>LDAU01000154.1:0-600000 GCA_001447515.1 Pseudocohnilembus persalinus
ACAGGGCTTTATATAAAAAATTTTCAACTTTTTGCAAAACTACTTAATTAATTAAATTAAGTGGTAATAAGTTAAAATAAAAACATGCGGAAATTTCGAAATAATAATAATGGGTTAATATATAGAATTGCGTTTTAAAATTATAAAATATTAATATTATAAATTTGTTAAATTATATAAAACAGTATATTCATAAGATTAAAATAATATTTAAAAGTTTATTTTAAGTTAAATTTGATTATTCATAATTATTTATTTTCAATTATAATAAACTAATTATCACTAAATGTTTGATTTGTCGAAATTTTTTATAGAATTTATAATTAATTAATTTATTTGTTTCTTTTTTATTTTTAATTTTGTTTAAACACAGATTAATTAGCCTAATTAATTTAACTTTACAATAAATTACTTTTTTCTTTAAAATTATCTCTTATCAAACTATTTTAAATTTCTAATTCTTAATTAGTATTAATTTAAATTTTTTAAGAAATTGATTTATTAAGATCTTCTATAAATGAATTTTAATTTGTATCTAATAAAAAAGGGTTATTTTTTGTATTGACATTACTCTGAGAATTATCTAAAAAAAAAGGATTTTCTATTTTATTTTAATTTATTTTATATTGATCTTAGGTTTCTTATATTTCTTAATTATAATTTTCGTATTTACCAAAAAATTATTCCTCTTAAATAACTTAACTTTCAAGAAAAGACTATTCTTCTTATAGCAGATTATCTAGAAAAGGGTTTTTTTAAGTAATTGATTATTAAAATTTAAAGTATGATTGATTTTCGACATCCATACTTAACCTTACATAATTATCATTTACAACTTTTATAGAATTGTCATTTTTTTAATTTTAATTTTAAATTTAAATATTTTTAATATCGAATGGATTTGAAATATGCAATTTTTAACTTTATTCTTATTCCGTATTTAAATTTATATTCATTTCAAATGGATTTTTAATTTATGATTTCTGTAATTATGTCTTAAATGGATTTTTTTTATCTTCTGTTGCGATTTTAGTTGGTTCTAAAATATTTTTTGTATTTACTTCTAAATTGTTTATTTCATTTAGATTTAACTATTAACCATATCTTTATAAGAATTTTAATCTAGATTAATTAAATGTTGACTTTTTGAAATTAGATAAATTTTGCAGAACTTTAAATTTTTTTAAAAATTATTAATATTCCTAATTTATTTTTTATATTATAAATAAATTCTTATCCTCGCTCAAAACTAAAAATATATTTTATTCTTAATTGATTTAAAAGATTTAATTATTTTTTCTCTTGTTTATAAATATAGTTTATTAAGTAAAATTTTCTAAATAATAAGTTTTTTATTAAATCTATTTTGGATTTAAATCTGTTTCATAATGTTTCAATATAATATCAGTTAAATCAAAATTAAGCATCTAAAATTTATTTAATACATATAATGTGTATTTAAATTATTAACCCTATAATCCGCTACTAATATTTAATTAGTATTTTAAAATTTCCATGCCATTATTATAGAAATCTATTTTAAAAAGTTAAATTTTAAAGAATGAATTCCAACCTATTAATTCATTAATATCTGCACTCAAAACAAATTATATAAAATTATTGCATAACTAAATAAAGTCTATCTTTTTTTTATGACCTTATAATTCAATTGGATGTTAATTAATATCTTTCCCATTCCATATTCTTAAAATATTATCATACCAACTCGTAGCTATTATTTAATGTATATCATTAAAAACTATATTAATCTAATAGTTTTAATCGCTTTTGTTTATATTTTTTTCTTATGATATTTATTCATTATCTTATAAATAAGGGTGATTATATTTAAATCTATTTATGGTATGCTTATTGGTGTTTTTATTACTCATACTACAAAATAAATCACCTAGAAATAAATATAAATAAGAATTAATTTTTTTTTAATATGTTTAAAATTTATTTGTTATAAGTATAAAATTTGGAAAAATAACTACTATATAATTATTTTTTCTTAGCTTACCTTATTAATTAACAAAATAGCATACTTTTATGTTATTACATAAATAAAAGCCTAAAATTAATGTATAAAAATCTAAACTAAATTATTAAATTAACTTAAAATTTATGGTTTGATATATGAGAACTTAATTGTTTTAAGATAAATAACGTATAAAATATTTTTTGTTTGGACTAAAAATAATCAGGTTTTAACTATACTAACAAGTAATGCTTGGATTTTCATTATCATTTAGTTTTTCAATGGATTCTTAGTTATAAAAATTTATAGCTTCTATATTTTAAAACTAATCTACTAAAATTAGGACAGAATCATTTAATATTTATATTTAGTTTATTTACTGAATATTTTATTTAAAATCGAGTTAGTATAATTTTTTTTAGTATGATTAATTTTATAGAATGTATGATAAATTAAATATTTGTGAAATTTTTAATTTTATTTATTATTATTATTTCGATGTTAATTTTCTTACGCTTTTATATATTAAAAGTATATATTATTAGTCTTAATGTGTAAGTAATTAAATATCTTATTAACACATATCTAGTTTCTATTTATACTCTACTTTTTAAATTACTCTGCCTGAATATGCCTCAATTATTATAAAATATCTATTATAAAATAGGAGAATAGCTTAAAATTAATCAATATTTACAACTATTATTTATTTTAATTTTTTATTTATCTAGTGCTAATCTGGTTTAAATTTACTTATTATATCAATCAAAAATTTTTAATTATTTTATGTAATCTATTCAGTAGTATTGTTTTATTAAAAATAATCCATTTATTTGCCCAAACTTTAGAATTCTACTTTTAATACATATATCATATTTTAGTAAAAGCTTTGAATAATTGTTAGATTTTAATATAAATAAAAAGATTTTATAGGGTAATGATTTACATTTATTATCTTTATTAGGTTAAATTTTTCTATTTTAAATTTTTTTTGATAAACATAAATTTTTTCTTTAAAACTTTTATATTATATAAAAAAATAAATACTATCTTAACTGTATTATATTCCTTTTATTTATTAAATATAAGATTAATCTGCTTAAAACATACTAGAAATATTTTTTTGTTAATAATCAAATTATATTATTTACATACAGTTTAGTATAATAAATATGTAATTATTTAGGTAAATTTGTGAATATATGTTGACTAAAAATGCATCATTAAATTATCCTTGAATTATATTTTTATCTTTTAGTTGCTAATTTAATGATATTGTGAAAAGTTAATCCTTTTTATTTTAATCTATTATATCAAAAACGGTTATTTCATATTAAGTTTCTTAATATTACTAGCCTTCCTTATATGAAAGAAGAACTATTTTATTATTAATATATTATAAAAACTATTCAATATTATTTTAATTTTAATTATATAGAAATTTTAGCTTATCGTAAACTATTTCATATTCAGAGTTTTTTACGTAAAAATTACATTCAGGTTCAAAATCACTTATATCTAAAATTTGAAATAGTAATTTCGATTATTATTATTAATTATTATTCTCTAAATTTTCTTATTATTTTTATTTATTAATTAGAATATATGATTTTTAATTTATATTCAAATTTTTTTAAATTTAAAAAATCATTTAACATTTTTAAATCTATTTATCTGCTGTGTTTTAGATCTATTATTATAGTTATCTATTTGAGGATAATTAACTTATTAAATCTTAAAATTCTATATTTTTTTCTTTAAAAGTATTTTCCTTAATAAATTCAAGGTTAGTTTTATAAATTTTACTACTTTTCTTAATTTTTAAATAATCAAAATATTATATTAAATCTAATGAAAGCTTTATTAATACTTAATATTTTATGCTATTGCCTTAAAAATCATTGTATTAATTTGTTTTTTCTTTAATTTTAGGTTTTATTTATTTTAGCATTTATAAAAAGTTAATAAAAATATCTTTATCTTTATGATTTTATAATAAAACCTTGCTTAAAAAGCTATTGTCGATTATTTCTATAAATAATTATTGGTTTAATTTTAAATTATCTAAATATAATGTTTAAATTCCTAAGTCATAATTTATATCTCTAACTACCTATTTAAATAAATAATTTATAATTTTCTAATTGCTTGAAAAATGAATATTAATATAATATATTAAATTTTACATTTAAAGTTTTATTTAGGGAATTTTTTATATTTAAGCAAGCAAAAAATATATCATAACTTTAGTTTTTAGAGGTATAAGTAAAATTTGACTCATTTTATTTTTTATCATTTATATTTTGTTTTTCATTTAGATAAATTTATTTTAGGAATATTAAATTCTCTTTTATGTGGAATAATAAATTGTTCATAAATATTTTTTCATAGTTTATAGATTTTTCAAATTTTCCAAAAACTTTTTAATACTATTCCTCTACATTATCACCAATTTAAATTATTTAAAAATTTAAATTTGTAATGTATTCTTTTCTATCTTATACAAGTTAATTATAATTAACTATATTTTTTGTAAAAATTTGATAAATTTTTTTAGCCAAAAACTTGTAAAAAATTTCCAGGTAAACTAAAATTTCTGTTTCATTGGAATCATTTTTATTTTAAAGCTCTTTTATTTCTTATTATAATACTTGTTCAATTTTCTCTTTTATACTTAACATTATGATAAATTTTACATATTTTTTGTAAATATAAGTGTTAGAAAAATAAAAATTTTGGTAAGATTGTCTAAATTAGAGGATTTGTTAATTTTAATTTTTTTAATAGGATTCTTTTATTTTATTTTCTATGTTTTTCATCATAAGAGTCATAATGTGGAAATTTGTAAAATTCTATGAAAATTTTGCGATTTCCTGAATTTGCTAAAATTTATAATGGTAAATACTGTCGTATTCGTAAAAATACTTGTATAAATAATATGGTATGGAATTATTTAAATTTTGATTTGAAACTTTTTATTGTAACTTAGATAATTAATTAAAATAATTTGTAACTAACAATTAAACTTATTATTATGTTAAATACTGACTCAAATAAATAACTTAAGAATTAATTATATTACGTGGGTTATTTTTAATCAAAATTTATTATTAAACCTGGATTATTATATTTATTATAAGAAAATCTTTTCCAAAATTACGGATCATATCTTAAATTTTTATGTCATTAATAAATTGATAGAAATCATTATTATCTACATTTTATATAACTAATAAAATTTATTAACTTTTTTAATTTTTCTACTTTTTTCCACTTGCTAGCTAATCGACTAATATTAAAATTTAATTTAATATTTCATCCAATCTTTATACATTATCGTAAAATTTATTCGACAATTTTTAATTATTTGGTGGTAATTAATACATATATTTAAAATCTAAATAATAAAGTTAATATTATTCCAAAATTTTAGGAGAAATAATATAGCCTGATTGATCTTAAACTACATTTTCAAAATTCATTTCCAAAATTCTAATAAAAATATGATATACAGTTTATTTTTGTTTTATATATTATTTCTATTCATTAATTTTAAATTTTACCTAAAAAATACTTCTAATTATTTTTAATTGTGGGTAGATGCTTAAATTTATAATATATTTATTTAATTAGTAGTTTCTTATTACATCAAATCTTTTTATAAAAATTTTTCAATTATTTCAGTAAATTAATATTGTTCTGAATTTTAATTATTTAAAAATCTGGCTTCAAATTAATGAATTAAATAGAATTATTATATGCTTTCGAGTTCTTTTATCAGAGATACTTAAAAATTACTTTGTGATGGTATTTAATTGCTAAAAATAGTATAAAAAACAAAAGTATTTTTAAATATTTTTTTAGTAGTTCAATTTTCAATAAAATTAAATTTGTTAACCAAAAAATAAATATCAATTTGATTTATTTACTATAAAATTTAAAATAATATTCGATTTTACTTTTTAAAATACTTATATTTTTAAAAGTATTCTTATGATAGTTTATTTTGAAGTGAGTTCATTAAAAAAAGATAGTCATTTTAAATGTTTTGGTCCATGTTTATTTTATTTTTTATTTTTAATTTAAATAAGATAATATTATTCAGAATTTATTTTAATTAATTAAGTTAAATTGTTGGAAATTTTATTATTCAATTATATAATTTATAAATATCATAGTATAAACTTACATATAAATAAATGCATTATACACATCTTTTATAAATCCATAATTTAAATAAATAAAATAAACAAATTAATTGATTATATTAGTTATTTAGAGTAAATATTTAAATATTAATTTGCTTATTATTTTTATAAATATGAATGTGAATATTTATAATAATAAAGTTTATTTTAAAATTAATTTTCTTTTAAATTTATGAATGTATAAAAATTATTAAAATATATTTGAAATTTATTTTGTTAAAATATTAATTAGACTAATTTTTTTTTTTATTTTTATAATTTTACTTTCTTGGTCATATTTTAATAGTATTTTGGTATGAATATTAGATTAATTAATATTCTTATTTCTTTTTATGTAAAAACTAAATATATTCACATAAATAGTTTTCTTGAGTTAATTAAGAAAAGAAATAAATAACACAATCGTAAAATAATAATTGTTTGTGATTCCTTCAATAATAGTAAAAAAATATATAAAAGAATAATAATTAAAAAAAAATATTCTAAAATAAAAAAAAAATTTCCTTAAAAATTATCAGTTTTTAAAATTTTATAATATAATAAAACAAAAGTTAAAATATAATATTAAAAAAAGAATGATAAGATAAAATAGTAATCCTAGCAAAGAATAATAAAAAGAATTTAAAAAATTATTACCTTTGTTTTAAGATTTTGGATTTGGGCCTGAATATGTATGGGATGCCTTTAAATTTACTAATGGAAATCCAAATGAAATGTTAAACTTGTTAGTTGAACAGAGCAAAGTTAACAATGAGTAAGCATAAATATTATTTAATATTTAAAAAATTAGCTTATTAATATCTAACTATTTTGATATTACAAAATTAATATCATGAAAATGAAAATGAAATAAATAAAAAGAAGAATTTTATATAATATTTATTTTCTAATTAAATTTTTAAATTGTTTATAAAAGAATAAACCAAAAGCTTTCTTAGTCTAAAAATCCCGATTCTGAATAAAATCAAATAAAAGAAGCAATAAAGCAAAGTCTTCAGCAATAATAAAATGAAGATATATAAAATCCTGAAGAACTTATAAGAAAACCTGAATTTCCAGTTGGTCTTTAAAATTTAGGATAAAGTAAAAAAATTTTTTTTTTTATTTTTTTTATCAGCCATATTAAATTCACAAAAATAAAAAATATAGTTAAAATGATTTTTCAAGCAAATACTATTTTTTATTATATATTAAAATATAATATAATGTAATATGATACTATTTTTAATAACTATAATTAATTAATATGTTAATTAATTTTTTAAATTCAGCTTGCTATTTTAATGTAGTAATACAAACTCTTTTTTAAATTAGAGAAGTGAGGGATCTGATTTTAAAAATTGACTTTGATTAAATTAAACATGAATTGTACCCATTAAATAAATAAAAAAAATTTAAGTTATTAAAAGAATTTCAAATTTTGTTTGGTATGATGTTAAAAGGTAAAAAAAGCTACACTATTCCTTTAGAACTATTTGAAGCTTTTAAATCCATAAATGATAATGTTTTTAAAATCGGTGAGTAAGCAGATTTTTTCGAGTTTTAAAATACGTGCTTTGAATTAATAGAAGAAGTAAAATCTTTTAATTATTTTTTTTAATACTTTTATCATATTTAATATTAATTTTCCTTTTAATTTTCCAAAGGCTTTCGATACTGATGATTAGTAATAAATAGAATAAAAATAAAAACAAGAAAATACAGATCAAGAGCTAAATAACGGTTTTAATTAGTCAATTTTGAAAAAATCTTAAATTTAAGAAAAATTAAAGAACAACAAAAATCCAATCACTAAATTATTTTATGGGGTTTCTTAGGAAGTTATTTAGTTTTATGTAAATAATTTTGGTTAAATTACTTTATTATAAATAGTTAAATATTTGTATGTTAATATCGAATAATTTTTTTAACTTATTAAATAGAACAATTAACAAGCCGAAATTAAAAAGTATTAAGAACAAATTTAAGGAATAGTAAATTTAGATGTAAAATTAGGAGATTTGTATAAATCATTTTCAAATAGTTAAAAAATTGTTATAGATGAGTATTAAACGAAAGATGTACAATTAATTTTTATTTGAATTTACATTCATATTTATATTAATGAAAAAATATATAAATTATTTTATTAAATGTATTTTTTTAAAGGGAAACAAAACATCAGCTTAAATTGACACCAAAATAAAAACTCCTCCTTATATATTAAATTTTTATATTAACAGAATGAGTTTTAATAGAAAAACATTATAACCTGAAAAAGATTAGAGTAAATTTTATTTCCCCAAAGAAATGTTTTTAGACCTGTTTATGTAGTAAGAAAGTGAATAAAATTAATAAAATAGCTATGATAATTTATAGGTATCTTAAATATTTTTATTTTAATAAAAAGAACATTATTTTATAAAAATTATTTCATTAATAATTCACAAAAATAGTTATTTTTAACTTTAAAATTATAAAAAATTTTTTTATAAAATTAGATAATTGAAAGAAAAATATAAAAATTAGAAGAAGTTTTGTAAAATTGGGAAGAATATGGTGAATATAATTTAAAGCTTGAACATTGTTTTACAAATGTTCTTAATTTTTTAAAATTATAGAGAGAAAATGAAGAAGAATTCACAAATTTAGAAGAATCTGAAGTAGTACAATTATTTTAAAAAAAATTTTAATATGAAAAAGCTATAAATTTAGACATAAATTGAAATAAATATTTTTTAAATTATTTTAGTTGGGAATTGATGAATTGGAAGGCAAATTTGGGGTTTTGGGTAATGTCAATGATTTTAAGACTACTATTAATACTGTTTAAAATTATCACGACCAACTTAAAAATAAAAAATAAAAGTTGCAAGAAAAGTTAAAAATCTTAAAAGAGTAAAAGAAAAAAATGTACGAGCAAAATTAAAATTAAAAATATGAATTATTTTCTATTTTAATGCATGATGGAGAAGCAATGTCAGGACACTACTATTGTTATATTTTAGATGATAAAACGGGCGAATGGTGGAAATTCAATGATAGAATAGTTACAAAAGTATATAAAAAAATTTGACTTTAAATTTGAATTTTAATTTATTTTTTTTTTAAGGCAAATGAATAAGAAATATTTGAAGAAGCTTATGGAAATGGAAATTCTAAAAAAAATGCTTGTTGTTTATTTTACAGAAATGCCAAAGAAAAAATAAAAAATACTTAACCTGTGACTTTAACTGCTAGATTAAAATAAGAAATTGTTAAAAGAGACAGATAATTTTTAGAAGACATTGATATCACTAGGGTTTAAAATGGTAAATTTAAAATAAAAAGCATAAGTTTAAATTTTATAATAATATAAATATGTAAAAATAATTAAAAGGCCTTGAAGGTTTGAAAATAAATATGGGATAAATTATAAAAAGGCATCAAAAAATATTAGATAGTCCAAATAAGTCCTTTATTGAAAAATTTGCAGATTTCGACAGATTTTTATTAAATGAGGAAAGTTTTAAAAAATTTTCAAATTACTCAATTTTTAGTAAATTGTTAAAAAATGCAAATACAGATTAAGTTTTAGAGGTTTTAAATTCGAAATAAAATTTGGAAAAAGGTAAAAATAAATTTTTTTTTAGATTTTTTTCAAAATTTTAATATACTAAAAAATTAATTTTATTATTTAATATAAACTTACTCATAAAAATTAATTTAGGTTTTATTTTATTAATAAATATTAATTATTTTAAGGTATATAAATATTTGTGAAAAAAACTTTTGGAGCTTAATATTTATTCTAGTAAGAAAATTTAAAAGAAAAGGAAGAATAATTATATGAAGAGCTTAAAAAATTACACTCAGATTTAATAAATATTGTTAAAAAAATGAACTTTGAATAAAAATAATTCGGATTTAAATCTGATGAAATGGATGCAAATTTATATTCATTAATTTAAATTAAATAATAGTATAAAAATTTAAATTAGCAATTATTGAGTGAAACTGAATTTGGATTTTAGATGTAATAGTATACAAACTAATTAATTTAGTAGTATTTATTAAAAGCTTGCTTTGTTTTAAGTAAATTAAAACCTTTTATTTAAATTATACTAATTATTTATTATTAATATAAAAAATTAAAGACCTCAGATTTTAAAAGAAAAAAATTGAAAATACTTAAAATTTATTCGATTTAATATTGTTGATAACATAAGCCTATTACAGTTAAGACCTGCTTCTATTTTAATAAGTTTAGGCAAATTTAAATTGCACAGTAGTAATTAATAAAGAAAAAAATATGGATTATTTTAGAAAATAATTGGAATAATTCCACCCTGATAATAAATTAAAAATAGCTTAAGCTTAGAAATTTGTGGTAAATATAAACTTACTGTATTTTATTAAATTATTTTTTAAAAAAAATGTTTAATAAATTTTAAACATATTATTAATTTAAATTAGAGAGAATGTGAATATAAATAATGCGAGTAAAATATTATTATTCCCACTCTTGTAGACGAGATTGAAGCAAAAATTGAAAAAGAAAATGCAAAATTATAAGTATATATAAACATTAAATAAATTATTAGAATACTTAAAATTTAATATTTAAATATAAAATAACACTTATTTTTTTAATAGGTTTGGATTAATTTTTTAAATGAATTAAGAAAAAGTAAAAAACTAATCGATCAAACTAAAAGGCTTAATATAGAAGAGGTTTTATATTTTTCTGAAGAATGAAATAATTTTAATAAATAAAAATAATTAGTATAGTAATTAACTATGTATTTATTTATAAGTCTATAATAATTTATTTATATGAATTAAATAAAAATATTTAAATAAAATAAAAACTTTAAATAACGTCGAAGTGAGATTGCTTCGACATTTTATTTTTTTAATATAATTTTTAAAATTTATTTTATAATAATAAAAATATAAAAATATAGATATTTTTCATCTTTTTTATTTAAGTTTTATATCTAATATCTTATTTGAAATTAATATATAAGCACATTATCACCTTTCTTAGTTAATGAAATTTAAGATATGTTCTTATCTAAGAGAAAGTACAGGCTTTTAATATTTAGAAATTTTGATATTTTTGTCCTGTTTAGCAAATTCTATTAACTTTTAAAATATTTATAATTATTTTAATAAAAGTAAAAAATTATGTTATTTAATATTGATTTTTACTTCTTATACATTTGTAGCTTATTTAACATCCTTGTCATCTCTGACTTTAACTAATCTTGGAAATCTTAATGAAATACCTGGAAAATCTCCTACTTTTCCTATAGTGTATAAAGGAGACTGTGAAAAAGAGTCAAATTATATTTCCCATACTTGATCGGGTTTTTAAATCCAAAAATCTGGCTTTATTTTATCGTTTGCTATCACATAATTTGGTCTTTCTGTAACCAAAAATTAATTTTATTGATCTTATTATTATTTTTTTTGATAATGGGTCGTTAGTTATTCCAAAACTTCATCACTAAAACCTGTTCCTAACTTACATACCACTTCATATTTTTATATTTATTTATTAAAACTTCCTAATAAATATCTAATATTAGATAAAAAAAATGAAATAATTTATTTTAAGTATAAAAGTTTTAATTATTAAATTAAAAAAGTAATGTATTTTAATTTTTATATTATGCTGAAAGAATAAATAATTTAAATAAATATTTACGCTCCAAAAAATTTTGACCTTTTTCCTTTTCCTTAATAAACAGCAAGCGGTACCAAATCCAATGTGTCTCCAATTTCTTTAAAATTAAATAAAATAATTAATTTAATATATGTATTATAATAAAAATTTAAATTTTCAACTTACATCCAGCTTTAAGAAGGAATTTTTTCAATTTTATCCAATAAATTCTTGATTAAGGCTTATATACACTAGTTTCTATAGTGGATTTCATCATTAACCCTTCGTATCCTCTATCACATACATCTTAAAGGTAATCCATGATTTCTTTTTCTTAATTTGTTGTAAACCATTTATGTTCTGCTATTTCAAGCTTATTTATAATTTATAAAAATTAATTATCAATTATATATATATATTTTATAAACAATTAGATTGTTTCTTATTATAAAACTTATATTTACCGAAAAACTAAGAATTTAATTTTAAAAATTAATTTTTAAACTATTGTTATTGGCTTTAATTATTTTCTTTAGGATATCCCTCCTTTCAGTTTATGATTTCTCCATTAAGTTTTCACCATTAAATTGCAATATATCAAATGCAAAAAGTTTTTCAAACATTTATTTTTTAGATAACATATGTTAAAATTCAAGTAAATCTCCATTTTCATCAAAAGGTACAATTTCTCCTTCGAATATACACCTTTAAAAATATGTAAAAAATATGAAATATATTATAACGATATACTAAAATTTAAGATGAAAAACTTTTTACTCATCAATTTCACTATTTTGTTTCAAAAATTAATCAATATATTCAGTCAAACCTGGATATTTATCATTTTACTTTTCCATTCTTCTACTATACAAAGTAACACCTAATTTTTTTGAATAATGAATCTAATTTATATATAAAAATTAAAAACAAATTTTAATTGATTTTTTTAAATTTTTATTATTTTCCATATAAATATAATTTTTAATTTTAAAGTAAAATAATAAATTTATATTTTTACCTGAGTTCTTTCTCCATCATATTTAACTTCACATAATACTTTTTTATTTATGAAAGTTTTAGATTTCAATGCTTTCTATAATTCGTCCAAATAGGCTATAGATTTTGCCAACATAACTGGAACAGGGACATTGATTTATAATTAAGATTAATTTAAAACTTAATTATTTTAATTTTTTGGATTTAAATTATTTTAATTATTATTATTATTTTATTCTTGAATGAAAAGACTATGTCCGAAAATCTAAAAAAATAAAATTTATAAAATAAATGCTTTTTTATAATTTTATTACTTCTTATTCAGCTTGTTTGATACCCTAATAAAATTCAGAATTCAAAATTTGCTAATTTTATGGGTTTTTTTCAAAATCTTATAAGAATTAGGTTATTTTTTTTTTGTTTACCCCAATTCTAGGCTTTTTCTAATTTAAAATACAATACAATTTTTAGTTTTTATTAAAATTTTATTATTCTTTTATTTGATATAATAAATTACCAATAATATTCTGATTAAAAATTTTATTTATAATGGCGTTTCACACAAATCAAACATCTCAAATATGATTTTTTATCGAACTTAGTTTGAGTTATTTCCAGATGTTTGGTAAATATATTAAATTTTATTCAGTATTTAATGCATTTAAGTGCAATAATTTTATGTATTTTAAATATTTTATTAGTTTTAAAATTTTTTTTAAAACAAATAATAAGCACAATCTCCCACATCACCAAATTCACTAACCAAATTTTTTATATCAGAATGAGGTAACATAAAGTAATTACTCAACATTTCCACTATATTATTTTAAGCTATCATTAGCTCTCCTTGTTATTAAGGGGATTAAAACTAACAAGTACTCAGTTTTAAGGAATCGAGAAACTAAATTTTATTAAGTATATATATTTAAGTAAATAAGTAAAATTTTATTAATTAATTTAGTTGCTTTAAATTAAAAAATTAAAAATACATTAAAAATAAATAAAAAATAATATATAAAGAGAATTGATATTATTAATAATATTCATTTTGTTAATCTTAAACAAAAATATATAATAATTCCATCTGAGATAAAAATTAAATTATATATTTTAAATTTCCATTATAAATAAATATAATAATATTTTTATTTTTTTTTACCATTTCCTTATCATTAACAACTTTTTAAAAATATTAGTCTAAAATTGCCATTTGTTCAGCTTTTTTTGTTACTTAACTTAGTTCTTGAAACATTAGACAAAAATCTTGAAATTTTCCATTTTAGTATGAAAAATTAAATTTTGTTTAAAAAGATAATTAATTCAAT
This sequence comes from Pseudocohnilembus persalinus, assembly GCA_001447515.1. Lineage (NCBI taxonomy): Eukaryota > Ciliophora > Oligohymenophorea > Philasterida > Pseudocohnilembidae > Pseudocohnilembus > Pseudocohnilembus persalinus. Next base: position 14,140 of record LDAU01000154.1, read on the forward strand.
TTGGAAAACTAACTTTGAGCTATCGAAAAATTTTGTGTCTTATTTTTTTTTAATAAATTGTTAAAATTTTTAAACATCATTTCTTAATTATATTTAATATTTCAATTATTTTTAATAATTTTAATATAAATTTTTAAAATAATTTTTGCAGGTAGATGATTAATTAATTTAGAATATTAATTTAAATTATTTTTTTCTGATGAATTCCTAATTAAAGTTTATTTTCAGGCTTTGATTAATAAAATTGGAATTTTTCATGCAATATTTTCTTAATAAATTAAATAATATATAAATAAATACAAAATTATATAGTTATAAACTTATTTTTATCAATTAAAACTTCAAAGGTTTGGACTTCCAAAAATATTTTTTTTTTTTCTAAAATTTAAATCTGCGAAAACTAAAAGAGTTCTTGCTACATCTTTGGGATATTCAAAAACAACCGCATGTCCACATTATTTTTTAACTATTAAAATACAATTTTCTTTACCTATATACCTATTTAATTATTATATTTAATAATAAATAATTTATATTTAGCCAAATCAATTTTAAATTTTATTACTTTCTCACTACTTATAAATTATCTTTTGCTTTTTCTAAAGGAATAAGAACATCAGTATCTCCGTGATAAAATAATACAGGACAACATAATTAACTTATTTCTTATATGTATATATTTTTATAAATTATTATATTTTTTTACAATTTTTTATAAATTTATTAGAAATAATCAAAAGTACTTATAAAAATTATGATATGAGTTTTAATATAAAAATTTTATCGTTTATATTTAACTTAAATATATATAAAATATATATTTATTTTTAAAATATAATGTGTTTACATTCTGAAATATCAAAGAAATGTTAGCAGGTAATGGAATCTACATAATTTCGCTATTTAAGTGTTTCTTTAAAGGCTGCCTCTAATACTTTAGATTGTGCAAACCATTTTTTCTTTGATTGAACTAACATAGAGCCAAAAAATATCCTTAAAAAATTTTTATCTTTATCTTTTAAGCTTTTATCGATTCTTTTCGATTTATCCTATATTTAATTTATTTTTTAATTGATTACGAAAATTTTATTCATTTACCAGAAATAAATTATTATTAATTACCTCTATGGTGTGTATGTCAGTTACTCTCTCAAGTTCTTTGGTTTCTGGATCCTTTTGCATAAATGGTGGAAACCTTTATTTTAATTTTATTTTATTTTATTAAAATTAAAATTATAATTTTTTAATATTAAATATAGGATTATACCCTTAATAATGAATACAGCTAACTAAAAATAATTTTGTGACCATTGAAGGATACTTAATAGCAAAATTAAGCGCTATTCCTCCTCCCATACTCCAGCCAACTAGCATAAATTATTTTATATCCAATTCATCTATAACTTTCTTTACATCATCTGCAAAATCTTCTAAAGATTCTACTCTTCTATAATAACAAAAAAATAAAAAATAAATTTTATTCGCCAATTTATTTTATACTTTTTAAAAAAATAACAATATTTTATTTTTAAATTATAATATATTTATACTTATTTATTTCCATTATTTTTAAATATATATTATCTTTATTTTATTACTATAAGTAACTAGACCTTCCAAATCCTCTTAAATCTATTGTTACATATGTAAAATCTTCTCTCTAAGTTAAATATGGAAATAAAGGCTCCCAATGTCTTTGACCACTTAAGTTACCTAATGAATATATTTATACGTTATTATAAATAAACATTATTAAATTATAAAATTAATAGTTTACTAATATCTTTTTAAATAAACCATTCTATTTATTTAAAAAATAATTACAATATTATATGTTTTTTTTTTTACCATGAAGAAAAACTATATATTATTATTTTTTTTTAGTCAACTTTTTATTTTTAAGCATATCTTTTTTTCTACTATTAATTATTCTATATGATATAGTTTCATGGTTATCCAAGGTTATATATTAAAATGGATATATTTGAATGTATTTATCTAATTCAAATTCAGTTAATAAATTTTTATCGTTTTTTTTTTTATCTTTGGACATTTATAATATAGAATATGCTATCCTGTGAATATACTTTAAATATATAAGTAATATATATATATATTATATGTTGGAAATTATTATTTTGCTTTATTTTTTGAGAACTATACAAATTTATGTATATTTTTATTATAAATATTTGTAATATTATTTTTTTGATGTTTTTCTAATTAAAATAATAGAATATTTTTTTTAAGGGCTTCTTATAATTGCTGATGGTATAAATTGAATAGAAAATATAATTTCTAAGAAATTGAATTTTTAAAAAGTTAAATAAGAAATTTTATAATATGAAATAATATAAATAAATTATGAAAGTTAATATTTTTGAAAACTTTTTAAATTTTTATACAAAAGTAAACCATTTAAAAATATTAATTTACATCAAAACAATATAATCATTCAAAGGATATTTAAAATTATTTTTATATTTGTTATTTGGGAACATATTTTTTATAAAATAAATTTAAAACTAGCTTCTTTATGGAAGAATTAAATATTATATTTATAATATTTTTAAATGGATAGATTGATTGATTTGATAATTATTTTAAATAAATAAGGTATAAATTTTTTAATTAAATAAGGTCTAATTTATGGATTTGAATTGATATATTTTCTTCAATAAAAAATTTAATGATAATATTTTAAATATAAGGGCATCGAGGATTTATTTGTAGGTGTAATAAAAAAAATTAAAGGACTTGAATTTCTCTTATTATTTTATTACATTGAAGAATATGATGTATTTAAAATTAAATAAATTAATTAAAATTTGAATGGCACTTATATATAATAAATAAACAATAATACATTCAATAAATATTTATTAAGCTATTAATTAAATTAATCCTTTTTAATTAAAAAAAATAATAAAAAACAAAGAGAGAATTTACCCCCTCAAAACTTTACCCTTTAAACTTTACCTTTAGATTTTTAAGTAAGCAAAAATAAAAATAAATTTACATTTATAATCTTAAAAACCTCCAACGAAGAGTTTTCTGGAATATTTTTCGGACTTTTTTACGGATTTTTTAACTTTTATTCGAAGTTTTACATTTATTGATTTTATTAATTTTTAATTTTTTTAAAACTAGGATAACTATTGAAGAAGATGGCCACCTAATAATAACAATAAACTTTCGACAAAAAACCCAACGAAATCTTCGTTTCTGCTAACAAATAAAAATTAGTCAAAGATTTCATCAACATTACCAAATCTAAAATGGGATCCGAAGAAAATAAAAACGAAGAACATTATATTTTAACCTCTTTAGGAGAAGCCACCAACAACGCCGTCTAAACTGCCGCCAAATTAGTCTAATAAGGATGGGCCACTATTGTCAAAATCGATAATTAATAACACTAAGAATAAGGAGGATAATAAAAAAGCACCAAATAAAAATTAGTCATTACTTTAAAAAGATCTAGTGATTTCATCGAAAAATACAGTAAATAAAGAGAAGAAAGCTAAAAAAAAAGAGAAGAATAATAATAGCAATAATAAAACTAATGAGTTTTCTCTTCTACTGATTGAAAAATCTTTCTTTTTTTGCCAAACGCTTAATAACCTCATATTCATTTGAAATTATCATAATAACTTTCCATTTCTTTTAAATTGAGATCATGATTTTGTATCTTGTCCCTTTTTAAATAATAATAATCACCAGGCAAAAAAACTAACTAGCTTATTGGAACCATTCTATATATATATAATGATAATAAACTAATGAAATCAAACAGAAAAGAAAAATTCATTTTTAAGTTTCTTATTTCTTATTTTATTATTATATATGTATATTCCTTATAATTAATTTAATGATAACCCACCTATATTTAATACCCATACTTAATGGTTCTCTATTTAAAGATAAATATAAAAATTTTTTTTATGATATTATTATCCAAATCTTCATTTTTTACATTTTTATGATTTTTTTATAATATTTTTATTACTTTTATGTTAAAAAAAGCATCAAAAATAAAGTTCTTTTAAAAATATTTTTATTAGTTTCTTAATAATACAACATTAGTGATTTAAAGATCGTATTTTATCTTTTATAGGGTTTTTTTATATTTAAAAAATTTAAAAACTATCAAAACATAAATCTTGGTTAAATTATCATAAAAAAAACAAAATTACAAAAACAAAAACAATTACCAATAAACATAAAAATATTTTAATGTAAAACCTTAAATTACTTTTTCTCTAATAAGTTTTTTAATATATATTTGACATTAGCCTTTTTAACCTGTTAAAGCATAAAAAAAACATATATAATTTTAAATACTAAACAAAAGTTATATTATTAGAATATGTTTTTATTTAAAGTAGTTTTAATGATATAAATAAAAATTAAGATAGAATCTTAAAAATAACTTATAATTTCTTAAAAGTGAAGTCACATTTTTTATTAAATTAATATATTAATATATAAATAAATATATTTATATAATTTAATTTGGAAAAATACTTTAATTATCTTAATATTTACTATTTTTTAAAGAAAATTTGTATTTTAAAACATTAAATTAATAGTAACTAAAATCAATTATATAAAACAAATTAACAAATAAAAATTTGTTACATTTTATATGTGTATTAAAAATGTTCACAAATATTTTTGATTTCCGATATTCCGTAATTCTTTTTTTACAGTATTAATTCTATTTTCTACTTTAGTTAAAGCTTTTTCTAAATCAAGTTTTTCTAAAATGGCTGCTTTGCTTTTTTATTTAGTTTCTTCTTTCTTCAACAAATCTTACTCCAACTTTAAAATAAATAAAAAATATTTTTTTTATATAAACAATAAAAATGCTATTAAATTTTATTTAAAATAAATAATATCAAAACTGATAGAAATTAATTTTTTTTTTAATATTACAATTTATCTCTCTAACAAAAGTGAAGTTAATTCATTTTGACACTCTTTTAAATATTAGTTAATTTCATTATCTCTAGAACCTAAGATTTATGTTAAAATTTTAAAACTAGATTTTAAATAAAAATTTGCTAAATTTTTTTTTAAAAAAATATATAAATAATAATAATAAAATATAAATACTATTTTGTGTGATTCTAATATTTTAAGGGCTTCTGAAAGACTATTTTGAATAAAATTTATCATTATTATAAGGACTAACCATATTATTTTAATTATTACTTAAATATTATATATTTTAAGTATTTCTTAATTCTTATTTTTATTACATATTATAATTTTAATTATAAGGTCTACTATTATTAGACCTGTCACTGTTTTCCATATAACTATTAGGAGTTTAAGAACCTCCTTAATTACTTTATTTTTATTTAGCTTATTAAGCCAAAAGGTCATGGTAAGTTAACCTTTTTTATTATTATTAATTTTTATTATCATGATATTAATTCAAAAAATCTTTATTATACCTATTTTTTTCTTAATTAAAGTAATCATTTTGCTTATACTAAATATTTTATTGTTACCTTTATTTTTTGTTATCTTAATTTTAATTCTAGTATTATAAATTCGAAAATTTGGTATCTTTATTTTAATTTACTTTTAAATTCATTAACTCATTAGTTTCTTACATTTAATTTTATAAAAAATGTTTTTTTTGTGAAATTCGTTAGGAATCATTAGAAAAGTAATTAGCAAAATTATTACTAGGAGTTTCCTAATTATGAATTTTATATTATTATTATAAATTATTAATGTTATTTTAAGGTGACTAAATATTTGATTTCAAAAAAGGACTTTATGATCTACTTTTATTTTAATAGGCATTTTCTTTTTATTTATTTCTTTGATTTTCTTTAATTCTTTTATTATAATTATCAACGTCGTTATAATTTAAACTTTGGTGACTGGCTTGATTCAAAATTTAATGAGATCTTTACTTATCTTATTAATTATACTGTTAATTTAATTTAGAGGGATAAAATTTGTTATCGCTTTAATAAAATTTCATATTTATATCATCATTTTTATTTTGATTTTATTTGTCAAAGGTTGAATGGTTATGATTTTTATTTTAGCTATTTTAGCTGTTAATACTTTATCTAGCCGCATTTTCATTCCCTTAATTTAAATCTTATTCATTTACTTTTAATTATTAATATTATTATTTTTGTCTAGGAGTTAAGCCCTGATAATTTTAATGATTATTATTTATTTAATTTTAATTATTGTTTTTTTATTAATTTGCTTATTACTATAAAAAGTTTTAAGAACTTTTCATAAAATTCTGATTTTGCTCTTAAATATCATTATTGATATAGTTATTTTATTATAACTACGTTAATTCTTGATTTTGGCCTAAATTTTATTAATATCTATTTAATTTTTGATTATTTTTTAAGTGTTCTAATTCTTCTTAAAAATAATTATTGAATTTGTTGCTATTCATTTTACGTTCCATATCTAGGTCTGAATTATCAGGTTAGGTCCATTTCTTTTTGTTAAAAATATTAAGTGCTTCTTTATTATTATTATTTTTGTGAATTCTATCAGTAAAATTATGACTTTATTCCTAATTATTTTTATAGTTTTAATTAAATTACTCTATATTTCTATAGCTTTTTTAACTTTAATCCATGGAAATTGGTGTCCCATTTCCTGAAATAATTTATTGTTACTATAAATTTTTAGAAATTTATTATTGCTTATTTAAACTCTAGGGATTAGTTTGAATTAATTTTTAATTTATATAAAGTTAATTTTTTAATGAAAGAATTTCATTTTCCAATTTTTCAATTTTTTTGTTCTGTTATTAGGATTATAAAAGTAATTGATTATTGTCATTTAAAAGATTTTAAATTTGTTCTTTTTTTTAAGAATTACTGAGTTAAAGGTTTTCAATTTTATCATTAGCCTGTTTTATAGCCTATTAATATTATTGTATATTATCTCTTAAATTTTCATAATTTTAGCTTTTTAAAAAAAATCAAGTTATAAAAAATTTTTTAAAATTAAAATGACAATATTTACCTAACTGAATTAATTTCACAGCTGTAACCTTCATTCTAAATTAAAAGTTTCCTATATTCTTCATTTTTTTAAACAAGAATTTTTTAATTTTCTCTTTTAAAAATTTAGAAATTGTTAATATACATAAATATGAAAAGTTATAAAGTAAATAAATAATTTTTTGAAATAATAACTTACTTATATTAAACTTATAAATCTTATAAGGTGTATTCTTTTTCTTTTAATTCTGCATCTAACAAATTTTTTTCATTCATTTCCTATATAAGCCTTCTTCTTAATTTATTTAAATCTTCTTAAAATTGGTCATTTTTCTCAATTTCATCTCTTAACTTTAATTAAGTTTTTTAATTTATAAAAACAATAAATTAAAGAGTTTTTAAGGATAAAAAATATTATAATATATAAAAAAATAATTTTATATAATAAAATTGTTGTTTTTCTCAATTTTACCCTTTATTCTAAATTTGAATTGTTATCTTATGATGGACTTATCTATTAAGTTTAAGGAGACTAATCGAATTCCTAGTTATTTTCAAGCTCATTTTTTAATTCTTAATTAAAAAATAAATATTAAAATAATTTAGAATACAAATTTACTAATATTAATTATTATAGTAAAAAATAACTCAAGTTAAATAAAAATTACATTCAATAATGATTTTGGCTTTCCCTAATTCATCCTCCAATATTTTCGCTTCTTCTGTTTTTTTCTTAGATTTTTATAATAATAATTAATAAAATTTTATATGATTTTAATATATCTTGAATATTTACTCTATTTATTTCTTATTCAATTAAAAGTTAATCAATTGTTTCGTTTAATTATTTTAATAACTTATCCTAGTTCAATTCTTAATCCTGTTATAAAATATAATTGCCTTAATTTTAGTTTTGACTTATCGATTCCTTGGGATTTCTATAGTGTGTACTGTAATTTATAGAACTTTCATTTAAATTTTGTCCTTATTAAAAATTCTACAAAAATTTCGAATCTAAAAGTCTTAAATTATCTTTTTAAGCACTGCTTTCATCAACTTTTTTTTAAAAATTATTAATTTTTTAAAATTTATTATTTTAATTTTAGAAAAGTAAGAAATAAAATAAAAAGATATTAATTCTATTTTAAATTTAAACATTATTTTTATAATACTTTGATATATTTGAGAATGACTAACAGATCCCGGCATGTTTATTGACTAACTAGTGTCGTCCAATTTATTATTATTATTTATTAACTATGTACTTCCAATTCTACCACCTATACTCTAAGAATTTACTTTGTGTTTTTATAATACTTGTTTAATTTATGTTTCAGTTTGGGATTCTTAAAGCTATGTACTGGAAAGAACAGAACCTTTATTGTAATTATAATTTTTTGTTTAACTCGAGTTTAAATTTGAATTATTATAATTAGAGCTAGCTTAGTTTATTTAAGAAGAATTTTTATGTGAATTTTAAATTTACTGTAAAATTTGTTTCTGCAATAACAAATTGTTATTATTATTGCTGTTGTTATTTTAAAAACTTACGTTTTAAGACTTGTTTTTCCTCTTTTTTACAAATGGACTTTGCTCAAAATTCTAAGTTGATTACTAACTTTCTAAATTCTCTTTAGTTTATTCATTTTCTGTATCTAAGTTATTTTAAATATCAATATCTTTTTTATCTTAATTTGAATCTTATTGTTATTTTTAACCATTATTTTCTTATTTATCTTAATTTTCGTCATTTTTTTGTTCTATTTAAAGGTTTTTAAGGTTATCGTATAATTCTTGTTGATTTATTTATTTTTAATTACTAGGAGTTTAATCCTAAAAATTATCTTTGCCATTGTTTTAATTGATAAAATTATTTTGTTATTATAGTTTTTAATCAATTCTTTCTTCAGTTTCTTATTTTTCCGCAGAATTTTTTTATTATTCATTAATTTCCTCTTTTATAGAGGTCAAATTATCATTTATTTTACTTAAATTTGCTAGTCTAGGAGAAGGTGAATAATCTGAATTGTTCTATATAGCAATATATAAAATTTAGTTAAAAAATAAATATATTTATAATTATAGTACATCATATAGTAACATTAAAATATTTAAAAAGAAAATAATGATCTGAAATAAAAAATAAGAAAATTTTATATAACATAATTTATTTTACTACAGATTCAACTTTTTTGAATTCGCATAAATTATTTTTTGAGTTTATTTATGGATCTTCTTGTACATTGTTGAAGTCATCTACATTTAATTCTTATACATTAAAAGATCTATCATTGTTACTTTAAATTTCATTATTTACATTCTAATTTGTATTTTATTATTACAAAGATTATGATTGATTTTCAGATGAAAGATGGTGAATATCTGAAATATGTAATGGTTCTTGGGACTAATAAATTTGTAAGCTGTCCTTTAAGTTTTTTGCAGGCGAGTTACTCATTATAATATTAATAATTTAGTTTCTCGATTTTAAAATAAATAAACTTTTATTTTAAATATTTGAATTTATATAATTAAATAAATTTTATTTTATAATAATTATAAATATATATATATTGATTTGTTTTCAGGCTCAGATTTCATTTGGTTTAAATATTTTGGAAAATATCAATTAATTACTAAATTATAATTGATTTTCTTGCATTTTATTCTAAAATTTGATAATATAATATAATAATATTAAAAAAACCATTAAGTTTAGTAAATTAATTGTTTTAACTACATTTATTTAATATAGCTAACATAAAATTTACTACTATCTCTCAATTTTTTTCATTAATATTTACATAAATTAAAATACGATAATGAATTATAAATAATGTAACATAATGTTATAGTAAAACAAATTTTATTATTACTAAAAGTTATAATTAGTTTAATTTTTATTATTTAAAGATTTCATTTTTTTCTTTCGTTAAAAAATTTATGGACATTTCCAGTTTTATATTTTTTAAGCTTCATTTTTTCTTTACCCTAAAATAAAATAAAAATATATTAATATTAAAATATTAAAATTCTAAAAGTGAATATTATTATATTTTACAAGTAAATTCTTTTGATAATCCAATTTCATCATTAATTTTTCCATTTTTTTCTCATTTTCTATAGTATCGGCTAATTTCTTATAATTAGCTTTAGATTTCTAACTTGCTTGTTTAATTGTTTCTTCATCATCACTGTCCAACTTAAAATATTACATAAATCAAATTTTTAAAATATATACGATGCAAAAATTAAAAATTATTTTGTATGATAAAAATAAAATGTCAATATAAATAATTTAAATAAAATTTTACAATTTATGTTTCAAGTTAAGATTTTTTCAAAATATTCGATTTATTATTTAGTAATTCTGGAATTGTATCATAATGTTTTGCTAAATTAAAATTGTCAAATTTCTATTAATTATCTGCGAATATTATATGGGTATTTTAAGATTAGCCTCCCACATTAATGAATTAGTTCTCAGCTTTAAGATTATTTAATTTCTTTTATAATTATTTAAGGTTATTTAGTGTATAAATAAATTTTAAAATTAAAAAAAGCTAAAGATTTTATATTATATGATTTATTCAAATTATTTTTATCAAATAAATTTTTACATTTTAATCTTTGTATTTTTATAATTTGACCAAATTTTAACTTTATGTTTTCAAAATTTTTTTATACTCTTTAACATCAAAATTTTCATCTTCACTATCTTCATCAATATATTAAATATTACCATCTTTCTGAGAATTTTAAATAAATAATTTAATTATACATATATTAAGTTAAAATTTATAGTAAATTTACAGTTTATCTTGATTTTTTCATTTTATGATAATATTCATCTGGATTTTTAAGGGCAGCTTTCAGTCTCAATTTATTCATTTTATCTTCTTTTTTATGGTAATGAACAGCTCTTTACTTATAATCTTTTTTCTTTTCTAAAAGACCTAATCCATTTCTACTTTCCAATTAGGCTCTTTCTCTATATTTTCTTTTGGGTGCTATATTTTTAAAAGTTGTTGAGGACATTATAAAAAAAATTAGTTGTTTTTTTGTGTTTTTTTTTTATTTATTGTTATTGAATTATAAATAAATTATAGTAGTTTTTTAGTTTATTTTGCTTTTTGATAACAATTATTAATATTAAAGTAATTATATATTTAGAAATTTTAATTTATATTGTATTTCAAAATACTATTTATCTTAAATAGAATATATTAGATTTCTAATTATTAAATTAATAAATTTAGCTAAAATATGATAAATCACAAACATTTAGTTAAAAAAAATTCTAGATTTAAAATTATTCCGCTCGCATATTTATAATAATACATATAAAAAATCCAAAAATAGATGTTATAAATAAATCTGTATTTTATAAAAATTAATTTTAGACTAATATTCAAAATAAATATAATAATAAAATAATATAAATATAATTAAAATAAAGTTAAATGAGATGTGTGTTCAAATTAAATCACTAAATAATATTTATTTAATAGGCAATGTAAATATCGTTAACATTTTTTTTATTAAGAGAAATTGCGAATTTGTCCCCATCTTATAGTATAGCTTTTTATTATTTAGCCATTTTTGTCCAAGAAAACGCATTTATACTATCTTAATCCTTATTTAAATATAAATAAGTGCCATTAGCTGACAAATTTTCAACTTCTATTTCATAATAATCTTAATTTAATTATTCAGTTTTTTATTCGTTATTATGATTATTATCATCTTCTTCGGGCTCGTCTATAACTGTAGCGAATACAGGTTATTATTTTTTTTCTTTGTTATTTGAATCATTATTATTTATTTTTTGTTCTTCTTGTTCTTCTTTTTGCTGATGCTCTTTTTATTCAAATTCTTTTTTTTTATTAATGTAAACTTTTAAATGAACATTTGATATAGAGCCAATAATTTTTGGTAGCCTTAAAAAATTAAAAAATTAAAAATTTATAGGATTTTATACATATTTAAAAACTAATTAATTAATATTAAATAATTTAATATTTAAGATTTTTTAAAAATTTTTTTATTTGTTTTACTCTCCTTTCAGCTTTTCATATTTTTATCTTCCAAATTCATATATTAAATTTTATCCCATAGCTATTTTTTTAAAAGTAAAGTTCAAATCTTCTACCAAACTAATATTATAATCTTTTAATAAAGATTAAACTGTATCTTCACCACAAAATTTAAATTAAATTTTTAATTTAACGCCATTATTATCACTATTATCATACTCATCAGGTTCAACCAAAGTTTATTAGTAATTATTACTATTATATACATTTAAATTAAATTTAAAACTAACTTTTTAATGAAATTAATTATAATATAATATGAAAATATAATTATATATACTTATCTGGTTCTACTAATGTAGGTTCGTTAGGTCTTTATGGAACTATTTACTATGCATTATTTCTTTATTATAACATTTCATAATATTCTTTAAAAGGCTTAAATTCATTCGTGAGTTTACTATTTTAATCTTTCAATTATTCTAATATATTGTTAGGAAAAATTGACCTTAACCTAAATTTTAATAGAAAAATTAAATTTATTTGCTTTTTAAAAATTCTTTTAATATCATTGTGATTTTATTAAAAATATTTGTAAAATTTCTAATATCTATATTAAAATATTTTATATACTTTTAGAATAACGAGGATTTCGTAGTACCTGCCTATTATAAAACTTAGTTTGTATTTTCTACTTCTTCTAACAAATCCTATTATAAAGTCTTACAATGTTCATCAAATCTAGTTATTTTTAAAATAAAAAAATATTAATTTAAATTTGTTTAAAAGTTAATAATTTATTTTATTATAGATTTTAAATTTTAAATAAAATAATAAAACGATTATAATACAATGTTTGGTCAACTCCCCTTTAATATGCTTCAATTTAAACTAAGGTTTTTTTAATTTATTTTATTTCATCACATTTATTTTCATCAAATTTAGCTACTTCATTAGCTCTTCCTAAGATATCTAATGGATTCATTTTTAATTTTAAATTTTATTAAATTCGTTTTTTATTTTTTATTTTAATAATATTTTGATGTTGTGATTACCTAATTCTTAACTTATAAAAGAAGAAAATACTTATTTATTCTAAAAATAATTCATTCCATAATTAAATTTGGTATTAAGAAGTGGGAAAATAATAATAAGTTTAAATAAATATTTAAAATGATTATTTTTTTTTACTTCATTTATATTTATTTCTAATTTTATTTAAATAATAAAAAATTTACCAAAAATTGTAAAAAATTAAAAATAACTTAAATATGAACGTTTGTTATTTTCTATAAATATATAATATATATAAATATATTATTATTAATTAAGATTTAATTAAATATTTTACACAATATATATATATATTTTGATTATTGATTATATGCATATAAATTTATAAATATGTAATTTTAATTATAATATATAAATTTATTAATTATTTTGTACCTCATATATAATTATTAGTATTTACTTTTGGTTTTCCATTTCCATTTTGATAAGGAGGAGGTAGTCCAATATTTTAATTTTAATTATTAATATTATTGTTATTTAAATTTGAAATATTTAAATTATATGAAGCATTAACTTTATTAGTAAAATTATTGGCACTTCTTTTTCTAGTTTTAGATTTTTCTCTTAGAGAATTATTAAGAGAATTCAAATTAACAGAAAAGTACTATTTTTACATTTATTAAACTTACTACTGAACATTAAATGGGGTCTCTAAATCTTATGAACTTTATTCGTATATCTGATTACGTTATATTTAATTTTATGTGCTGTTATCAATATTTATGTTTAAATGATCATTTAATTGGTCCAATTAATATGAATTATTAATGAAATTACTAGACCTTTTTATATTATTTTAAGTGTTAGGTCTGGAAGATGATTTGTTATTTGTAATAATTGTTTTTTGTGAATTATTGTTATTTATTTATTTTCCCAACATTTCATTCTTTATCATTACATCTATTCTTTGTTTCTCCTTATCAACTTTGCCTACACACCCATATGTGTCCATTATATTCTTCATTTTACCAGATATAATTAAAGGATCTCTTTTTGGTTTATTTGTGGAAATATTGTGTAATTTATCTTTAGATTTATCCTATTTTAAATAATAAAAATTTAGATATAATAAAATATTTTATAATTATTTATTTTTAAAAAAAATTTACCTTGTTTAGTTTAAAATAGTTAAGGTGATCTTATAGATATGGATTTGGGCCTTTTTAATAAAAAGGTCCCAATTCTTCTGGTTTGGCTTTTTTTTTTAACTTTCTTTTTTCTAAAATTAAATAAAAAAAATTTTTAGACAAAGTCATCAAATAGTAAAATATTTTATTTATTACTGTGTCTCCCAATAGTGATTCCCGAATTTATTCTTTTTTTTTTATATTTTAACTTAGAGGCATTACTGACTCCTTCTGAGTACTAACTATCATTAGTTTTTTATTACTAAGACTCAAAATCTTCATCTTCTTCACCACTCTCTTCGAAAACTTCTTCACCATCCTAGGTTTAGTGATATTATTAACTTTAATTTTAATGACTTTCAATACCATTTCCATTTACAGCACCGCTTAATTTAGAAACTCGAGACCTAAAATTTAAGATTACAATGAAAAATTTAATAAAATTTTTGTATATTTATGATATTTAAATGAATATAAATAATAAATTTTTAAATAATGATTTATATTTATTTTTTACTATCTCATAAATCTGTTTACCCCCATTGACATCGATGGGGCATTTTATAAACCTAAGTCAAATGACATATTTGTTTGAAAATCTGAGTATCTATCAACTCCATTATTTAAATTACTATTATTAATCAAAATATTTTATGTTTATTTTTTTTAGTTAATATTATTATTTTCAATAGCCTCTTTAGGATGAGAATTATTTTCAAAATTTACAATTTATTTTAATTTCTCTCCAAATGACAGTTTTTATTTCCTCGGCTATAAAAGTCCAGTTTATGATTTTCCACTAAAAAAAAAATTAAAATTTTAGTAATTCCAATCAAATTTAAAATTATTTATTTACTATTTTATTTTAAATTCATATATTAAATTAAATTTAAAAAAAAAATATAAATATTAATTTTAATTTAATATAATAATTTTTTTACGTATTATCAGTCATTAAATTATTAAATCCTGATTATTAGCTATTTTTAATGGAAAAAGAGTTTTAAGAAGTGCTTGAACTGTCCCCAAGTACCTCAAGGTCATTATCTTAAGGTTTCAAATTATCTGGTTAATTTAAGTTAGAAAATTTATTTTGATTGAGCACAACTTGGTTTAACTAGCTTTGGTTTAAAATATTTCTATTTTCTCCAAAAATTTTCTTCTTGCCTCCAGATTTGGAAGGGTTCATTTATTATTTTTAACCTTGTTTATTTTCTTTTATATTATAAAACCCATTTTAAAGTTATAAGTTATTTTCCTGGTTTTCGAGATTTTTGTCTATATTAGAGTTTTGATTGTTGTTTTAACTGTTTTTTGAGTCAAAATTTTTTATAGAATCTTTGTCTATTAAATAACCTTTTTTGGTTGTGATGTTTTCTATCGTTTATATATCTTAAATTTCTAAATATTAATAATTAAAAAAACTTAAATTTTAATTAATTTATGCATAAAATTAACCAAAAAAATTTATAAAAAAAAATACACGCTCCTTCGTCTATGCCAGGGGATTAGTAAATATTATATTGATTTTCTTTATTTTGCACTTTTTACAATTTAGATTTTTAAGGAGAATCAAAATTCGTTCTATTTTAAGAATTATTTTTCCTTCCATTTTATATTTAAATATTTTAAAATTAAGCATTTTCTTTATTTAAATGACTATTTCTTAAATTAGATCTGTATTTGCTTTCAAATTCAATTACTTCTATATCACTTTATTTTTCACTTAAAAACTACGGAATTTTTACATCCTTTTATTAATTGCCATTATTTAAACACTAAATATTATTAATTTAGTTGTGAAATTTAGCCTAAGAAAATACTCTTTCATCTTCTTTTTGGTCTGTTACATTTTCGTTATGTGGCTTTTTTTATAAAGATTTTTACGTAGAATTAATTACTTATAGACTTTACTAACTTTATTAAAGTCCTTTTAGATTTTGTTTTTCCTAATTATTCAAGTAATTAAAATTTTAATTATCGCTTATTTGGTTGTTATTTTCGAAGTTATAGTCTTTTCTTCCATTTATTTAGTATTTTAAAGCACTCAATTATTTTTATTATTCAGTTGAAGGCTTCATATTAGATTAAGGTAGTTATATATTTTTTATATCTTCTTCTAAATCTTCAGGTTTAGGCTATCTTGAATAATATTCTTATTATTGAAACTATTACTCTCTAAAATATAAATTTAAAAATCATAAATATTAAATATATTGATTCCAAAATGAATATATAAAAATTTATATATAAAAAAAATAATATGTTATTATTCATATAATAAAAAGTTACTCTGTTATTTAATTAGATTTTTTTTATAATATTTGTTAACGGGTAAATGGACTTCTAGTTTTGTTGGGCGAAATATATTTTTCGTAACTATCATTAATATTTATATTATTATTATTTTGCGGTTACTTATTTTCTTTATCATTGTTATTTTTTTGATTTTAATCTTTTGATTGACTATAAATTAAAGCGTTTATTTTTTTTTAGGAATTATTTTATTTTAGTGGTGAAAGAATTTTCTTAAGTTTTTACTACTTTTAAGTATTTATATCGAGAGGGGCTAACTATTTTTTACTTGAATTCTTAGATATTTTAAATTGCTTTTATTTATTAAAAGTTATTTATTTTAACTCATTACTACTTGATAGCTCGTTCTGTAAAGTGTTATTTTCACTTGTTTATTGCAAAGTAAATCCTTATTCGCTATAGTTAAAAAATATAAATTAAAAAATTATATTATAGTTAAATTCAAAAATTAAAAAAAAAAAATTATTTATTCAAAATATTTATAATTATTTATGATTAAAAATAATGAATGTTACTTTTCTTAGTTAAAATCAGGAATAAAAACTACTTCTTCTAAGTTTTTAGTAATACTTTTTTTATTACTCTTTACCATAGTTAACTTCATATGTTTAATAGGGGTTTTCTCCTTTTTTTGACTGCTAAAATTTTTATTATTTTTTTCTTTTGATTTCTATTTATAGGCACTTTTTTTTTCTGGGCTAACTTAAACATTTGTATTATAAATACAGCTTTTATTTTATTTATTAGGGCTAAAATCTTGAACTATGAAGTTAGACCTATCGTTATCTAATTAATATTATAAATAGTTAAAACATAAATCATTATTAAACAAATTTATTCAATTTACCTTTATTAATTTTCAATTTTTTTTACTTTTCAGTACTTTATACTAATTTTTATTTATCAATTTCATCTTCACTTATAGCGATTTAAAATTTTCTAAATTCATCTTTTATTTTTTCGAATTATTCTTAATTTTTAGAAATTTTTTAATAAAAAATTCCACCAATTACTAAGCTGATAAGTGTCTTTAGTATAATTTGTTCCAGAACCTATAAATATTAAAATTAAATTAATAAAATTATTATTCAAAAAAATTATTTTTAATTAATTACTATAGACAATATTATAGACAAGAAGATAGAAGCACCAAAAGTGAGACTTGAATGAATTAACAATTACAGTGATTAAGAAAATATTATACTGTTAATAAATGTTAATATTATGATAATTTTTTCATTTTTTTCCATATTATTTTAATAATTTTGATAATGATAATTAAAACTGGTTTAATTTATGCCATGTTCAAAATAAGCTTTACATATCTTTTCTTATATTTCATCTGTATCTATAATTTTTAAATTTTCTTTTGCCTCTTATTTTAATTATTGCTCAATTTCATCCGACAATGATTGGTTTTCATTTCTTTATAATTTTTCTTTTAAAAATAATTCCCTAACAAAATATAAAAAATTTATGTAAAAATTAAGTAGAAATTTTATTTTATAGTAAATTTACCAATATTCTAATTTAAGTAATTATATTAGCATTTTCTAAACATTTTGGTGATTTTTGTTAAAATAATAACTAAAAAGCATAGTAATAAGTAAAGAAATAACAGACCCAATAATTATATTAGAAAATGAAATATCCTATCCATTTTAATAGTCTCGTAATGAAAATAGCCAAAATATTTGTAAGGAAAACAAAATAATGTTAAGCTAAAATGGCCAGGTTAGATTTTTGCCTTAATCAAATTTTATACCATGTTTGTATTCTATAATAAAATAATTTAAAAATATTATAATTAATATTTGTATAATTTTTATTTGAACTTTAAATTTACCTATATCATCTTATTTTTAAGTAGTATTTTTGTTTTTTCTGAAAAATAAAACGCTTTCATATAAGTTGTAACATTAATGAAAATTTCTAAAAACTTTTGCCATTGAAAAATAAAGCACCAGTTTTTTTTACTATTTCAATAAATTTTTCGAGTCATCTATAAAAAGATATTAAAATTTTTTTAAAATTAATAATTTAATAAAATTTAATAAATATTATTAGGATATTTAATGAATAGAATTATTTTTTCTATAAAAACTTTACTATTATACTAAGGAAATGGAGAAAATCCTTATTTTGGTTTATTTTAATTATATTCTTGCTTTTAAATTTAAATTGGATCTTGGCTGTTTTTATTAATATCTATCTATGAGTAATCCTAAATTTGTGATAAATCTTGTACTTTATTTGGAAAATTATGGTTTAAGTGTTATCTAGTTTAATTATTATTCAAAGAAAACTAACTAAAATCATGAAAATGAGAGTTATTATTGAATTTATTAGATAAATTATTAGATTAACTATTCTAATTTTATATCTTATTTTGATAGCTATTTGCTTCCCTTATATTTTCACCACTTTATGATAAACTATTTTCTTTGTTCAATTACTATGAGTTAGAGGAAATAACTTTATTCGATATTTCTATGTAAAATATTTAATTATTTATTTTAAATTATATGATATTTTCAAGATAATAAAAAACTATTATGTATTTTTAGGTATTTTAATTTTTAAAATTAAATTTAAATAACTATTTTATTTATATTCATTATTTTTTGTTTTTATTTAGAATTTTAGGTATTTATATTTTTTACTTTCTATTTAATCTTTTTAAACTAGAAAAGATGCCTATTAAAGTAAATCAAAATCTATTTATTTATGACTTTTTATATCATTATTTTTAAGCATAATAACTATTTGGTACAATATATTTTTAAACTACCTATTTTTTTACTTAGAAATTAAGGAATTTACGATAATAATAAATGCAAAAAATATTATCAAAATGATAATATATAATATATTTTATGTAGAAGTTGTTTCCATTTTATATGTTTATGCCTAAATTTCTTGATTAATTACGAATTAAGAAGAATTTATTGAAAATTTATCAGATAACTAGAAAATTTTTTTATGCTAGAATAGGTTTTTAAATATTCTATTATTTATTTTATTTTAATTAAACTTTTTTTATAAAAGAAAAATTAGCAAGTTTTTAATTTGAAATTAAATTAATACGTTGAATTACAAAAAAACAATATTTAATTAATTAGATTATTATATTTTTTAGTGTTTTATGAATTAACAACATATTGAGAAATTAAATAAATAAATTACCTAAAAGGGAGGTAATAAATTTTATATCTAAATTATTCTATAAAAACATCTCATATTTAAATAAAAAATATATTAATTTAATATATACGATCTATCTATTTTTTACTTACATGAATAATTAATTTAAAATTACATTAATAATATTTTTAAATTAAAAATAATTTAAAATATGATTTTTTTAGTAAAATATTGATTAGAACATACTTTTAATTTATATAGTATTATAATAAACATATATTATTCTATTTATTCCCATGACCTTAGTAAAGATAGTATTTAATTATTAATTAAATTATATTAAAAAATAAAAAAATAAACATTAGAATGAGTTAGGTAAATTTAAGACCTAAAACGCTTTTGGTACAAATAGAAAAATGCCAATTTTAAAAGCCAAATTATTATTTTATAACATTAGATATAACTTCGTAATCTGATCCCGTAATAATTATAGATATATATAAAAATAATGGAATTTTATTTATATATTTTAAATCTAATATATTAAAAAAATATACCACATTTATATTATTTATCATTTATAATTTAAATACTTATTAAATTAATTAAGAAAAGAACTGATATAAGTCCAGCTGAAACAAACCCATAATTTTTAGCAGATTAGTTTGAATTTGAAATTAAAAATGGATATATATAAGCAAATGATATACTTAAAGTAAACAAATATATAAAACTTAATTTAAAATTTAATTAATAATATAGCAATTTATTATAAAAATATTTAAATATATAATTATATTAATTTAAAATTAAGTTAGAGTGTCACGCAGCTGGTCATGGTAATGATTCGGTTTTAGTAGGAGAAACTGAAGTTACACTTGCAGATTTAAATTTATAAGATAATTAAAAATTGAGTCAAAGAATAAAATTTACAAAGGTAGAAAATTACAAATTGAGAGTAATAGGTTCGTTTTAAGCAAACTTCACATTAATTGTAATTTAGCCTTATTTTTTATTATTTTTTAATATAAGAAATATTGAATAATTATTAAAATTTTATTATATTATTTTACATTTTTTAGCCTAAAAAGGTGGCCGAAGACTAGTCAAAGATAGTAAAATAATATGAAATGTAGGAGGATTTTACTTTTAAAAATACAAAATAGTTTTAAAATAATTCCGAGTTTAATTAAATGTCCCAAACTAATGATCAAATAAATAATTCTAAAAATTTTAACACTTCAAAAAAAACTAAAACAGATCCAAATTTAAGAATTTTTAATAACTTAAGTAGGTTTCATTTACCATTAGATGAGAATGGCTAGCCTATTATAGGAGATAATAAAAGTCAATAATAATAATAGTAATAATAATTATAAAATTCACAAGAATAGTACCTTTAGTAATTGTAATAAATTTAAAATAACAATGGTTTTGGATAAACTGTGATTTCACAATAAAATGAAGAAATTGAGGAAAATAAATAACAAATTTAAAGTTAAAATAACAATGAATTTTTAAATATTTCTGATTAAATGATTAGAGATTTTGAAGATAACTAAATGTCTGAGTCAAATTAAACTACAATTTCAGACATTTTGGGTACGAAATTAGATGGAATAAGCGATAAGATGGAAAGATGGAAGGTAATAATATAATAATATATATTATAAATAAGTTCACTTATATAATAAATACAATGGATTTATCATATTATATATTTTATTATTTTATATTGAAAAATTAGGTTTTAAGTAAAGAGTTAGGATAGAAGATGGAAATGAATCACAGAATGCATAAAGAAATTGAAGAAAAAACAAAAGGAATAAAAGAAACAGGCGAAGAAATAGTTGAACTGAGAAAGGTAGTTAGAAATTTAGAAAACTAAAATAGAATTTTAAAAAAAAGAGTTTACGCAGAAGAACAAATTAAATTACATACAGCTATTACACCTGTAATATAAATTTTAAAATTTTTAAATATTAATATAAAGCCATAAATAAATTTAATTTATCATAATAATTATATTATGTAGGATGTATATAAAATGTCGTTAGAAGAAATAAAAAATAGGATAATTAATGTAGCTGTTGCATACCGTGATGAAAGATAAAGAAATGAAGACTTTGAAGTAATTTTGTTGATTAAAAGCAAAATAAAGAGTTTATTATATAACAAATTTAACAAAATATTTTAATTAAATGAAAATATAATATATGATAATTTTTTAATTTTATTAGGCAGCAATGAGAGAGGCCGAAAAAGATATAAAAAAAATAGCAGGATTAGAACAAGAGCTAGAGGACTTAAGAGAAGAACATTAAAAAGGTTTAATTAGATTCCAAAAAGTTTAGGAAGAAGTTAGTAGAAAACCCTTTTATGAAAAAGCTATTACTTAATAAACTTAGGTTTTTAATTAATAATTTATATTTTTTAGTTTACTTATTTAATTTAGTTCACAATATAAATTTAATACCTATAGGTTATATCAAAGCTGCAGAAATTAATGGAAACAGTGCTATAAGATACTGAGAAAAATAAGAATTATTAGGTAATTTAAGAAAAACTAAGCTAATATTATTTTAATGATTAAATTAATAACTGGTTTATTTTGAAAGATCTAAATGAGGGATTTGTAAAAAGAGGTGAATGAATTAACAGAGAATGTAAAATAAAAGGTTTTTTAAGACTAAAGGAGTGAAGTATAAATATTAAGGTAAATTAAATTCTTTTTAAAGTCAAATTTCTATTGTAGTTTCTTTAATTTTTATAAATATTAATAGGTATGAGAATTAAAAACTTCTGAGAGTTCTTAATACATTAAAAGAAGAAATAAAATAAAAAAAACCAAAATAATTAAAAGAAAATGAAATGGTAGATAAATTCGCAGGAGATAATGAAAATTTATAAGTCAGATTTCATAAAGCAAATGCAAGGTAAATATTTAAATCAAGATTTATATAGTTAGCTTATATAATAAATATTTAATAGAGTAACAGCATTATAAGACGAAATAGCATTATAATCAAAGAAAATAGCATAAGAAATAGCCTAAATTAAATTGGAAATTACGGTACATATTTTATTTATTTATTTTAATATATAAATATAATTTTTTTATACATTTAAAGCAAAAATAAGCATAATTAGATGCACTAACTATATACACCATGTAAACTAAATAATGATTATACTATAAAAAAAATAATTATCTATTTATCTGATATCTACAATAAACTTCGTATATTTAAATAATTACTATTGTATATAAATTTATAAGTAACTTTATATTTAATTATAATGAAAACATTTAAATTTAACTTATTATATAAGTCGAAAATTATTAAATAAATTTTGAAATATATTTCCATATTATAATAAATTACGATTTTAGATTAAATTTAATTATATAATAACTAATTTCTCATAAATTTTAACTTTAAATTATATATTAAAATTAATATATTTCTAATTAAATATTAATAGAAAATATAATTTAAGAAATTTCACAATTTTGAACGATATAATACATATATATTTATGTGAAACAGTATTTAAGTTTATCTTCATATAAAGATCTTACTTAATAAATAATAATAATAATTTTTTAACTTATTTAATTGCAATGTAATTTATTTTTAATTTGTATTATTTTTATGTATAAAAAATAATGTATATAAAATATATATTTATTTAAAAAATTACCATATATTTTTAAAAAGTCGATTTGAATTTAAAATTTAAATTCTTAATAAATTAGGAGTTGTAAGGCCTATGTCGTTGATTATTTTAAATAAAATTAAATTTTAGCTTAATACAAATAAAAAGGTTTTTATATAAAATATCTCCATTATAAAAATTGGCGTTCAGATATTTATTATTTAATATTCAGAATTATTTATTGGTTCTCAAATGAATTTTTTTATCCAGGTATTGAATATTGATACCAAATATCGAAAAGTAAATTAGATATATAAAGTACATTTAATATTATATAAATTCAAAATGGTTTTAATAAAACTATACAATTTAAATCATTAAATTAATTAAAAAGTAAAATATATAAAAATTAAATTTAGCAGTTTTAAATTATACCTAAAATGGTAAAAATATTTAATATAATTATTTTAAATATACAAAGCCTTTATATCTTATAGCAATAAACTATATTTTTATTAAAAAAAACTTAGAATTTACCACTATTTATATTTATAAAAAATTTTTAATTAACATTTTTTTAAGTTATATTTAATAAATTTAAAGTAAGGATTGGGTTAAAAATGTATTCATTTATGTTACTATAATTAATATTTAAAATAAAAATTAAGACTATTTCATATATTTCAAATAAATAATAATACAAAAGAATTACTACTTTATATAAAATATATAACCAAATATAAATTTTAGCGCTTTTTTATAAAGATATTTCTCTATTTTTTATCTATTTTGGGGTTTCTTGCCCATTCAATTATCACCATTCCCTATATATATATAAATTTAAAAATTAATATTTTAAATTTAGTTATTTTTAATTTTAAATAATATTTTAGATACCTTGGATATAAATATAATTCCAAAATGATAAAGTTTTTCAACTCTTTAATTCCCTCCATTATATAATTAGAACCTTAATCAGAAATATAATTCATTCTAATTAAATTATAAAAATTAAACGAAAATGTTAAGTATTGGAAAAAAAATTTTTATACCTTAAATTTAGGGTCATTTTGGTAAGGTTTTTCAACTCTTTAATTCCCTCACTTAAATACATAGCAGCTTAATCAGAAATATTTACATAACTAATTAAATTATAAAAATAAATAAAATTAAAGAAAAAAGTTAAATATTAGGAAAACATTTTAAGCTACTGTAAATTTAGGTTTAAATTCTTAAGGTTTTTTAACTCTTTAATTCCCTCACTTATATATTTGGCACCTTAATCAGATATCCAATTATTTCTAATTAAATTATATAAAAAAAAAAAATTAAAAAAAATTTAAATATAAGGAAAATATTTTAAGCTACTTTAAATTTAGGTTGAAATTAATAAGGTTTTTCAACTCTTTAATTCCCTCACTTATATACTTAGAACCTTAATAAGAAATCTTATTATATCTAATTAAATCATAAAAATAAAAAAAATTAAAGAAATAAGTTAAATATTTGGAAAATATTTTAATCTACTTTAAATTTAGGTTTAAATTAGTAAGGTTTTTTAACTCTTTAATTTCCTTACTTATATACTTAGCGCCTTAATCAGTAATGTTATTACTTCTAATTAAATTATTAAAAATAAAAAAAAAAAAAGTTAAATATTAAAAAAAATTTTTAGCTACAATAATTCTATACCCATATTGGTAAGGTTTTACAACTCTTTAATTCCCTCACCTATATACTTAGCACCTTAATCAGATATCTTATTATCGCTATTTAAATTATAAAATAAAAAAAATTAAAGAAAAAAGTTAAATGTTGAAATACTTTAAATTTAGTTTCAAATTAGTAAGGTTTTTCAACTCTTTAATTCCCTCACATATATACTTAGCACCTTAATCAGAGATGTTCTTATTTCTAATTAAATTATAAAAATAAAAAAAAAATTAAAGAAAAAGTTAAATATTATAAAAATATTTTTAGCTACTATAAATTTAGGTCCATATTGGTAAGGTTATTTAACTCTTTAATTCCCTCGCTTATATGCTTAGAACCTTAATCAGAAATATCATTAAATCTAATTAAATTATAAAATAAAAAAAATTAAAGAAAAAAGTTAAATATTAGGAAAAAATTTTATGCTACTTTAAATTTAGGTTTAAATTCGTAAGGTTTTTCAACTCTTTAATTCCTTCACTTATATACTTAGCACCTTAATCAGAAATGTCATTATATCTAATTTAATTATATTAAAAAAAAAAAAGTTAAATATTAGAAAAATATTTTTAGATACAATAAATCTAGATCCATATTGGTAAGGTTTTTCAACCCTTTAATTCCCTCACTTATATACTTAGCACCTTAATCAGATATCTTATTATCGCTATTTAATTTATAAAATAAAAAAATAAAAGAGAGAAAAATATTAAAAAAATATTTTTAGCTTAGCTACCTTAAATATAGGTTCAAATTGGTAATGTTTTTCAACTCTTTAATTCCCTCACTTATATACTTAGCACCCTAATCAGAAATATCATTTTATCTAATTAAATTATAAAAATAAAATAATTAAAGAAAAAAGCTAAATATAAAGAAAATATTTTTAGCTACATTAAATATAGGTTCAAATTGGTAAGGTCTATCAACTCTTTAATTCCCTTACATATATACTTAGAAGCTTAATCAGAAATCTTATTATAGCTAATTAAATAATAAAAATAAACAAAATTTCAAGAAAAAATATTAAATATTAGGAAAATATTTTTAACTACCTTAAATCTAGCTCTATATTGGTAAGTTTTTTGAACTATTTAATTCCCTTACTTATATACGGAAAATGTTAATCATAGACGTTATTACTTCTAATTAAGTCATAAAAAAAAAAAAATTTAAAAAAAAAAAAAGTTAAGAAACATATTTATGAAAATATTTAAAGGGTCAGACTTAGACCGGCAATATATATAGTTGAATTTTTAAAAATTCTAGAAATTCGAGTACCCGTATTGTCGGTCATGACCGTTAAAAATTTATAAAATTAATAAATTTATAAAAAATTCCTGTATTATATAAGTGTATTTTTATAATATAAATATTTTTTTAAAAATAATATTGTTATTGAAATTTAAATTAAAAATAACATAATTTTTAAGTTATATTATATATGAAACAAGCTATTTTTACTATACAATATATATTTATTAAAACAATAGGTATAAGATAAATTTTATATTATTTTTATTTATAATAAATATATATTTTTTACTAGATTTATTAAAATCTATAAAATCAAGAAAGACCTTTTCAATATAATAAAATATATAATTATATTATTAAATTTTCAACTATTTTCTTATATATATATTTTTGCTCTTAAACTTAATATAATTACCATAATTTTTAATGTTTTTATAAACTAAATGATAAAGCTATTAATATTATTAATGCTTATTAATTTTTATTATCTTTATTAATTTATTTATTATTTATTTCATAATATATACATGACTTTTAAAAAATTATAAGTTGTTAGTCTTATTTCTAATAAGATATTTTCTAAGATTTTTAATATTTAAAAATTAATTTTTAAGATTTTAATTCTATGAAATATATATAACTGAATAAAGTAAATTAAATAATACACTTTAGAAAATTTTTTATTAATAAGGTTGTAATTTTTACTTTAACATTTTATATGAATTTTTTAATTTCAAATTCTTCGAGATTTTTTGATTTGACACACTACCTTTCTTGTTATATCTTAATTTATTCTAATTATTTTTATATATATGTATTAAGTTTATTTTATTATATTAATTAAATATGTAAATTTTTTATTATGTTTGTTTTGGAATTAAATAAAATATAATTTATTAATATTATTTTAAATCGTCACTATATTAGTAATATATATTATTTGTATTTTATGCCTTTAGAAAAATAGAAATTTTTGTATTAGATATACAGATATTTTTTATTATAAAAATTAGTATATTCTTATTTTTATTTAGCTAAATTATTAAAAAAATGAATAAGCATAAATATTATTTTTTATATAATTTTAATAATAAATCAAATTTCATAAAATAAATTTGACTTAAATTGAGAGCTTATTGAGTCTTTGATCCTGGTGAATGACTGTGGTCTTAAAATAATAATAAAAAATTATATTTAATGTATTTTTTTTCTTAAAAATTATAAATAAGGGTGACACACCCCCACTATTAATTATTGATAAAAGAAACTTGGATTTATAAAGTTGTTAATTCCGAGGTTTAAATCACGAATATGATTATGATTAGTATGGATTCTTTCAAACCTAACCCATTTAGATTTTAAAATTTTTTCCAAATTTTAAAAATGACTATAAAATTGAAAAATAAAGATGAAAATAATTCATAAATTCAAAAATATAGAAATATTAAATTTCTATCTTTTTTAATTATAAAAATATTTTTTATTTTTTATATCTCTAAAATTACGCGTTACTATTTACTAAAAATAAAAAAAAAATTATAAAAATGTTCCATTATTGGTCACTAAGGTTGAAGAATCTATACCAAATATTAACCAAATTGTTGCTTTTATGTTATATTAAAAAAATTAAATACATTTACTAAATGGTACTAAGTCATTTAAAAAAATATATAAAATTACTTATTAAAAAATAAAAAAAAATTTTTTTTATTTATTTTATACGATGAAAAGCTAGTTTATGAGCAATAAATTCAATTTATAGATTTAAAATTCAAAGATCTTTTTATTTATAAAGGTTTAATTAATTTTTTTTGCATTTTAAATACGGTTTTATATGAATAAGTTTATCCATATAAATAGTTAATGAAATTTTTATATGTTATATTGGTCAAAAAATTATCAAATTAATTTTAAAATTTTTTGGTAATTAATATTTAATTAAAAATCTATTAATTTTATATATATATAATATATATAAATATTATGGGGTATATTCTTTAATTTATAATTAAATATAATTTATTATTATATGAAAATATATATCTAAATTTATTTCACAAATACCGACCTAAGTAATATTAAAATAATATTATCAATATTTTTTAGTATGAAGTTGCAATATTAATTTTAATTTATTTTATTAGAATTTAAAACTGTGAGATAGTATTCAGTTAATATTTTTTTATTCTATTTTAAAATTATAAATTGAAAAGTAAAAAAATATATAAATTCGCCATATAGTTCTTATTTTTATAAATAAATAACAATAAGTATTATAATGAAATAATTATTTATTTTATAAAATAAAATACCTATAACTATTAGAAAAATAAAATAAACTAATTTTTTTACAATAAAAACCGACACAATAAAATTTTAAATAAAAAGGAAAAAATACCCTGAATTATAAATAAATTTTTCTTTTTTTTAATAAAACTAAATATTTAAAAGTACATACTAATTAAAAAAATTTATGGGGGCTTCTTGTTGTGCATAAAATGGTAAAGAAGAGAATTGTATAGAAACAAATATCAATAAAACAAAAAATCAGTAATAAAAAAATACTGTGTCAAAAACTAGTAAAGAAAATAATGTAACTACTCACTCTAACTTGAATTAAGAAGTTATATAAGAGGATGAAAATGAGTAAAATTCTACTAAATAAAATTATGCAGATCCTTAAATAAAAATAAATTAATTAGAAAACGAATAAAAAAATGATAATAAATAAAGTTTTAATTAAAATGGTTAAAATGAGACACATATTAATGGAAAAAAGGAGGGGTATTAAAATGATTAATAAAATTAAAATAATAATAATAATTAAAAATATAAAATTGATATATAGAGTGATGCTTAATAAAATTAAAGTAATTATTCAAATGCTAATTCTAATGAAAAATCAGAAGATAAATAACAAAGCAATTAAAATTAATGTAAATATTGATTTAAAATTTTAAATGTATTTTTTTTTCATAAATTGTTTAAAAAATACATAAATAATTTTAGAAACAAATTAATTTTTATAAAGAAAATAATGAAGATATAGCGACAATATAGAAAAATTTACTTTAAAAAAGTTATGGAGTTGATGAACCTATTGAATTACCTAAAATTGTATTTGAATAAGGAGTTACTTACGAAGGTCACTGGAAAAATGGAATGAAGTAAAAAATATTTATTTTTGATAATAAATTAACTTTATATTTTTAGAGAAGGATTTGGTATTTAATGTTATGTAGATGGAAGTAGATATGAAGGAAATTGGAAAAATGATAAAAGGTAATTATTAAAAAATTATAAAAGTATAATTATAGGTTAAAATAAAGACTATAATAGCATTAGTATTTAATAAAATTAATTATTTATCTAAAAGTACTGGTAAGGGGAAATTATTTCATTCAGATGGAGATATATATGAAGGAGATTGGCTGGATGATAAAGCAAATGTAAATAAAAATGAATTTATTATTTAAATTAAATATTTAAATTTGATTTATTTAAAATAATTAGGGTTACGGTGTTTATACTCATAAAAATGGAGCAAAATATGAAGGCTAATGGAAACATGATAAATAGGTAAATAATATAAGTATAAATATTAAAGTATTTGTGTTATGTTACTAAAGTATATATAATAAATTTATATAGTATAATTGTTATATTAATAAATACATAAAAATAATAAAATGCAGGCTTTTAAATTTATAAATAATTTAATTAATTTTTAAAAAGAATGGAAAAGGAAGAGAGACTTGGCCCGATGGAGCTCGTTACGAAGGTGAATATTTAGATGGATGTAAACATGGTTAAGGTGTTTTAATTTTTGCAGATGGATCTGAATATAGAGGATAATTTTATAAAAATGACATACATGATTATGGCGTTTACACTTGGCCTGACAAAAGACAATATTCGGGACAATGGAAAAAAAATAAAATGCATGGAAAAGGAAAAATTACATGGTCCGATGGAAAGTCTTATGAGGGGTAATATGAAGATGATAAAAAACATGGTTTCGGTATCTTTAGGTGGGCTGATGGTAGACAGTATATGGGGAATTGGAAAAATGGAAAATAAGATGGATTAGGAACTTACTATTTGGAAAAGGTAATTAAAAATATTGCTATTACATTTATTAAAAATCTTCTAAGAAAATGTTTATTTAATATTTATAAAGTTTTAAAATTTGTGAATTTATTATTCATTATTTTTTTAAAGGGAGAAAAAAAGGTTGGTATGTGGTAAGATGGGAAAAGAATTAGCTGGTTAACAAATGAAGAAATTTAATAGGCAATAAAAGAAGGTAAACTATAAAATATTTGAGTTAAAGATGTTGAAAAAAATAAGATATACATAATTAGGGTATTTTGTAATATAAAAATATAGTCTTCTTAATAATTTCCTAAAACGATAAAATTGAATATGTTAATTTATACTGTATATTAAAATGAAAAATATTCATTAATAATTTTATTAAATAATTAATGAATTTAATTTACAAGGTATTGGTGTAAATTTAAATAATGCTAAATATATATATAACAATAATAATATAAATAAATTATAATATAATAAAATAATTATAATTTATATTAATACTAAATAATTTATTTATTTATATGTCCATAAACTTTAAGATATATGAAATTAAATAATTTTTTTACCTAAATTTTATTTTGCTTTATAAATATTTGTATATATAAAAAATTAATAAATAATATATTAATTTTAAATTAAATATAATAAAATTATAATTACTTATATTAAAAATAATTAAAATATTCATTTTGCCAACTTTTATTGGCTTAAATCTTTTTTACAAACTTCTTATAATAAATCTGTATCGACATCTTCTGGTTAAAAATGTATATATTTAATTGTGGACCCTCTTATAAATATGTTTTTAAGATAAAACTATTAAAATATTATTTTAAAAATTATTAATATTTAATAAAATACTCCATTAAAAAAAGTTTGTATTATTTTTTCTCTTATTTTTATAATATTAAAATAATATAGCGCTAAAAAAATAAAATAATAATATATTTAATTTACAAATTAGGGGTTTTTAACATTGTCATCTACTGAAACATTAGTTAAATTTATATTCATATTATTATCTACAAAATCAAGTTTCCCATTTATTTTTAAGCCATTTTTTTATTCTACTGTAACTTAAACGTCTTTATCAACCAAGCTTCTTAAAAAGGTTATGAAAAATAGCTAAAAATATTAATAATAATTAATAATTAAGATACATAAATTTTTTATATTAGATTATTTATTAAACCTTATAATAAAAATTGCATTTGTTAATTTGTTACCATATTTTATTTATTGAAATTTCTGTTTTTATTTATTGACTTATAAATTAAATACTAATATATATGTAATTTTATGAATTAAAATTTTATTTAAAAATTATATTTATAGTTTAAATTATTTTTTATTATATTAGATTATGGTAGAAAATTTTATTTAATATTTCTAGTAATTAATAATTTATTTAAATAATAATATTCGAAAATTAATTAAAGTTTATTGATTGCTTATATTATTTAAAAAGATTTATAAGAAAAGAGAATATATATACTGTTCATATTATTTAATAAAAGTAGAAACTGCTATTTTATTTTTAAAATTTTATAAATTTATCAATCAATTTATGCTAAATAAATATTTTGATAAAAAAATTGATTTTAATTAAAAAGAACAAAATTATTTATTAAAAAGACAAATTAATTATATGATTTTTTATGCTTATAATGAAAACTTAGCTGAAAATAACTATTGAAATTTAATACATTGGGGGTAAAAAAAAAAAAAGAGTAAGAATAATTGAACTAAGACAATTTTTTATTATATAAATTTAGTAGGTTAGTAAGTAAGTAGTTGGTTAGTAATTTAATAGTTTACAATATATATACATATTTGTAAGACATAATAAATTATTAGTAAAGAAAAAAGATGAAAAAAAAAAAAGGATTTTGGAAAGATAGCCACAAAATCACGGTATATTCCATAAAAAGATTTAAAATATAGGGTTTATAATAGAAAAATTAAAGTTTAAATAATTATAGGGTTAATTTTTTATTTCCTTATTTTTTTATTATTATTATGAATTTTTTATTATTATTTTCACATACTAAGTTATGCTTATTAATTAACTCATTCGTTTTATTCGTTTTAGATGTTGAAATATCTTAATTAGTAAGAATCTTTAGAGTTGGCAGAAACGTATAAGAAATTTCTTAAGGTTTATTTTTTTAAGTATTTTTTGGTCAAATATTTCAAGTATCTTTTAGAGAAGGGGATGGTGGAAGTAACAACAACTTAAGTATTTTTTTAGGTGTTAACAGCAACTTCATTTCCTAAGTTTCCGGTTTTTCCTTCAACTTTAATTCTTTTTTTTAAGAAATCAACGAAATCTTAGATCAATAAAACCTAAATTAAATTAAAAATATTAAAATCTTGTTATTTTGGAAAAAATTTTTATTGAATAATCTAATTGATTATTCATAAAGCTATTTAATAGATGAATAATTTTTTTTTAAACAGTCTATTATTTTTATATTTATTTTTGTTTGTGTTAAATATTATTATTCAGTTATTTATGATCAATTGATTTAGTATTATTATTTTTAATTGTTTTCATTTAATGTTGCATATTTTTACATATTTGTATATTTTTAAACATTTTAATTTTATGGCATTTTAAATCAAAATGACCATATTCGCACATAAAAATAATTAATTAATATTTTTATAAGTAAATATCGTAAAATAATTACTTTATCTTCAATAGGTTGAGCACAGTCAATGGTGAATTTAAGGTTGTTTCCTTTAGTTTATTTTTTGTTTTTAGGTTAGATTCTGGACATTTTTGACTTTTTTTTGTTTTCTATTAAGTTGATTTTAGATTTTATTTATTTTGAAAATATTTTATTGTATTTTAGTAATATATTAATTAATTAAGTCTGCTAATGTGAAAAGGGAAAATTATAAATATATTTCTATACCTTTGATTATTAATATTAATATTTTTATTTCCTATAAATTTATTTTTTAATTAAACTTTTCTTTATGTGCTTATTTATATTAATTTTTATAATACTAAATGATAAAATTAAAAACTTTCTTTTTAATGAAATTATTATGGAGAAAATGCATATAGAGTTTTATATTCAAATAAAATTTTTTAATTTATTAATATTATTATATGTTATAAAATTTTAGCAGGTATAAAAAAAATGAAATAATCGAATTAATAACATTAAATTTTAAGAGTAATTTTTTTAATTTTACTTAGAATCTCTTGTATGGGACTTTTCATTCATCGTTAAAAAACCAGTAATTAACATAATAAAATCTAAGAAAATTAATTGAATTTATAAGTACAAACAAACAAAAAAGTAGTGTTAAAAAAAAAAAATATATAACAGAAATAATTAACATTATCAATTTAACAAATAGTTCTATTAAAAAAAAATTATAGATATAAAATATTAAATGGTGTCAGAAATTTTAGATAAATACTTTGTAAATATTATAAAATATATATTATTTAGTTGAAATATTTAGCTTTTTATACATTTAGGATTATTGTGAGAAAAATGAAGGGGAAACTAAAAAAGAAATTATAAATATAATATAAAATTAAAACACATAATGTATTTTAAAAAAAATAGACAATGAAAAAAAAGACTTGCATTTAGTAATATAATTGCCAATTTAGAAATTAATTTATAAATATATTTTTTTAATAATTAAATTTTTTTTTAAAAAAAAAAGAGCAAGTCTGATATTTATGGGCTCTAACTAATTATACGCTCAAATATATAAAATTTTTTAGAGTTAGATATATCTAACTACATTTTGAATAATTCTGAAATTTAACAGATTTTTGAATTTATGTCAGAAAATTTGTTTTTGCAAAAATTGTCTCTTTAAAATAACATGATTGAAGATTTATCAGTTGAAAAATTACTTGGAAATTTATAAAATAATAGCAGCTTAAGAGTCTTAGATTTGTCTTATAATAAGTAAATAAATATAAAAAATGGGGTTTCCAAATTATTTTTAAAATAATATAATATAAATAATTTACATAAATAAAAATAAGGATAAAAGATGAAGGTGCGGAAAAAATTGCTAAATTTTTAGAGTAGAATTAAAATATTAGAGTTTTTAATATTTAGCGAAACCATATTTAATTAGATTATTTTGGAAAAGTCTTGGAATTGTATAAAATAATAAAAAAATATAATTAATATCATTTTCTAAATTATAAATATTCGAAAATAATTTTAATTTTATATACAAAATTATAAAAATTATTAAATTATTAAATATATTATATAAATTTATATGTATAATAGAAATGATACTTTGTAGTCCTTAGATTTAAGTTATAATAATTATGGTATGGATAGTTTAGAATCAGTGCTACAAGGATTAGAAAAAAATAAATTTTTAAAAAAACTAAAGTTAACAGGTATATAAGTAGGTCAATTGCATATACATTAGATAATTTAGATTCTTGAAAGAAATTCATCATTATAACAGCTAAACATAGATATTTAATTATCAGACGATGATGCAGATTTAGTATAAATATTTTTTATTTTTTAAATTTAAATTTTAAATTTAAATGTACTTACTAAATATTTATTATAAATTTTTATTAAAAGATACTCAAATTGTAAAATTCTCTTAGCATTAATTATTCATTAATTGAATTGAACTCATAAAAATTAAACATTGGAATTTAGGATAAATTAACTGAAGGAATTTACACATTGCTTAGAGCTAATTAATGGATATAACAAAATTATGAAGATTTAATTAAAAATAAGGCTCCTTAGTGTCCTGAATTTTTAAGGGAAACTGTTATTAAAAAATTAGATCATATATAGAGTTAAATTGGAAATAGTGTTTCTTGTTAAGAAAATAATCCATTTGCATTTTTGTATCAATCTTATATTGAATAAAGTTAATAAAACTAATAATGTTAATCATAAATTGCCCAAGACATTTACTTTTCGACTGCAAAATAATAATAGAATAATAAAATATTGCTTAGTATGTATAAGTAAAATTAAAATATATTTTAAAATTTAAAACAATTTCTATTGTTTTAATTTCAAAATAATTTAAATAATAAATTTAAACAAAGAAAAATATTTTTTTACTATTATTTTTACATTTTTAGCTAAAAAAATATTAAAAATTTAAAAAATGTAATAAATTAAATAAATATTTTTAATAGAATTTATGTTAATATCATTTAATTTTAAACAAAATTTTGATTTAAAATTATATAAATTTTTAAATAGATCAAATGACAAACATGACCTTAATTTCGTATAACACCCTTCTTTTAGTTCAGTATAGCAAGACGATAGATCTTAATATAATTATCAGAGTATTTCACAACGGGCTCTGTTTGATGTAATTTTATTTTTATATATTTAAATTTATATATGAAATAGCTCTTTTCTATGAAATACTTTTAATCTTGTTTAAGTAATATCAATTTTTAAATCAAAAGTTTCGTAGCAATCATAAATCTCCAGATTTCTAATAATATAGTACTATATAATAAAAATCTAAGCTCTATAATTCAATAGGAAGGACTCCACCTAAATATCAAAATATTAATATTTAATAAAGTAAAATAAAATAAATTAAATCGAAAAATTTAAACACATATTTTCTATATATTAATAAAATTAAACTTCTAAATTTAAATAGGCCTAAATACTGATTATTCCGACGTTTCTAATTAAAGAGGAGTTACGACAGATGATGAAAAAATGGATATAGTAGAAATTTCAAATATGAATAGCACAATGATTAATAATAAATCTGTAAATTTTAAGTTGGATCAAATTTAATAATTAAAATAATAATAATAAATAAATTAATAAAACTAAATATCCTCAGATTAAAAGTAAAAATTGATATAACAATATAAAAATAACTATAACTAGCTAAATATTGAAGAAAATAATGATAATTGTTAGAAAAATGACAATTTGAAAGAAAATTCACATTTTTAATAATCAAAAGGAGAAATTTTACTTTGTGATGAAGAAATTGAACAAAGTTAATAATATTAAAACTAGAAATCTATTTAAAGCAACTTATTATCAGTTACTAATAGAATTAATATACCTAATAATTAATTAAATTATTAGAGTAATAAATTTTACAATGATAACGGTAATATTATAGAATAAGGTCAAAGCGAAAAAATTTTTTATTAATAAGATAAAGATGGTGAAAATTAATAAAATATGAAAATATCATAATAATATAATGGTGGTATTTAAAGTTAAAATAATTTGGAAGATAAAATTTTTGAAAATATAAAAGTTTTTTTTGATTTTTAGTTAAAAAATGAATTAAATGCTGTTTATAATCATGTCAATAATTAATTTTTGCAATATCAAAAAATTGAGGAAAAATTTGAACATTTTTAAGAAGTAATTGTTTCTAAAATATTTAAAATGATTTTTTATTCAACAATTTTTAATTTTTTTACAAGGAAACAAGATATAATTTATAGTAAATTTAGTAGAAAGTAAACGAGAATTCTTAGTAAATATAAGAAATTTGTAATTT
Organism: Pseudocohnilembus persalinus; assembly: GCA_001447515.1. Classification (NCBI taxonomy): domain Eukaryota; phylum Ciliophora; class Oligohymenophorea; order Philasterida; family Pseudocohnilembidae; genus Pseudocohnilembus; species Pseudocohnilembus persalinus. Next base: position 51,097 of record LDAU01000154.1, read on the forward strand.
TAAAAATATAAAAAATTATTAATCCAATCACCCTGATAATAACATTCAAAATATAAATCCATAGAAAATGCATGACATAGAAAAATAAATGAATAACATTAATTAGTAGGTAATAAATATATTTCAAATAATTGAACCTTTATTATTTTAAATTATTTAATAATTTTTTATAAAAATAGTTAGAAACCCTATTAGGAAATTAAAAAATAGCTTCATAAATTCAAGAGTTTGGAAAAGAAGTAAACTCAATTAAATAAAATTTAAATTAGGTTAAAAATAAATTAGTTGAATAAAATGATTAAAGCAAAGATAAAAATTAGGAATAAAATCAAATGAATGAATACAAAAAAGATGAAAAAGAAGTTGAAACCAATAATTAAAAACAAATTTATGGTCCACCAGATTTAGAAACTTTTGTCTAAGAAAATTTTGAAGCTATATATAGCAAAATGAAATAAATATAAAAATAAACTAAAAAGTTAAAAAAACAATAAGAAAACATGAGTTTTAGTAGATCGCCCATGAGTACTGCTACAACCAAAAGTCCATCAGCATAAGCTTAAATGCTTTAAAATTAAAATAACAATTAATAATAATTTTTTTCCAGCAAAAATATGTTAAATAATAAGAAAGAATAACAAGAATAAAAATTATAAATAGAAAATAGATAAATTAATATCTAAGATTAATCTTAAAAATTAGATGAAAATTAAAATCAAAGTTATCAAAATTAGGTAAGTACTTAAGAAATAAGTTAAGATAATAATTAAAAATAAGATTTTTAAAGAGAAAGAAATTATAATCAAAATAAGTAATAATAATTATAAATTAATCGAAAATTACTTAATGATTTTGAAAGTTTAAATAATGTAAATAATAATAAAATAGGGGAAGTTTAGGAAACATTTTGCGAAAAATAAAGTCATAAAAAAAAATTAAAAAAATAATAAAAAAATGTGTTATAAAAATCATAATCAAGTAACTTTTTAAGTTAAAGAGCTTTTAATTAACAAAATGTAATAAATTTAACAAATATTAAAGATTTAATATTTTAGAATATTTTATTATTTTTATTAAATAGTCAACTAGTATGGATTGTTACCAACAAGGAGAATAGAAATAGTAGTTATAATAATAACTATAATATTAATAATTTTAAACTCAAATTCCTGATTTAAATACATCCAACTACTCAAATCCATTGACTCATTAATCATACAGAAACATGTAATAGCCTTCACTTAACATATAAGAAAACCAAATTAATTAAAATCATTAAACTTAAGAAAATAAATAACAATATTAAGAAAGGTAAAATTAAAACAATTTTGAGGATTATTAAAATGTAAGAAATTTTTAAAACAGTTAAAGCGACTAAATTTAACAATTGTAATTATAATAATAAGATTTTAATTTGGAAAATTTATTAACATAAAAAATAAACGAAATTTTTGAATAAAAATTGATGGGCATGACATAAAGTTAAAGAAGTCTTTAGAATTAAAACTAGCAGATACAGGGACATACTAGTTAAGCTACCAATTCCAACCATAATACCGTAAATAGTAACAAAAATTTGGTTGCTTCTTATTTAAAATTATAAAATAATTACAATTAAAATAATAATAATAATGATAACAATAATAATAATAACATATAATAATAGCAATAGCAATTTGAGAGTTTTTAAAGTAATATAAATATTTTTAAAATTTTTTTAAATTTAATAAATAAAATTTAAAAAGGTTAGTAATTGTAAAACTAGAGCTAAGTTAAAAACAATTAATAAAATTAAATAGTCGATTAATAGTACTACAATGAAATTCCTCTCACTCTATCACAAAATTTATAATAAGATTAATTTTTAACAAATACACCTTAATCAGGAAAATTAAGCAGAAATGATCTAAATTTATATTCATAGCAAATGTTTTAGCATGATATATAAAATTTTAAAAAATTAGGCTAAAATATGCCTCAAAATTAATGTAATTTAAATATTATTCTAAAAATAAAAAAATATTATATGATTTTATATTTTTAAAGGTGTACCAAACATTGAAAATAATTTTAGCAGAAGTATTTCTATTATTCCTTAAAATCAAAATAATAGTAATAACGTAACATGTTGTAATTATTAAAACTTTTTTAATCATAATCTGGAAAATGATAATTCTTAGTATAATATAAACAATAATAAAAATGGTATGAGCTACTCAAATGGTCTTCCTTAATAATAGTATTAAGAAAATTGTTAAAAATAATAACATTAATAATAATTATAACATAGCAAAAGTAATATCTAATTGAAAAATAGTCAATTCTATAATTAATTTGATTAATAAAAATTATCGCCTCTACATGATTCAAAAATTAATGTATAATAATGTGGATATTAAGATTTAAATTAAATTTAATTACAACCAGTAAATTAAATTTCTCCTTAGTTTCATAACAGTCCAATTGTTTATTAGAATATTAAAAATATTTAATAGAATTAACAATAAAATTAAATATAAAATAATTAATAGTCAAATCCTTTTTATGATAAGACAGAACAAAATTTATAATAATAATTATATCAACAATAAATAAATTAAACTAATTATTATAATAATAACATTGAAGGCTAAGATGTAATATAAGATAATTAGGTATATGATTATTTAATGGATAAATCTCCTAAGATGTATTAATAATAAATTGTGTCATAGTGTACAGATTCTAGTAATTTGGAATCCAGCTCATCTAGGCAAAATAATTATTAAACTAAATTACAAAAATTATAAAAAGTGAGACAATAAGTTAACAATAATATTAATAAGTAAAAATAATTCTTTTCAAATTATAGTTTTAAAATTTAATATTTTTAATATAAAGATATAAATAAAGCAAGTAAGAATTAAGAGATAGTATTAAAAAAGGACAACTTTATGCATTTAATTAAAAAAAAAAAGCTGAGAAGGAAAATATTTCAAAAGCATAAAATGATTAAAAATATTTTGAAGAAAATATGAAAAAATTTACTTTTTATGAAATAAAAACTGATGATTTAACTGGATCTTAATCTTCCAAATTAAGGCATGAGAAGTGTTTGTAATAAAAAAACGTATAATAATAATAAAATAAAGGTAAAATAAATTATAAGAAATATATTTTTACTTTTTAAATTTATAATTAATTTAATATTTTGTTTGATAAATAGGTAATTAAAGCGCAAAATCATGTTTTTCAACACCTATTAAGTTTGAAAATAAAATTCAAAAAAACAAAATAAAGACATTAGATAAGTCTTAATCTGAAAAGGAATTTTTATTACAGTTTAAAAGGAAACTTAAATGAATTAAATATATAGTAATACTTTTATTAATAAATATATATATAAATATTATTTTTTTACATTTTAAATTATTTGTATATAAATATACACTTAATTTTGTATATTGTATTAGAATAATTATATAATTTTTATAATAAATAATTTAAATATATATTTTAAAATACACTAAGCTTTTATGTATTATTATAATGTTTTTTTTTATAAATATTTTTAAATAAGTAAATCATTTATTTAAATTAAACTTGGATATTAGAATTAGTAATAATATTTGTAATTAAAAATAAGAAATAAAAAAATAGTGCGAAAAAATCAATGAATTTTAATACCAATACCAATACACTTCAATAAAATTAGCAAAATTTTTAATATCAATAAAATCAAAATTTGACAAAAAATTTAAAAATACCAATTTGGAACAATTTAGATTTAGAAAATTAAGTTTATTAATATTTAGATAAAAGCTGGGACAATTGTAAAATTGAGAGTTAACTTGTTTATTTCAAAGGAAAGTAATTATTTTTACTTATTAAATAATTGGGCTAAAATGAAAAATAATTCGACTCAATTAAAAATAAGTCACTTGTCAATTCAATGCTTTTCAGTTTTGATATTGGTAGATATTTTATTATATTATATTTTACGTGTTTTATATTTTCACTAGTATTAAAAATATTTAAATAAATTTGTTTTTATTTAAAAATTAGAAAATAATTAAATACACCAGATTTTGTAAGTATAAATAAATTTTTTGGATTTCGTTACAGATGATTTAGACAACATTTATTTTATACACTTTCCTAACCCTAAAAATGACTCTTAAGATAGAGACAGATACACAATTTCTTAATTTACAATAAGTATAAATATTTAATAATTTTAAACAATTTAAATAAATAAATAAAATATATATATAATATTTATAAAGGTGATAAAAATTTTGAGACTTTTAAGGAAGTTTTAGGAGTGGCTCCAAAGGAAAGGAAGATTTTAAATTGCGGATATTTTTAAGAAAAAATTTATATATATGGTAGTTCTTCGAAATCAAAATATGATCGTACGTAAAATTCTTTTATTTTTGATTTAAATTTTAGAAAATGGGAGGCATATGAATTTCCATTTTTTGATAATAATGAAAAAAACTAGAAAAGTAAAATAGAAGCAGAAATAAATGAACACTTTTTAGAGTGTGCTTTAATGGAGGAAAACTAAATTTTTTATTTAGAGCCAGGATAAATAATTAAATATTATAATTACATTTAAAATAATTATTAAATGTTAGAAGATGGAAATATGAATTAATAGGATATTGAAAATAAAATTTCTGGTTTTGATTTATAACTCTCAGTGTTAAATATCGAAAGTTAATAAAAAGAAATGTTTAAACTAAAAGACTTTTTAAAAGCTTGCTAAAGTCAATTTGACCCTTTCTATAAAAAAAATAGCTTTAATAAATAAAACTACATGAAAACTAGCTAATAAAAATTGAAAGAGTTATAAAATTAGCGCATTTTTATATATAAAAAGTAAAATTAATTATACTTTAAAAGCTAGGATAATTCTTTATTTTACAGTTTTGATATAAGCACTTAAAATGGATCTATTTAAAATTTAGGAATAATTTTAAAAAATAAAGAAATTGAGAATTTTAATACTTAGTTTATAGACAGTAATTACATTTAGTAACACACTATATAACGTGATTTTATTAATGGTAAAAATTAGTTTTGTATAGCAAACGAGAGCTTTTATTACGTTACCAATGATTTAAACCAAATTATACTTTTCAGTATTTAAGAAGTATTAAAATATTTTTAAACTTATAGTTATTTATCCTAATATCTTATCGTATTTTAATTATTTATAAATTTTAGAAAGATTTAAAATAGGATATAAAATTTAATTAATAAAAATAAAGAATGACCAATTTATTGCCTTATTTTAATGATCCTCTATACAGCGATTTATAGTTTAAAATAGATGAAGATGAAAATAATTAGACAATTTATAGCTATAAATTTTTACTGAAATATTTTTCTAATTAATTCAAAAGTATTCTAAAAAGTCAAAGGGAAGAACTTAATGTGATAAGGATATTTGATACAAATTATGAAGGATTTTATTTACTCATATACTAATTTCATGCCCTTTTTTAAGAATAACCTCATTTTGAACCTGAAGAAATATAAAATTTTTCGGAATTATTAATGCTTTCATAAAAATTTAAGGTAATAAAGCTGACATAAATTATTTAATAATTATAATTTAAATTATTTTTTTAATTAGGTTCCACAATTATAAAAAAGACTGGAAAATTAAGCAGAAATTAGTTTGGATAATTTGGTAATATTATTTGATATAAGTAAAAATTTAAACCAATCAGAGCTTAAGAAAAAGTATTATATAAATTTAAATTTATTACAAATTTAAATTAATTATATTATTTTTTAATTCAGATGTTTGGATTTTATTGATTAAAATCAATAATTAATATTATAAAGCAATATTTTAAAAGAAATTTCAAATAAATAGATTTTAGATCAATTTTTATTATCTAATTGTAAGCATACAAATATCATATAATTAAATGGTGATCTATAATAATATTAAGTTAGTGAATAAAAAATTTAAGAAAATAATGCATTTAAAGGAAAATTGATGTAATAATAGGGTAATACTTAAAATTTTCACAAATTTTATAATTATAAAGGTAAAATTATATTATAATATGAAATCAAACTTATTATAAAAAATTTATTACAAAATGTTAATTGTATAAATGAGATTTAAATTACATGTTTAACAAAATTAATTTTAAATTAATTCATTAAAAAATTCAAATAAAATATTATTCAATTTTTAAAAATAATAAAATAGGTTCTAAATATATAAAACCTTTATTATTATAGGTATATAATATTAAACTTCACAATTTTAATCAATTATTATTTAGGAATTATATAAGATGGATGTTTAAATATGAAGATATGTTTAAATTGTAACAAAATATTGAATTTTAAAAAATGAAATATAATTATTTTGTATCTATTTTATATATGTAATTAAATAAATTAATTTTATATCGGTTATATAAATAAAAGTATATCTATATTTTTTATAATGCAAGAAATAGCAATTATACTTCATTAAGAATTTTATAATTATTTTAACTAAGTTTGTAAAACAACTATATTATTTTATATTTCGTCACCCTTTTCAAACTCCATTTTAAGTTCCTTTAATAATTTAAAATAGTCTCTTTCTAAATTTTACTATTGTATTAATTAAGTTTATTTATCTTCTCTGTTTTTATTTAGTTTGTTTTCAAATTTGATAGATTTGTCTAAGTTTGCCTTGAAATATTAGAAAAATTTAAAAAAATTTATAATATTATTGTTTTTTAAAATCTAATTGATTTAATTTTATTATTTAAGTATATATTTTAAATAATTTAATTTAATTAATAAAAGATTTTTAATATTCATTTTTACCATTAATCCTTTTCTTGTTTCCGTTAAATCTTATATAAAGCTTTCTCTTTAAGTTTTACTAGACCTACAATTTTAAAAATTTTCCTTAAATGTTCTCATAATTTCTACATATTATTTAGTAAGGTTAAGTACATCGGTGGAAGCATTATATTTAATATATTTATCTCTATACCTTTAATATTTTTAAAAATGTATATAAATTTGCTATATTATATAAAAATTTTATAAATTATAAAAATCTTATATAAAATGAAAATTAAAGTATATATATATATTAAAAAATAATAAAAACTTTTAAATAAAAAATTAATTATAATTTATATACCTTTGGTTTTCAAGATGAATATTTTCAAAAAGTTCTTATAATTTTTGGTGATATTGGGCAATTTCTGTGGCTGAAGGTACTGATTCTATTTTTCTTTACAATACTTATATTTCTTTGTTTAACTAAGCTAATTATTTGAATTTTTCTTCATGTTTTTCTTTTTTTTCAGCTACATCTTAATATAATTAGTTAATATAGTCGTCAGTTTGTTCCCATTAAGGAATTTCAGTAGAAACTTTTTCTTCTTATTTTTGTAATTCTTCTTGTTGCTATTTGATGCTTTTTTTTAAAGCTTTTTTTTGTTGCTCTAATTCTATTTTCTTTAAAAAAATAAATAAATAAATTTAAATAGATTATTGTATCAATTTTTATTTTTTTACCTTTTCTACTAGTTTTTCGGTTTATAATTTTTCTTATTCAGAAATTCCTGATTTTAATTTATCTAGCTATTAACTCATATTATTGTGTAATTAGTTTAGTTAATCAAAGTTTTCGACGTATTCATCATATTATTTATTTGTTGTTGTTTCTTTTTCTTTGATTCCATATAATTCATCTGAAATTTCTTCTAATTCTCTTGTCATTTACTATTTTTAAAAATAATAATTTAATTTTAAATACAAGATTAAATTTTATTAATACTTCAATTTTTTTGTTCATAGCTATTATTTATCCTTCGTGGAATTTTTTTTCATTTAAGATAATTCTAGCAATATTTAAAGGATCGTCTTCGTCATTTTATTATTCATTTGCTTTTTGTTACTGTTCAGATAAAGCATTATTAATTTAATCTTAATCAATAAGTTACATTAATTTACTAGAGATATTTCCTCCTGTTCCTCCTATATTGGCTATATCTTTAAAATTAGCAATTAAATCTTGATCCAATACCAAATCTTCCTAAAAAAAATATTTTATTTATATTTATATTGTATACTTTATTTTATTAAAATAATTACATCCTAATTTTAAACTTAGTTTTAATCAGAATCTTTTTGACTTGTTGATCCATGGAAAAGTAAATTTGTGACATCTAATTAATTTTTATCATTTTTACCACCTTTTGCATTTTAAATATCTTAGGATTATTCAAATTAAGAGGCTTTTTAAGATATTTTTCCTCCTTTGTCTTCCAATGAAATTTTTCCACTCATAATAGAGCATAATTTATTATAAGTTTTGAAGGCTGTAACGTCGCCAAACTATTTATAAATATAAAAAATTTATATATTATATAAAATTTATTTAATTTATTATAATATAATATAATAATTTTAAATTTTAAATGAATGGTAATTTGATTGTTAAATTTTGTTACTTCAATTAGACCTGAATAAACTCTTAATGGATCTTATTTGTCAAGTTTCTTAATTTTGTTATTTTTTGTTATTCTAGGTTCTGTTTCAGCGTAATATTACTTTTACATATCTAAAAGTGAAAGCTTTTCTTTTCTTTCATTTATTTAAAATTGTTTATAGACATTTTTTCCTAAAAATACACTCATTTTTTTATTAAAATCTTGTCTCTATTCTCTTGTTTCATAAACAAATTTGATAAGCCATTAAATTACTGGGAAAATTGAATTTGCATCCAAACCTAATTAATTTATCATTTTTATAATTTTTAAAAATATCTTTAAAATTTAGTATAAAATTTATTTACCTTATATTTAAAATGATTACAAACTGTAAGGACATTGCATTTATTTTAAAACTGCACAAATCTTTTCTCCTATTTTAATTTTTTCTCCCAATTTCATTTCATCATTATATTCAATATCAATATCAAAATTAGAACAAGTTATACACCAAGCAAGCCTTAAGTTATTTATAAATATAATATTATGATAAGAAATATAAATAAATAAATATTTTTCGTGTGTTAATTATTAATATTTTTTTTTATTTTATGTCAAAATAAAGTTAAATATAATACATAATTATATTTATAAATACCCTCCCATTATTTTATCAAAATCATTTAATGAAGGTATTCTAATTCTAAAATATCCTGCCATCAATAAAATATCGTAAATTTCTCTCATTTTAGGATTATCAGCAGCATTTGACTAAATTTCTATTCTGTCACTCATTTTTCAAAATAATTTTTTTTAAATTCTATACTTTTAAAAATATCTTTATTAATTTTTTATCGGTTTTCTATTCTATTTCTACTGAAATTTAAAATAGATATGTTTGTTTTATTTTGATTTCTTTAAATTTATAGTTTTATAAAGTGTTTAATTATTTTAATTAGTAATATTATTAATATTATTATTAGTGAATAAAATCTAATAAAAATTGATAAAAATAAATAATATTGTATAATTTTTTAGAAAGAATTAATAATTATTCTTTTTATTTATTATTATAAGATGTTGTTTCTTTATTTGAAAGTAAAATATAAATTATTTCATTGTAATAAATTAATTAATTAATTTGTTCATAAATTTAAAGGTAAAAAAGTCATAATTGGTAAATTAAGTTCTATAGTTTCTTCTTAATTTTAATATAATTTATTGATATCTTTATTTTTTTTTTAATTTTCGTAACGAATTTTTTATTCTAAAGGTTCTACTTTCAACTCAACTAAACCCTATATTATTTTTCCATCAACTAGAATGTCGAATCCTTTTTAAGACTCATCAATAATTGTCATATTATGAACAGACATTGAAGTGAATAAAGCTTTAAAGGCGCATTATAATTATTTTCTTTCATACTTTTTAAATAAATTTTTTTCGTTCAAATTGTTGTCGAATATTTTTGAATTTTCATGAGTTATGTAAGCTAGCTCCAACCATTTAGTATGGGGATAAGGCATATTTCCTTCGAAATAGTCTTTGTATACATTATTTAATCTCAAATTATGTATTTGTAGTTTTCCACTGCTCTAAGATTTAAAAAATAAATAAATAAAATAAAAAATTTATTAATTAATTTTGAGGTTTATAAATATGTATATTATAAAATTTTATGATGATTTATGGTTTTTAGGTTTAATTAAATTAAAAAAGAATTTAATTTTTACTTCAGTTTCTGAAATATTGCCAACAAAATCCATGGTTTAAACTTTTAAAGTAAGATCATGATAAGAAAATTTTAGATTTCCTTTCTCTTTTAAATCATATAAATTTTAATATTCTTTTTCTTTTTTTTCACCTTTTTTATTAAACCTTTACAGTTCAGCTTCAACGCTTGCGCCAATTTCTAAGTATTAACAAAAATAGATAACTGGTAATTATTCAGTGTTTAATCCTTATTTATTATCTTTCAATGTTAAATATATATTATATAATTTAATTTAATAAAATAAGATATAAATTTTGCTATTACTCATCATTTAGTTATTGGAATTAGTTTTTGGAGCATATTTACAACTTATTTTATAGACTTTACAGTTATAAACTTTTTCAGCTTCTCTTATGTAGGTATGCAATAGCTTAAGTTTAAGCTCATACGGAAACAGTATATTATGTTATTTATCGCTGTATAATTATTTAATTAAATAAAAATATTTTAAATAAATTTCATTTATGACAATATTTTAAATAAATTATTAATATTGTGGTAAATAAAAATTCAGTAAATAAACCTTTATTTAGTAAAACTGTGATATATATTACTGTTCATAATGCTTATTTTCTTTTTTTTCTGATGTTTCATCTAATTTTGGGACAAGAACATCTTCTTTAAATGGGTAATAAAGATTTCTTAAGTACCAAGGATCTTATGAGGCAATAAACTAAGCTAGGCTTAAATAATATATAGTATATGAAATAAATTAATTTACCATTTAAAAAAATGTATTTATGTATATTATACTTAAATCTTTTCTAAGGGACCAAAAATATTTTATAATCAAGGGATTTGAATAGATGAGCCTATTTCCAATTTTAATAAAAAATTATAATTAATTATACAGCAATTTTTATATAGAATTATATAAATATTCGATCTTATTTGAAAATTACTAATTTTTTTAAATATAAATATATATAAAATGTTTTATGCTTCAAGTATAAACTTAAAAGAAAAAATTAATAATTTCATATATTTTAGTTAAATATAAAATTTAACGTAAAAATTTTTTCTAAACATATTTGGACCATTGTGGAGAATTGAATTATGAAAATATACTATTAAATTGTAATTAGTCTAAAAATCCTCATTAAAACTATATTTGATTCCCAATTAGATAAAGATAAAATTGGGTTATACGTTTGTATATTAATAACTTTTAATTAATTATAGGACTATTTAATTTTGAATAAAAAGTAGATATTTGGATTAGTAAAAAAATATATTTAATCATTATATATAAATATGAATAAAAATATACTATTTAAAGTGTTTTTTTTTTACCATTCCTTTTTTTTCAAATTAAGTACCAATCGCTTGAACTAAACTTTATAATTCGCTGTCACCTCCCATTATTAAAAATCTTAAAGGTTCTTAATGAAGTCTAAATTCATTTTCTTTTATTTTTATAAGTATTTCTTACAAACTTAGTTCATAAGCCTTAGTTTATTCACTGGTAAATAACTCTAAAAAAATAAAAATTTAATATTTTTTTTTCTTTATTTTTTAATATATAAGGCAAAATAAAATAATTTACCTTATATTTATTTATATAAATTATAGGAAATAATTTATTTATATTATATTTATAATTTTATATTATTTACATCCTTTCATTGAAAGTTTTGAGCCTCTGAATAGTTGGTTTATTGAGCTAGTTTTAATTAAAGGTATTAAATTTGGTATGGGATATTCAGGTATATAAGTTGTCGTATTATCTTGCATAACGTTAAATACATTAGAGTCTTAATTTCTTTGTTTTGGATTTTTATCATCAAATTCCTAAAGTAAAAATCATGGTAAATTTAAAAATAATAAATAATTTGTAATAATTTACTTTTATTATTTCTTTAAAAGCATGTTCTTTTATGTATTATACATCCATTATTGAATCTAAATTATCACAAGATTCTAAAATTTCCAAAAGTCTACAATAAATTAAAAACATATTTTCTTGACCCATTTGCGATATTTAAGTTATGATTTAGAAATCAGAGCCTTCATTAGATATTACGGATCTATTTAATAAAATATATTTTTTTTAAATTTTTAAAAATTCCAAATAAGTATATATTTTTTTAAAATATTTTTATAAATTTTAGAGAATTTATTATTTTTCTACAACATATTGGCAATAAGACAGCCTCTGAGATCGTGAGCTGATTTTATTTTGTTTTTTTCGTACATAAATTCTTAAAATTTCCACAACTATTTAGATTCATAGTTTTCTCCATCTGCAATTAAATACACAGTTTAAAGTGAATTTTATTACTTTTAAATTTAATTATTTTATAAATTTATATTTTGGCCGTTGTTTTCATTTATATTTAATCTTAATTCGTCCTAATTAACAGAATACTAATTATGACCAGGAAAATCAAAAAATGTTATTTTTTTGTTGCAAAAAATCTACATATTGATAAACTGACTAATGTTTGCAATTTTTACATAAATATAATAATAAAAAAATATATTATAATATGCCTTTAAAAATATGATTTTATAGTTTATTTCAGGGGTGTTCCCATTCCGCTGAACAAATGGTTAAAATTCCGCTAGCATAATCAAAAAAGCGAAATTCATAGTGATAAATTTTTTTAATAATTTTATTTAATATTTCATTTTTTTTATAGCGAAATTTTAAGGGGGGTAGAATGCTGAATTTTTTTTCAAAATTTTATATAATATTTCAATTTTTTCCTAGCGGAATTTTAGGGGGGGGGAACAGCCCTGGTTTATTTCTACAATTAGTGTTTTTTAAATATTTTATTTTTAAAAAAAAACATTTGATTTTGATTTCCCTGGTTTAGACTTTAGTTATTGAAATTTTATTTATTTTCATTAAATTCTGGTTTAAAATAAGACTCATTATTTTCACTATCTAATTTTTCTTTTTCTAAAAAATCAACTTATGGTATTTCTTCTCTTACTTTTTATCTAAACCCATTCCCTATATTTTTACATTCTTAATGCAAAAATTATGTTAAATCAGCAGCCATTGGGCCAACTGGATAACTCCACCTTCTAAAAATCTAAACCTAAATTATATAATAAAAAAAAATAGATATAAGTTATATAACTTTATAAAAAATTATAGCATATTTAATAAATAAATAATTAAATTATTATATATATAAAAAAATATTAAATTATTAAATATATTAAATATTAAATATACTTAGTTTAAAAGACCTCTTATGGCCTCCATATCAGTTGAAGTGTAAAAAATGAATAGCTATTTTGTTAAATGAATTAATGCCATAGCTGATCTTTCAGCTTCATGAGGGAAATCCTTGGAAATATAAGGTAATTATTTGAAACATTTTCTTATTGATTCGTAAATATTTTTTTCTACAATTCTTTTCCCCTACATAGTTAAATTTTAATAAATAAATTTATGAATTTATTAATTATTTTTTTATATTTTAATTTTTAGGAAAAAAGTTTTTATAATAAAAAAGGATGTTATTAATAATAAATTCTTTATATTATTATTATAAATTTATGTAATATGTATACTTTTTGTTTGTTATTTATGTAATGAAGTAAATATATATATGCATAACTTAATAATCCTGTTTCATCCAGTTCCATCTCTTCATCTTATAATATGTAATAATATGGTTAATTTTCTGATTTCATTTACTTTGTATAAGTATCTAAATGAGTATAATGATTTTTAATATGGTCATATAGAACTTGCTAATCTTAAGCCGCCTATTCATTTACTTTTGACTATTCAGGCAAAAAACATATTAAACCTTTAAAAATTAATTAATTTATTATATTTTATTATTTTTTTTTAATAATGGTAAACTAAAACAACTTTAGATTTTTACCTATTAAATTGCTTAAAAACTTAGGTTCTTCATCTTTCAAAAAATTAATGAATAAGTTGTTTATTATATAATTGGAATATGGTGTGGATTTTTTTTTTTCGAATTGTCCTTAATTCCATGTATTTCTCATTTCTAAAATATCCTTTTCTGTAGCTTTTTTTAAATGGTATGGATTTTTAAAAGTAGAAATTGCAAAAAGTGTTGCTAATAACTATTCTACAGAGTAACCTTTTCCTTGGTTTAGGATCTCTTTTAAATATTATAAATTTGTATTTATGAATGAATACACGAAATTTATTTAAATATGTCATTTAAAATTTATAAATATCAAAAGAAAATATAGATTTTTAATATTTAATTACTATTAAGCACATTTTTCTGCTATTACTCTTAATCTTTTATACTTTTTATTAGCTCTTCTATATACTTAATTGTATTTTCCAAATTTAATTAGAGCCAAAATATATTATAACTTTCTTCATTTAAATATTACTTTTAGTTAAATAGATTTCTTTTTAAAATTTAAGAAATTAAATGGGCAAAATTATTTTTAGGATTATTTTGGTTCATTTTTTTTAATTTGAATTTTTAAAAATGAAATGAGTAAAATATTGGGCAATATTGATTTATAATTTTCAAACTTTTATAGATTTCAATTAAAATTATTTTATTTAATTAATTCTAATATTTAATTAGTTTACAAATATTTCTTTAATAAATGATAGTATATTAATATATGATCTTTAAAATATTGATGAAAAATTACTATATTATAAAAAATCCACAAAAATCAATTTTCTAATAAAATATGATTTGTTTTAATTACTATCTATATTCAGATTATAAAAAAATATTTTAAAAATAAATACAATATTAAAAATAGAAAAAACAAAAATTAATTAAAGAATGAATTACATTTTATAAAATCTTCTTGAAAGAAATTTAAAAAAATATATAAAAAATTAGTTTCAAGGTCAATTTTAAATTATATAAGGTGAAGTTTGTTTAAAAGATATAGAATTAGAAGAAAATTAAATAAATTCTATACTAGCATAACTAACACCGAATTTCAAAATCTAATAGGTTTTAATAAAATAAATGAGGTACTTAAAAATTAATATTAAAATAATTTGAAAATAAATGAAAAATATTTATAATATAAAATTTTAAATTAAAAAATTAGAATGATAATACCTTGGACTTCAATAAACAGTAAAAATATAGAAATTTATATAGATGGAATGTAAATAGACATGAAATATATAAAAGAGGGTTCTGAAAACTAAGTTTAGACTGACTTAAATTAAAATTTATAATCTGGATTTCCTGATATTAATGGCTAAATTAAAAATGACTAAAATTCAAATAACAATTTCTTTAATCTAAATTTAAATTTGCAAAGTGAAATAAGAAGATATAAAAATGAAATAGATGAGAAACTTATTAAAAAGTTTTTAACAAAAATCATTCATAATTTGGAAATTAATATAAAAGATCTTTTAATTAATGGTAGTTTTAAATATATTAATAATACTATATTTATTATTTATATTAATTATTTTCATTAATTTAATTTATTAATATAAGTTGATTTTCCTAAAAATGAATGCATTTAATTCAAATTGAAAGAAGCTTATACATATGCTTGCAATAAAAATTCGTAAAAAATTTTCATTGAAGAGGTAAATTCCTAATGTATCCCGATAAGACAAATAGTTTTAAAAGAATTATAAGGTTATTATAAATAAGATGATTAATAAATTAAATTAATATAAAGTGATTTGCAAGAAATATAGGTAATTAAGAAATAAATTAAAATTAAAAATTAGAATTATATTTATATTTATAATAAATAATTATATTTAGCTAATTTTGGGAGCTAACAAATACGAAATAAGTGTTGAAGTCATTAAAAACCTTGATTTCAAATTAAATTTAGGGTTTTTTTAATTCATTTTAAACCTACCTGATTTTTTAAAGTTTGAAACTCAAGAACCTATATTTTAATTATTTATATTAAAAGATATAATTAAAATAGATAAGTAGTATTCAATATCAAGTAAGAAAATAATATAATTTATTAAGATACTTCAAAATTTTATTATTTAAATATAAATATTTTGCTTAAACTAGTAAAAATAAATGAAATGTAATGTGAAATTTCAATCAATGAGAATGAAAAAAATAAGGTTTTATTATCAACTAATAATTTAGAATATAAATAATTTTCTAATGGAAAAAGTACAAAAATAGGAATAAACTTTAACCAATTTTCTTTTAGATAGAATTAATAACAAATATTTAAAATAACTTTAGATAAATTTAAATATTGTGATTAATGTAATGATAAATTAAAAAACTATAATTAATAAAATATGTAGTATTTATTGTGTAAAAATTGTTAATATTTTTAAAGTAATGTTGCTCAGTACCCAGAAATTTTAGAACAAGATATACCAATATAATAAGGGTAAAAATTAATTTGAATTTTTTTTATAAATATTTTTAATTCATAACTATTTTTTTTTTAATAAATATTTAATTTTCTAAAAGGATACTCTAAATAGAACTTGAAAATTCTATTATGTACGATAGGGATCATTTATAGAAATTTAAAGTTAAAATATATATTTAAAATCTATTCATTCAGATAAATTTAGAAAATTTCTATAAAAACCAAAGATAAATTTTTAATATTGCTTATTCATATATTTAAAAAATAAACAAGTAGTTTAATTAATTGAAAGATAATACAAATAAGGCAAAAAATATTATTAATAGGGAAGTTTTATAAGAATCTGCTACATAAATAAGATCTAGTAGCATTCATTATACCAATAAAAAATATAGTTCGTTGAGAATTGTAGTATATACTTCTTAAGTTTAGGTAAAATTATTTATTTTTATCGTAAATAATAATATAAATAAAGTTTTTAAATATATATAGTTAAAATTTAAAGAAGAAGAAGATTTAACTTTAGTAATAACCGGAATTATGTAGAGCAATTCTAAGTTTGGGAGAAAATAATCATTTGCCAAAGATAAAGAAATAAATATATAAATTTTACAATTTTTTGTATTAGAAAAATTTTAAATGTAAATACTTAATGAAATTTTTGGGATAAATTTCCAATTTAATAATAATAAAAATACAAATAAAATTCTGACAAATATTAATTTGAATTAAGTTAATTTTTATATTTAATCCAAACACTTATGATAAGCTGCTTTTTTAAATTAAATTATTAAAGATATATTAAGCTTTTTTGAAGAATTATAATAAATAAAATGCAATTTCAATAATGATTAAGAAGAAAAACTTGATATTATAAGTAAAGAATATATAAATAAAAGTAAAAAATAAGAAATCAGTATTATAATTTAAAAAATTTAACTGTTTTTGGGCGAGCTAACTTTAGATGATGAATTCATAGAATTTTTGGAAATAAGTAAATTTTATTCTTAAAATAAATATTTTTTCTTTTTTTTTATATATATTTAATTAAATAAGATTTATATGACTATAATATTACATATGGGTATAAATCAAATAACAAACATAGCAAATTATTGATAAATGGGGAAAATGAGTGTTTTTATATAAACTAATCAACACTGTAAAAAAGTAATTAATTTTATTTAATAATTTATATAAAACATTCTTTCAAATTAAATTTTACTATATATATTTTTTCAAAGCCTCAATAGTAAATAAATTTAAAATTGATCTGGTAAACAAAACTAAAGGAGAATAAAATAATAAATTAGAAATTAAAAACAAATTAAATATTTTATTATTTCCCTAAATGCTAGAAAGTATTTAAAATTTCACCTCGTAATATTTAAAGCCAAATTGTTACTTATATAAAGAACAATGTAATTAAATAAGAAAATTACTTATCTAAATATTTTATAATAAAATTTAAAAAAAAATGTATTTATTCATAAATATAAAATTAGTTTAAAATACGGATAAATTAAGCAAATAAAAAGAAACTTAGATTAGATATATTAAAAACTTTACAAAGTAATTTTTTAAAATATTTGTGTATAATTTATTATTATATATAAAAAATTATTTATTTTAATATCATTGTAGTTAAAATTTTATTGTTCGAATAAATTACAACCAATAAGATGAAGCAACATATTAATATACTTTAAAACCAGGTGATATTTAATCTGTATTTTAAAGTGAAAGAGGAAATATTTAAATTGGATTAAAATTCGATAAAGATGAGATTCCATTTTTTTGTTAGCAAATTGACCTAGAAACTGTAAAATTAATAAAAAAATTAAATTTTACATAGATTTAAAAAAAAAGAATTCATTAATTATTTTAACTGTTTTTTTAATATTTGACTTTTATTAGTAATTAATGGAGTTAAATGATAAAATATAAATAGCTATTAAGGATGTATTTGATTAATAAAAAGCTTCTTTTACTTTGTAAAAACGTATTTAAAAAAAAAATGATACCTTCTTTACGTGTTTTTGTATATTTCCATAACTTTTTATAGTAAACTTAATTGGAGAAGATTTAAATTTAATTCATTAGGATAAAAATATAAAAATTTAGGCATTGTAGCAAAATTTTATTAAAAATGACATTTTTTTTAATAAAATTGATAATAAAGTAAATTATAGATAAATAAATAAATCAAATTATATATTTTAATTTTATAGATAATTTTTTAAATACAAATTTTATATGTTCTATTTTTATTTACTAATATTATTTTTAATACTATTCTTTGAAAATTAAATAAATAATATAAATATTTACAAGGTAAATTTGGAATATTAGCTACTAATAGAATATTTAGACCTCTGTGAATTTGATTTTACTAGTATTTTATGTAATTATAATGTAGAAAAATTCCTTTTAAATGATATAAGATTTTATGAAGTATTTATAAATTTTAAATATAAATTATTAGTTTATTTTAAATAAAATTAAGTATTATTTTAAATATAAAGAACCATCTTGAAACCAATTTTTTGGAGGAAACATAATACTACACCATTAGCCAAATCATATCTAGCTACAACAACTTAAAAACAATACTAGTTGGAAAAAGTTAAAACGAAAGATAGGTATATGAAAATTAGAATAATTTATTTATATGTTAATTATTGTATTATTTATATTTTTCTTTAAAAAAAGCAAAGTTTTTATATGGAGTTAATAAATTGTGACGATATATTCAATTTAATATTGATTAAGCCATTTTTAATTATTTAAAATAGTAGTGAAAGAGATATTATATTACAATTTAAAGAAACAAATAAATAAGAAAATAATATCTAAGTTCATTTGGAGAAAAAAGATTAGCATATATTTTTTTCACCTAAAAATTAGAAAATATACAACTTTTATATGAAGTAAAAATAAACTATTAAAATTTACTAAATATATAAATTTATTTTGTAAAAACCATTAATAAAACTAATTTTAATATTTAAAAGATAATATGAGCTAATTTTAAAAATTTCAAACGGTATTAATTTATTTGACTCAAATCCTGTTTATTTTAATACTTTTCCAAATTTTTTAATGGGAGATAAATAAACTTGGATAGAACTAATGGAAAAATATTGTAGGCTTAATTTAAATATGGTAAAAACTTTAAAAAATGTTTATTATAAATTTTATTTTTTATTATACATAAAAGTCCGAGAAAACAGCTAATAAAACTAAAATTGTAAATTTTTTAAATCCTTTAAAAATTGTAAACTATTCAGAACAGGAACTTTATTTAGAAATTAAAGACTACTCATAAAATAGTATAAATATACCGAAAAATTAAAAAGAACTTGTCGAGATTCCATATTATTTAAGAGAAGAAGATAAAATTAAGATTTTTATTCACGTAATAATTATTCTTTTATTTTTTTTTTAAAAATTCATAATAAAAATTAAAAATTGATGATTTTTTATTAGGATAACTAAAGTGAAAAGTCTGAAATTTAAATAAAATTCAAAGAGATTAAAGTTAATTAGATAAATTTATTTTGCTTTAATTTTATTGAAAATGATAACCATTTTAATAGTGTGGTAATTGAACTAAAGTTACTAAAAAAAGAAAAACAATAAATTTTACAGTTTAGGAATTTTTTAGCCCTAGTAAACCTATCAGATGATTAAAATATATTAAGAAATGTTAAAAATTTAAATTTTAATTAAGTTTAAGATTTCACAATGTAAAATTATGTTTTAAAAATTAGAGAATTAAAAAAGGAATTTATTAACCTTTTTTTATAAATTATAACTAAGGCCTTGCTCGACAGACTTAAAATTTAATAATTAGTTTACTTCATTTAGCCCTAAGTATTTTGAATAATTTTATCAAAAAATAATTAATCTACAAGCTTTTTAAAAATAGGAATAAAATATTTAAAATTAATAAGTATAATAAGAAAATGGAAATATTAATAATAAATATTAAAATTCAATTTAATAAAATAATGAAAAATTCAGTTTACATATATTATAATAGGAAGATATATGCTTTAGCGAATTTTTGCTTAAAAATTAAATAGAATCATAATAAATTATATATTTATAAGATTCTTATATCAGTTAGAATTAAAATAAATAATAAGATGGTATCAAAACGAAAGAAAATAATAAAATACTACAAAGTTCATAAAATAATATTTTTATGCTATACAGAAGTAGTTAAGAAAATTCCAGAATTTTATTTATGGTTTGCTAAAATTTACTGTCATTTACTTCCAAGTACCTAATTATTTTAAATAAGACTTAGAATAATTTGATTTTATAAAAAGAAAATAAATAATTTTACATTACTAAAAATTCAGAAAACTGTTTTTTAAATGTAAAAAATTGGTTTTTATTAAATATTTATTTTGGAAATTTAAAAATATTTACTATTTTGATTAGGATAAAGTCTACAAAATTTATTTTAGTGACAGAAATTTTTAAAATTTAAAATTTTATGACCAAAATACTTTGGAGAACTAAAACCTATAAATTCAAAAATCGGTTTTCAAAAATATCGAGTTTGTAAATATACAAATATTTTTTTTTTATTTAAAAATATAAAAATTTGTATTTTTATATATAATTTTAAACTAAGGTTGAAATTTCCGAAAGAATTTCGAAAAATTATAAAGAATTTTAAATTTAAGTCCCAGAACTTAACGTTTACATGAAAGATGATTTCAATATTTTGGCTCATTTAAAATTAGATTTTTAATTTTTAATTCAATAATCAGGATAATTAGATTTTTCTATAAAAAATTTGTAAATTAAAAATCTGCTTTCAAGAAGTAAAAAAAAAAATATTTATGAAGCATATAAAAAATTTTTTTATTAATTTTAACTAAAGACAAAGAAACTATATTCTAAAGTAAAGAGGAAATTTTTGTTCACATTGAAAAAAATAATTAACCTAATATGTATTTCACAATATTGAAAAATGTTTACGTAAAAATGAAAAGAATTTAAATTTAGTTGAAGAAAAATTTTATATATTTAGTTTACTAGTACATATAAGATTCGCATCCATAATTGAAAAATCTATATAAAAAATAAGGTGGTTTTAATAACTAGGGTAAATTTTTATTAAAATATAAGTACTTATTTTCTTTATATTTTATTGCATTTTTTAATAATTTTTAATTAGAAAGTAAAAATAAAGAGGAAAATTAGTAATATGCAATGCAGGAATTTTGTGATTTAGAGATGATAAACTTAAAAGAGAAACAATTTATAAATAAATTTTTGTAAGGTTTAGTTATAATTTAAAATTTTATTATTGAAAGTTCAGTCGTTGAGTGTGAGATTTAATTCGAAAGTTTAGAACTTAAAAAGAAATTTTAAATTCCAGTTTTAAGCTTTAAAAATTAAAGAATGAGTTATTCGCAATTTAAATCTGAAATTAATTCTTTTTATTTATCAATTTTGATAGAATAAATTCCTAAATTTGGATTTATGTTCTAGCATTTAACATCTCCTTTAAAATTAATTTAATCTTTGTGGAAATTTAGAGAACTGGGAAATAAATAAAAATTATACCAAAATTTAGGAATAAATTGCAAAAGAAATAATTTCATTTAAACATTTGATAAGCCTTTATTGTCATTTGCATTTGCCAATTAAATTTTTACCAAAATATTATAGTTCAGATCAACTTAAAACTAAAACTACAGTGAGAGCTGTAATAATATATTAAATGAAAGTATGTTTGTCGAAAATAGTAAAAATTTAGGAGTTTTAAATTCCAATTTAAATCTGAGTTGTATAGATTTAGAATAAAGTTAAAGATAAGAATAAAATTAAATATTGTAATAAGACAACAGATTTTTATGCTAATTTTGTAGCCAAGAAAACATAGTTCTTGTAGGACTATATAATTTATATTTTTTAAAAGGTAATACAGAATGAAACTATAAATATATATATAATAATATTTGGTATTAATTAATTTTTAAAAAAGGTTATTAAATTATTTTAAATTTCAATATTTTGATTAATTATATATATAGATAATAGAGTAATAAAGCATATTCCATTTGAAAATATTGAAGGTTTAAATTATAAGGCTAAAGATAATAAAGCAATTATAATATTACATAATAAAAAAACTATAAGTTTATAAATAGATAGTTAATCAGGTCCTTTATTTTGTAAGATGATGCAATATGTTTTATTTTGATAAATTAAGATATGTAATTTTATAATGTAATAGTATACAAATTTTATGTGGTTTTTATAAATTATATATTTTAATATAAATTATATAATATATAATTTAAATTTTAACTAATTAAAAGCAAAATTTAAATTAAAAATATAAGCTTATATTTATTATTTTTTACATAATGCTATTATAAAAGAGTTTTCTTTCCCCTAAGTTGCATGTTTTATTTTTAAAATAATTTTGTAATATAGTATTTTTATAGATTTTATGCCTGATTTTCAATTCTTTTTATTCCTGTTCTTCTTAAATCATGAAACTAAATATTTTGATATCTAATATAGTATAATTGATAAATTTTTTTTAAAAAAATTGAAAAAATTATAAAAAAAAGAAAAGATAAAAAAATTATTGTAAATAAAAAAACTTTTAATAAAAATAAAAAAACTACATATTAAAATGGATTCAGTTAAATTATCAGTAGATGGAGCAGATTAAATAGAATAAGAAGATTAAATTAATTAAAATTTTAATCCTTAATTAGCTTAAGAAAATTTTGAAAAGGTTTTTAGAATTGGAAATGGAGAATTGGATAAAGTAAATGAAGTATAAGTAATGAACGGGGTTTACTTTACCGATTACAGAAATCCTTAATAAAAATTAAGTTAAAAACTGTAAAATTTGGAAAATTAAAAATGTTTTTAAGAAATTTAACAAAGTGAATAATTACTAAAAATGAAGAGAAATAAAAAGAAATATAATGCAAAGGAAATTAACAATTTATTAATTTTAGAAGAAAATTATGAGTAATTTGAAAGTGAAATTTAGGGTTTCAAAGAGTCAATTAAAATTATAATGGAAGAAGAGGAAAATTTTATTGAAGATAAGATTTATGTAGACGCCATCCAAGAAAATTTTTCTGTAATTGATGACAGATATTAATTTTTATTGGAAATTATTGATTAAATTTTGGTTTTGGACTCGGGACACTCTTTAATGGATAAAATTCCTGAATTAAAAAAAGAAAAGGAAAATAATTTAAAAGAAGAATAAAAGTTTTATATAATGTTAGATGAACATAATAATGAGATTGCAAAAAAAATTCTAGAAAAATTTGGAAATACAAAAGAAGAAGCTCAATAAAAAATTAAAGATGATAATAATAATAAAAATAGCGAACAACAAAATAATGAATAATTGGAATAAAATTCACATATTTAAAATAATATGGATGTGGATTAAAATGAGAATGGAATGTTATTATGAATTTTCACTTTTTTATTTAAAAATAATTATATAATTAATTATAATTATATATAATATAAATATTTTAGTTATAAACTAATAAGCTTCATATTTTGTAATTATAATTTATATAAAGTTAATAATCTTTGTCAATAATTTAATATCATTTTTTATATTGATTGAAAACTTCTTCATCTTTAAAAATTGGAAAATTTTATATATGTAATTTATATTTATTATAATAATTTAAAAATTCAATTTACTAGACCAATGATAGATTAACAACTTTTTTTATTAGTTGTTATTATAATTAGATAAAAAAATTAATAATTCTTGTTTGTATTTTATTTAAATGGTTTATTTCCAAAATAAAATAAAAAAAAACGATAGAAAATACTATTAAAAATAAAATAGTAGAGTTTAAAATAACAAAAAAGAAAAATACAATTAAATAAAATTTTATTTAAATTTTCAAATTTTTACCTTAAAAATTCTAAAAATACAAGAAATTAAAAATAAAAGTTATCAAGCCACTAACAATAAAAATGTATAAAAGTAGTGCCATTAAGCCCTCTTAAGATGCTTAAGATTTTGAAGCATAATAAAATGAAAAAAAAAGAATTATGTCAGAAAATATTTAATTAAAACAAAAAAATCAATGTTTAGAAGTTATTGGTATATATTAAATTAATATTATAAAAATAATTTACATAATTAAATTCTTAGATTAACATATCTAATTTTATTGGTTTTACATTATAAAAATATTATCATTATTAAATAAATATAAATACAGAAAATTCTTAATACAAATAAAATTATAATTTAAAATTTTTTTAAGCTGAAAAATTGGGAAAAGAATTATCGGAATTATAAATAAAAACTGGTATTAAGCCAAGTACAGATTCTTTAGAATTTCTAAGGTATATTTAATATAATGATTATAAATATTCTTATCGAAAAAAACTTTAAAATTATTAAAGAAAATTTAATTAAATTAATTAAATATAGTTTTAATATTTTTTTTTTTATATATATTATATTAAGATAAGCTCAAGACTTATAAGTAAAAGCAGGTCAAGATTTAAATTTTTTAAAACCTTTATTAGAGGCTTATTAATCGAAAATAGATAAATTAGAGACAACTATAAAAGGACTTATGGATGATTTATAGCATTTTGAAATTAGTTAGGAAACTTTGATAAAAGATAATGATTACCTTACCTAAAGATTATAAGATAAATGCAAGTAAATAATTTATTTAATTTATTTTTAAATATTTATATTCATATTCATATTCGTATTTTTAAAATATTTTAGAGAGCTTTTGGAAATGTATGAATAAAATCCTAACGATGCCTCTATTTATAGTAAAAAAATTTTATTTGGTTTTTAATATTTTAAACTTTATTTTTTAAAAGGCAAACTTGAAAAAGATGATTTAGTTGAAAGAATTGAAAATTTAACTAAAATTAATAGAGAATACTCTCAAAGACTAGAAGAGTTAGAAGTAAATTTATAATACTTTTTATTATATTTTTAAAATCAATAAAAATTTTAGTCTAATGCTGCCTAAAGTGAGGCTATTAAAAATAAAGATAACAGAAATAGCTCTAATTATGAAAGACTTTTAAAAGAATCTTAAAATAATTTGTCTTAAATGGAGAGGGAGAGAGATAATTTTAAATTTAAAAAAGAAGATTTAGAAAAATCATTAAAAGAAACAGAAAATTTAATTTAATAAATATAAAGTGAAATCAAAGATAAAGATTAGACAATAAAACATTTAGAAAAAGAAAAACATTTACATGAAGTAAATAAATTATTTATATCTTTTAAAGTCTAAAAACTAACGTATATTTTTTTTATTTTAGGAACAAATCAGAAATTTAAAAGAAAAAAATAAAACTAACGAATAAAAAAGATCGAGTGAAATTTTGAACTTAAAATAAGACTTAGATTAAATGACAAAATTAAAAAAAGATTATGAACACAGATTTATCCAAGCTGAACGAGAATAAGATTAGGCATAATTAGAAAAATAAGAATTTTAATAATAATACGAATAATTAGAGTAAAATATTTTTATTTAAAATTTAATATTTAAAATAAAAAATCATAATATAATTAAACCTTTTTTATCTTTATTTATTTTAATTTTTATAAATTTAATTTTATTTAAAGAGATGAATATTTAGCACTGGAAAGACAAAAGGAGAAATTGGAACAAGATTTAAAAAGAATGAAAAAAGAAGAAGAGTCTATGATGTAAGAAGTTGAAAAATACAAAAAAGATGCCTAAGATGCAAAAATTTAAATGGATTAGCTTAATTTTAAAGATTAAGAATATGAGAGAAATATGTAAAGTATTACAGAAAAACATTAAGAAGAACTTAATAACGAAATTGAGTAGTATGAACAATAAATTCAAAATATATAAATGGAATATGAACAATAAAAAGAATAATTAGAATAAGTAAATAAAAAATAAATATTAAAAATATAAATTATTTTAGATTTATTTTATTCATTCCAGCTTTTTAATCTCTAAAATTATTAGATTAAATTAAATAAATTAATATTTTTTAGGAATTAGAAGATAAAAATGATATAATTTTTAAATTGTAATAAGATTTTAGAAAATTAGAAAATTTGTACAATGATACCTAAAATGAGAATCAAAGGTATTATTCATAAAAACTAATCCTTCTTTATTAATTAAAATTATAATTTTTTTTTTTTTATAAATTGATTAATTTATTTATAGACTTGGTTTAAATGTAAGAGAAGATTAGTTGGCCGAATATGACTAAAAAATTAGCCAATTAGAAAGATAATTAAGAGATTTAGAAGAAAAAAATGATGAATTGTAAAGAGCTAAAAAAGAATAGTAAAATAATGATGAATTAGAAAAAAAAAGAGTATACTATTTAACAATATAAAATTAATTACAATATTAAATTACTTTAGAATATTAAAATACTTATTTTTATTTTTAAATAATATTATTAAGTGTTTTTATTTAATTCCTTAATTATAAACAAGAAAAACAAATTATTATTATTTTTAAGCTTGAGAAAACTATCTAACATATCGAAGAAATAAAATAAGAAGCCAAAAATTAACTTGAGCTTCTTAAAAATGAAAACAAAGAACAAAGATAATAAATATAATAGCTAAAAAGAGAAATTTTAAAACTTGAAAACTAGGAATCTTAAATTAAGAATTAAATTTATTAAACTAAAGCTAAGTTTGAAGAGTATTATATTAAAATACTTATATTTTAATTAAACTATATTTTTTACTGAAAATTTAATTTTTAATATTTCTAAAATTTTTATTAGAACTATGAGAATAACAAAAGAAACGTTTTAAACAAAGACTTAAGAATACTTGAAATAATTAGAAGAATCTAAAAATTAAGAAAAAAAAACTTTTGACAATATTACTTAATTGCTAAAAACTGCCAAAACTGTAATTTATTATTTTTAAAACAAATTTACCTAGAAAACTATTTATATTTAAATATTTTATTATAAAAATTATTATAATATTAACATATTAGTATATATTTTATAATTACTGCAGTTTTTTTTTTCTTTTTTTTTTAATTTTTCTCAATATCATAAAGATAAAATTTTTATAATATTTAGTTTAATTATTTAATTAGTATTAAAGAACATTAAAAATTTTTCAATTTACCTTTCTACTTTTATTCAATTTATAATTTAGATTTCCTTAAACCATCGCATTAAATTCTATTAATTTAATTAATTTGATTTTTTTTTAATGTATAGTATTTAAAAGTGATTAAATTAAAAAAATTAAGGGTGAGTTATTATAATAAATAATTATTAACTAGTTATTTTACTATAATTAATTCCAATAAAATTTTTATATATAAATATTTAAATTAATTTTTTTACCATAATTATTTAATACTGATTAAAGATAAAAGAAGAACATTAGATAGAAGTCAATATGTTGAAAGAAGAAATTACGGAAAAAGAGGATGAAATTTAAGGTTGGAGAGAAAAAGTTGAGTAAATATTTTACTTATATTCTAAATACATACGCAAATTAAAATGATTTTAAATTTTTAAATTTAAAAAAAATAATCAGTATTTTTATTAAATTATTCGCCCAAAATTTCAATTTATTTACACATAAATTAAAATTATTTTTTTATTTTGTAAAGGGAAATGATTAGAGAATACAACATGCCAACTAGTGATAATAGAAGAGCTTGATGAAATTAATAAATATATATAATTTTTTATAATTTTATTTAAAAGTTGAAATTTAAGAGTAAATATAAATTCATAATAATCACATATGTATTAAAATAGTAATATTTAATAGCAAAAATTGAAATTCATAAATTTATTTAATTAAATCAGTTACATATAAATTATTTTTTATATATAATAAATAATATTTTAATTATATATTAAGATATAAAATAAAATGTTAAATTAGTATTCTGAAACTGAGATTTACCTATATTAAAATTTATAGTTTTTTTATCAACATATTTTTTGTATATTTATTTTTTATATTAATTGGTACTTTTATATATAAAAAAATGAAATATAAATTTATTAAAAAATTTTTTATTCTAATTATTTATTAAAAAAAATTTTTTTTAATCTAAATTTAATAAGTGCATCATCATAACTTATGAGGTATTTAATTTGTTATTATAATAAAGTAGAATTTGTAATTTGTTGATTTTTTTTAATAATTATTGAAATATTATTACAGAATAAATTTAAATTTAAATATTTAAATTCAAACAGTATGTTTAGAATTAAATTTCTCTTCTATACAAATAATTTTATATATAATTTAACATATTAAAATATCATCATTATAAATAATAATTAAAAATTATTAATGTTGAATATTTTAAAAATAATTACATAGTGATAAGAATATGTTAATTCATATAAAATATTTTATTAAATTTAAATTTAAAATCTTATATTTTGGAATATTAGTAATAGATTATTTTATACCATTTAAAATTATAAATTAATAACGCTAAAAATTCATTCAATTTTTTTTGCGATATAAGTATAAATATTATAGATAACATCCAGAAAAAGTTTATTATAAATTATTAAATAGAAAAAAAAAAAAATAAATAGAAAAAAAATTGAAAATAGATAAAAATTAAATAAAGAAAAATGTCCATTTAAATAATAGCAAACCAAAATTTACGAGAAACACTATTTTGTATGCCAAACGAAGTATCTCGAAAAATACCCACAATACGAGCTATATATAGATCAGTTGATAAAGACGATACTGATTATATCACTTAATAATAATTATAATCACAAAGGTTATAATTATTTTTATACACAGAAAAAAAATAAGGTATGAATTTCGGATAAATGAAATCCTCAGAATTATGTAAACCATAACATAAACAAGAAAAATATTTGTATAATATAAAATAATAGGAGTAAAATAATTAGAAATTAAAAGCAAAATAAGTTGAAAAATTAAAATAATAAGATGTGTATGAAATTACTGATTGTTCTGAAAATGATATTTTAAATGAATAAAACGGGGAACTGGAATAAAATTAAAATTAAGTATATTATCTATCTTAGACTAATTCAGATTAATATGATCTCACAAATTCAAATGATAATAATATTTTATGCAATAAAATGAGTGTAAGTAAAAAAATTAAAAAATAAAAACCTGAAGAAGAATACCAATAAAAAAATATTAGCATTTTAAATAACAAAATATTGCTAAATCAACTTTTATTACAAAATAAATTTCACTAGCCATTTTAAATAAATCAAGGTCGTTTAAAATAATAAATTAACCTTGAACCTACAAAATAAACATTATAAAATAATGATAGTTATAAAACTAAATAAAAAGGGACAAATTATAGTAAAACAAGCATATTGGTAAAAAAAGATTCTAAAGGGAATATTTAATTTCATTGTAATATGAAAAGTGAATGTAAATATAAATCAGATAAAAAAAGACTTTTATTATAACATTAAAGAAGATAACATAAAGCTTCTAAAATTTTCAAAGGAGACCATATATGTTAATAATGTGGAGCTGCTTTTTTAATTTCTAATGCATTAGATTATCATATTTAAAAAAAACATAGCAATGATAATTAAAGTTAGGAATTATTAAATAATAATGTTGCATTTTGAAATGAAAAATTATTTTTATATCATTTCACTTTTTAAATTTAACACATTTGAAAAATGATCATATCTTTTATAATACTGAAGTATATTTTAGTATATATAAATTACTAAATTTATAGCTATAAAAAATAATTTAATAAGTGTATAATTATTATTAATTTATATATAAAATTATTCTAAACATATATTTATATATATGAAATTTTATAATTAATTTAAGAGACATATTAAAAAGATTACTGATACCTAATACTAAGTGAAAATACATTTTATTAGTTTCCATTTCTAAAATATTATGAATTAAAAATAATCTTTTTATTTTTTTTTTATAATATTTAACAGTTTATTATAAAAGTTATTTTTTACAAAAATATTATTACTTTAAATCCAATTTTTAATAATATAAGGTCAGTTTATTTTATATTATATTTATTGTTAGTTATCTTATTAAAAGGAATTTTTTTCTTTATAAATGCCAAATTATACTTGCCATAAATATTATAACTCATCATTAAATACTTTTTTATCTATATAAATAAAAATATTATTTAAATTTAATTTTGTTTAAATTATTAAGATATATTTTTACCATATTGATATTTAATACTTTAATATGAAATTATTAATTTAGAATATGTAAATTTTTTACGGTAAATTAACTATTATCATTAATTTATAATAAAGTTATTGAATATTGATATATAAGGTTATCATAAAAAAAAAATTGCTTGAAAGCTAAAAAAGAATAATATTTGTTAAAATTTTCCATATTAATCTTAATTTATATTAATAATATTCTTAATTTTCTTTTAATATATAAAAAAATTAAATTTACGAATTTTAAAATAGTAATAATGAATAAAGAAATTTTATTATGTGCAAAAAATAAATTGCTTTACATATTTTAATTGAATTTTATTACAAAATAAGACTTTTATATTAATAAAGTTCTATGAAAATTAATTATGATAATAATTTTAAAAATTTTTTGATAAATATATTTTATGTTATATATCGTATTATTTTGCGTTAAAATTTTTATTTCTTGGTGTTAAAATCTAGTATGCCGTAAAATTTTTATTTTATCCCAATTAAAAGCTTTAAGTAAATAAAACATTTTAACTATTATTCTACCTAATTACAATGATACAAATTTAATTAATAAGTTAAAATAATATAATAAATTATTTAAAATAAACCTTATTTAATCAAATCAATAGGAATAATGACTCCAAATATTAAATAAATTTGATTTATAAAAATTTGCATTAAATTATTTAGATTTAATTAACATGAAATGAATTAAAGTTAATAGTATTAAATTATATATACTTTTGTAACTGGTTAAATAATATTATTACTTTTATTAAATTATAATAATAAAAAAGAATTTAAATCAATATAAATAAAATAAATTTCAAAATTCCAATAAATTATTTAAACTTGATTTTATTTCAAGAATTTATAGTAACAAAATAAATTATTCAAAAATATTATTTATTTAATTTTAATAAATTATTTCTCAAATCTCATATAATTATATTTAATAAAATACCAAACAACTAATTGAAATTAAATAAAAATATTTAAATTTTTTACATCTATAAATAATATCTTTAACATTTAAATAAATATAAATTAAAAACCTCAGTTACAAAATAAACAACTAAAAAGATTTAAAATACTAAGAATATTTATAAAATAAAACATATAAAAAATAACTAAATAAATTTATAAGTATAAGTTAAAAGTTGATACAATTTTCACTATAATAATGAGATTATCTAATTAAAAAAATAAAAACTAACACTCATAAAGCAAACCATACTAACAATTAAACCAGGCCATAGAATAAATGAAGGATTTATTAGGAGAAGAAGAATACAGTTAAGATTAAGAAGATGAAAACTATTAGTTATAGTAATAGATAACAAACCCAAATGATTTAGAGTCATATGTCTAAATTTTGGATTAAAGATATGATAAGGTTATATAAATGTTATAGTAAGAAGAAGTAGATTTAAGAGAATCTTAATAAAGAAATAGAAATTTAAAAAAATAATTGGGTAATTTAAAAAATATAAAACATTTTTTTTTAAGATAATTTTTTATACATTTTTTTGAGACTTTCAATTTATAAATGTTTTATTTTATTTAACTTAACCTATATTTAAGGAGATATCATATCTGATTCAAGGTATTATACACAATAAAAAAATCAAGATCTTTTGTAGTTAGAATCCAGCTATTAATAAATGTTGTAAGATAATAACGTTAAAAATAGAGATATTCACTATAAATTAATGGAAATATAGTAATTAGATGAAATTTATTAAGAAAAAGAGGCAATTGTTACCGAGGCAATGAAAAAATTATTACAACTTAAAAATTCTAATGATTAAATTTTAGAACCTTTTGAAAGCTATAAGGAATAAATAAATATAGAAAAAAATTTATTAAATGATGTAATTTTTTTATAATTATTATTAATTTTGAAAATAAATTCATAAATACTTAGTAAATTAAAACATTTTAATGATAACTTTTTAAAAATAATTAGGAATAGTAAAAATTAGAAGTATTGAATTAGCAATATGAGGTATTTTATATATATTTCATTTTTTTATTTTAAATATTAAGTGTTATAATTTAATAATAAAATTTTCATTATACTATTTTAGGAAGGAGTAGAATTATATAACTAATTAAAAAAAGAGTTTTAAAATTTAAATTATAAAAACAGATAAATTCAATAATAAATTAATACAAATTACGCGAAAGATATTAATAACAATATTGGGCTAGATAAACTCAATACATAATAAAGTTTAGCACTAGCTTAACATAGTAAAGCTCTTAAAAACTTTGAAAATTAGTAAAATATAATTTAAAAACTAGAGGTAATACACTACATAAATTATTTTTGGATTTTTTATTCAATATAAAAATGTTTTTATATTTATTAAAATTAGGAAGAGTTATAAGATAAAAACTAAAAATTAGATGAAACAAGATAATTCAACAACACTTATTAAAAAATAGGAGAAAATTTTGAAATGTTTGAAAGTCATTTAAATTATGAGGAATCCCGACATATTACATTAAGAACATAAAATGAGGTTTTGAAAAAAGAATTAGATTAATATTTATATTTAAATAATAGAACAGGTTTAAATGAAAGTGAAATGAAACTTTAGTATGATAATATAGATATGAAAACTCCACAAGTAAAATATAAATTATAAAATGAATTTTAACTTTGTTTTAAATATAATCCTCATTACGTCTTTGAAATATTTTGCTCATTTTATAATTTTTTATAATAATATTATAGGTCAAAATTTGTAAAAAATATTTTAAATATTATTTTTTTTATTAATTTATAAATTAATCTAATAATTTTAATATGCATAAACGTAATATTAAAATAAAATAAAATAAAATAAAATAAATATATTAATAAACTATAAATTAATAATTACTTGAATTTTTAATTCCAAATAATACATAATTAGTTTTTAATTTATTTATTTAATAAGTGATTGCTATAAAATATTAAGTTTAATAAATAACATCATATTATAAATTATTACGAGCAAAAAAATAATTGTAAATACGTTTTATTAATATTTTTATTAGATTAAATAAACTGATTGGTTTTAATTAAATTCTAAATCGTATAAAGTATAAAGTATAAAATAAAAAATTTAAATGATTAAATATATTTTTTTTTTAGAATTAGACTCCTATTAAATAAAATGTTTCCTAATCTGGTTATTAATCTGAAACTAGAAAATTTTTTAAGTAAAACTAAAGTAATGTTTAATTTATTACACCTGAAATATAAAATGAAATAAAAAGACTATTAGATTTACACTAAAATTAATCTCCATAAGAAATAAAATTATTAGAATAGAAACTACAGAAAGATAATAAAATTATAGAAATTGAAGTTTAGGAAGTGAATGAAAAAATTGCTTAAAGGTTAATAATAATTAATTTTAATAAATAAATATAAATTATTTTTAATTCATATTTATAAGACTTATATACTCATTAACAAAGATATTTTAGAATTTTATTTAATAGTTTACAATTAATTATGATATAATTTAAAAAGATAATTATTTATTAATAAATTATCATAGAATGGGAGTGTTGGATTCATAGTATGATGCAATTAATAAATTATAAAATGAAATTTTCGAGTTAAAAGAACAAATTTAAGTGATTGATTTTGAATAATAGGAATATTTATAAAATTAGGAGTAGATTGAATCATAAATGGATTCGTTGAACAGTAAATTTTAAGGAATATCAAAATCATTAGGTCATAATTCTAATTCTAAAACACATGATGAAAAGTTACCCTATTATTAAGTTCCAAAAGACCCAAATAAATAAAATTCAAAAATTTTAGTGTAAATTTCTAATGGAGATGAAAATAACATCTCCTAAAAGAGTGGTTAAAGCGAATTATCAGAATAAAAATAAAGAAATCACAGTAATAATATTAGTATAAATCTAATTGGTTTTATTTTTAATAAATTTTATAATAATAAAATAAATATATACTATTACTCCGGTTGATTTTTGAATAAAAATTCAATTATTCAGGGAGTATTTTAATTTATTATTGATATTAACTAGCGCTATTTTACATATATTAACAAAGTAAATTAAAATCAATAAAAATTATATATTAAAGTACTCCCTAAATAATTAACTTTTGATCCAAAAATCAACTGGAATAATAATTAGATAATTTATAAAACTTTTAATAAATAAAGATAAATATAAAGAAACATAAAAAAATTTGGCTAAATAATTTTACGAATAAATTAATGATGACGATTTAGATAATATATTGAATTCAAAACCCTAAGCATTAAGTGCAAGGTCTTAAAAAAGTTATGAAGGCGAAATGAATTAATAAAATAATAGCTTATAGTCTGAAAATTATTGAAAATATATAAAATATTATAAAATAATATATTTTAAAATAATATTTCGTTATTAATAATAACTTCTATATTTAATTCAAATATAATCTAATAATTTTTCTAATTTATTGAATTTTTACCTTTTTAATATAATATATATTTTACGATAATATAAGTGTTGTATCTTATTTATTATAATTATTAAATTGTTTTTATTAATGACAAAAATGAAAGAGAATAATATTTTATATATTAAATAAAAAAACAAATAATAAATAATTAAAAAAAAAAAAAAAAGATTTAACTTAAATGTTATATTCATAAACTAATATAAAAAAAGAAACCTATAATAGCGGATAAAATTCTAATAGTTATATTTAATTTATTTTAGATAACCATAAAAAAAATCATTTTCATGAACTTTTTACTGATTTTTAGGAAAAATTAAATTAATCGATTAAGAATGAAGAATTGCCTCAAGACGAATCGAAATATGATATGAATGATTCAAGTAAAAATTGTTAATTATATTTGTAAAACCCAATAATTTAAATTAATTTAGATTAAGTGAATTCAAATGATAGCTCATAATAGATTGGTTATTATATTGTAAAAGAATTAAAAGAAGAAAAAGTAAAAGTAATAATTTTTATTAATTATATTAGATTGAGTTTGTTTTTTATAATAGGAAAAAGATTAGGAAATATATTGTACGCGAGAGAATATATATAAAGATGAAAAATAATAAGCGGAAGTTAATTACATTTGCGTCAATAAAGAATGTGGCATTTGTAAATAGAGTAACTATTTTTATTGCAATTTTTGTAAAAGTAGATTGGACAAAGAACATAGGAAAAGTCTTGTATGTTTAAATAACATAAAAAAAACAAAGTCTATGTTTTATGTTAAAAATCTTATTCCTGTAATTTAATAAAATAAAAATATAGAGAATAATTAAGAATTGAATAATAGCTTAATGTAATAAGAAAAAATTTTTTAAGAATAGAAAAAAAAAATTTCAGAAGAATCTTAAAGGATAAGTGATGTTCTATAAAAAATTGGAAACTGTCTGTTTGATATAAATTATTTTGAAAAAGCCGAAAAAAACTTTTAAAATTTGAAAGAAAGATTTGATAATTTAGATTTATCATAATTAAAAAATTAATTGTAGTAAATCCATGAGTATAATATTAAAGAAATAATGGATTTATATTAAGATAAAATTTAATAATTTTATTTACTAAAGGGATATGTGTAAAATTTGATGGATATTTTGAATAAAATTATTGAATCAAACAAATAATTTTAAGGAAAAATAAATTTTTAACCTGATGAAAAACGAGTACTAAACGATTCCTATGAAAAAAACGGTGTTTCAAGTGATCATATAGGAGATTTAGTAGAAATTAAATGACTATTTTTTCTTAATTTTATATTTTACTATAATGAATAAGTATTTTTAACTTTTTTTTAAATATATATATATAAAAAATAAAATATAAATTAAAAGTATGTATTATATAATATTGGATATTTAAAATTTAATTTTATAGAATATGTTAGTTTTTTACAAAATTTCAACTTATATATATCGCAATGAAAAATATTTTTTATTTAGAAATAAAAATAATTGTTCAATAAATGAAATGAATAATTCTAAAAGAAATTTTATTAAATAATTAAATTTTATAACATAAAATAAAAATAAAAAAATAAATGCATCCTTTACAAAGGTCTCATTACACCAACAATCCACAGTCGATATACTATAATAAAAAAACTGGGTATATTTACGATCAAAATAAAATCCCATAAACTTCCCCTATTTTAAATAACAATAGCTTAATGGGAAATAGTGGAATATATAATAGTCAATCCTAAATCGAAAAATCTTATATTTAGCCCTCAAATGTCTCTTATTCAGATATCTATAATTAATCAACTAATTCAGGGGCCAAATTAACTTAATCTAACTTAATAGCTAGTAAACCCAGGGTTTAGTAAAAATATTTTTTTTTCTTATCATTTATAAATAAAAATATGTTATTATATTTTTAAAGAATCATTAATAAATAATTATTAATTTTCATGTGTCTTATATTACCAAAAATAAATTTAATTAATTATTTATCATTTTTTTTAATTTACTTAAGTATGAATGAGTCATATAGAGATGAAATATTTGGATTAGGAATGAGTAATGTACATAGTGTTAGTTCATTAAGACATTCGGTTCCAAGATATCCAGTATAATATGTAATAAAAAATAACAAATTATAGTTTTTAATTAAGTTACTTTATCTAATAAAAATTTACAAAAATATTAAAAACATAAATAAAAGTACTGCAATAAAATTCTAAAAATTTTTAAACAAAGTAAAAAAGATGGAAGCCTATTTAATACGAAGGATTTGACCCCGATGAATGGAAACCAAAGTCAATTTTTATTAGTAAATAAGAAAAAATAAACATAGAAAAATCGAAAGGCCCAGGTTTGGTTAAAGGGGCAACAATGACTAATCTTAAAAGAGCAGAATTAGATGAATAATGGAGAGGTAACCCTGGGCCGGGACAATATGAAAGGCCTATTTTAAAAGACAAATTTTAATTAAAATTAGAATAAATTAAAAAAAGAAGAGAATAAGACAGGAAATTACAACTGGGCTCATATAATAATAGATATAATTTGCTAGGTAAAAATTTAGGAGGGGATTAATAGATACAGAATAATAATAACCATTAATATTAAAACGGATATTATCGATAAAATTAAAATTAAGTTAATAGCTATAAGGTGGCTTAAAGAAATAATAGTGTAAATTAATATGATTATAGAGGTAGGTATTGATATTATTATTTTGAACAATAATAGTTATTCATTTTTTAAGGTTATATATATATAAATAATAATATTTTTTTAGTAATTATCATATTTTTATACAATTTTTCTTAACTATGATTTTACCAGTATATTATAATAATTTAATGTTTATAATATTTTTATGCTATATAATATACTTAAGCCATAAAATATAAGTTTTATTAAAACATTCATATAAAAAAATAGTAGTAGCATTATTAATCACTTTGAAATTCACATTTATGATTTTATTTTATAATTAATTATCAATAAAAATAACCAATTTAATTACAAGAATTAATTAACAAACTCTTTATTAATAATACCACAAAACATTCTTATTTTTTATTTTTTAGTTAAAAAAAACTGAAACAAAAATTGCAAAATAAAAAAAATAATTCTCTAATTTCTAATAATTTAACAAAAAATAATAAAAAATAAAATAAATATGGAGGATAACGGATAATAAATAGGCGAATAAAACGAATAATATGAAAATAATATTAATTATCAGCAAGAAGAATAATAAGTAAATTATTTAAAAATGTTATAAAATAACTGCATATATAAATCAATAAAAGATCATTTTATTTTATCAAAAAATTGACTTTTTTAAAGTAAGTACAGTAAAATTTTAATTTTATTAATTTATAAAAAATATGGTGTAAGAAAAAATATTAAAGCTAATTTCTTACATATAAATTATTTATTTATAAAGGGAAATAGTATAATTACAAGTGTTATAAAAATTAAAAACGAAAAAGGTGATACAGATAGAGTAAAATATGTATCAGTTGAAGTAATAGATGCAACTGGGGAAAAACCCTATTTAGGAGGTTATAGAAGCACAAAAGATGGAATTATTTATCATCATGCATTTACACAAACTAATTAAGAATAAAAAAATCATAAATTGAAATTTACTAGAGAAGTAATTAAATATTAAATAGCTATGATATTTTCTATTTATAAAACTACTATTTCTATTTTTATTTTATTAAAAAATAAATATAAATAAAATAAAAATATTAAAATATAAAAATAAATGAATCATTTTTTAATAAAAATTCTATATAAATTGAAAATTCTATTTTTATCTTAATTTTTTGAAAAAATATGCATTCTTTTTTTTATTTTTGTAGTCATAAACTTATGATTATTCTACTAAATCTACAAAAGTTACAAGGGAAATTGGTAACTAAATGGAAAGGGAAGGAATATGGATTGATAAAAGACAAGATAAAGTAGTTTGTATGTTATTATTTTTATAATATATAAATAAATATAATATACATATTTGAAAGTATATATTTTAACTATAATTATTAATATTTAATAGAACCACAAGCATATTTTACTAGTACTATGTGGGAAGAAAGAAGAGATGAAGCCGCTTTATATATTCAAAGAAAAGTTAGAGGTAAATTAATAATAAAAAAATTTAATAAATGGTAAAATTAATAGATAAAAATGAAGTTATTTAAATTTTTAATATGTTTATAATTTTTTTTCAGGGTGGTTTGGAAGAATGAAAGCTAACAAATTAAGAAAAGAAAAATAAGAAAAAAAATAAAAATAATTAGAAAAAGAAGAAGAATATAGAAGAAATGAAGAATTAAAGCATTAAAGAGAAATTGAAAGAAGAACTCATCCTAGGACATAAGAAGATTTTTCTATTCTATATGAAGAATTAGAAGTACTAATTTAAAAATTATTTCAACAAATTTTATTTTCAAATATTTGATTTTTTTAATTTATAGTTATGGAGAACAAATGAAATTTAAAAAATAAAAGATAATTCTAAATTGTCAGAGGAAGAAAAAAAGAAATAATTATAATAAATTTTAAATAAAGAAACTGAATTATTACAAACAATTGATAGATTAAAAATTATAGCTAATAAAGAAAATAAGGAAGAAAAAATTAAAAAATTCTTAAATGCAATGTCTGACCCTAAAAAATGGGAAAGAAGTGACGGTAGATATACAGAAGTAATATACCATTTTTTTATATTTATTAATGCATTGATTTTATTAAATTTATAAACCTATTGATTAATTTAAATTAATTAAAAATTTATAAAAGTTAAAGACCATATTATTTAGAATTTTATATTATATATATATTATATAATTAAATTAGGTCCATACCCCATTTACTACAAGGGCTAAAGAATTAAAAAATATCTATAATGGTCTTAAAGCTAGAAATGTAACTGTAGATGAAAGACTTGATATATTATTAAATACTAAGTGGACTGTAAAAGAGTATGACGCTAATTTAACAAGAGAAATAGTAGATTTAATAGATAGAGAAGCCGATATGTTAAATAGAGGAAGACCTGAAAAAAGTTTAGAAGGTAATTTATTCACAAATATAAAAATAATTTATAATAATTTAATTTATACATACAATGTTTTATAAATGTTGAATTTATAAAAAATTTAAAACATTTATTAAAAATAATTTATTTAAATTCTAATTTTTTTTAAGGATTAAGAGCAAGATTAGCAAATTTATTTTTACAATTTATTGAAATTCCTGAATTTAACCCAGAAGCTGCTAGATTTTAAAATATTCCTTATGAAATATTAGTTAACACACAAGCTTTTTAAAATACTAAAGGAAAATGATTATGGATTCTATATTAATTTTAAATAAATTTATAAAAATATACTTAAAATTAACCATATTATTTTTTAATTTGCATTTATATTTCTTATAAAAAAAAAAAAATTGTATTTTAATATTCCAATTAAAATAAATAGAAAATTACTTCGTTTAATTCTAAAAAATATATAATAAAATTTTAATATGCATTTTCTTAGATTCTAATAAATATTTAAAATGATTTTAAATTTATATTAATATCATATAGTTTTACTAATAATAATTTGAATACTATTCTTTTAATTATATTGTTTTTTATTATAATTTATATACTAAAATGATATTTTAAAATAAAAATAAATAATTAATTGCTACTTTTATAACAAATTTGTAGAAACTTAATCCAACAATTTTATTAAAAATTAACTAAAACTATTGTTGTAAAAAATTTTCGTATATACAATGTCTATTTAATAAAGTGCTACTTTCAAATTGTTCAATTAAAAAACTTTTAAACACTTTTAGAAATATTCTTTATAATCAATATAAAATGAAATTATTATATTTAAAATTCTTTAATTATATAAACTTAAATTAAAATAAATTTTT
Organism: Pseudocohnilembus persalinus; assembly: GCA_001447515.1. Lineage (NCBI taxonomy): Eukaryota > Ciliophora > Oligohymenophorea > Philasterida > Pseudocohnilembidae > Pseudocohnilembus > Pseudocohnilembus persalinus. The sequence goes on from LDAU01000154.1 coordinate 92,293, forward strand.
AATTATTGTGATATGCATAATTTAATATACTCAAAATATCTAGAGAATAGTAAAATCATCTTTACTTTATATTTATTTATAAATTAATAAAACTAAATAAATTGACTGACATTTAATTTATACAATAATTATTGTAGTTAGAAATTTTTGAATTGTAATGTAAATAGGTTAATTAAAACATGTAGAAAATATCCTTACCCAAATGAATGAGATTTTTAATTTAAATTTTAAAAAATTAAAAATTAATATGGAAATATTAAGAAAATTATAGTTATTTTATATAAATTAAATATTTCAAATAATTTTGATTTAATTTCATTGTATTCATTTATTAAATTCAAGTAAATATACGATAAAAATTTTTATATAAGTAATATTTCCATTATTTGCTAAAATATTAAAATATGGTGTTTTAAAATTTACAAATTCCTTGCTTATTAGCTTGATAATAATAAAGGTTTACATTTTGATATTTTCCTTAAACATTTTTTTAGTTTCCATTATATTATAAAAAAAATTCTACATATAATATTTTTAAAAAAAACAAATACAAATAATTTAAGACTACATTTCGTATTCTTACCTTATTTTTAAGTTAATATTTTATATTATTTTCTACTTTAAATAAATTTTTTATCAAAAAAAAAAATAAAAAATAAATAAAAATAAAAATTATACAATTTAAAAAAAGTCTAAATACATAAAAAATGTAAAAAAATACAAATCTTAACATATATTAGCTTTTAATTTGTCTACTACTTGTCAACTAATTTTTTTCTAATGACAATATACCTAACACTGATGATACCTCTATACCATAATTAGAAAGAAATTACGAAAAAAAAATATAGCATGAATAACTAAATACAAGTTTGAACAGAAGCTTTAAAACTACGTAAGAAAATAATAGTCCTATAAGAATCACTTTTGATTATTAAGACGTAGATTCTGTTTCTTTATAATAAAAACCTGTTGCTGAATTTTTAATAAATTAAATGGAATTTTCAAAAAAAATTTTATCCGAAAAATTTAATGTAATAAGATCAAAATATAATAATTAAAATAATGAATAGGATAATAATATATTTGAGTATGAAGGGAATTGTTTGGATGTGAATGTTTAAAAAGAAGATAGAAAATAAGGTATTTCTGACTCTGATTTACATATTTATGTTATATGGGATGAAGATAGGAATACTGACTATACCATTTAAGGGCGTGCTTGTTATTATTATGTAAAAATTATTTTATTTTTAATTTTATAAAAAATAAAATTGATAAATTCTGACGATATATAAAATATAATGGAAGAAAATTAACATATGATATATTTATAAAAATTAATAAAATTAAAAATTTGTGCTTAAATACCTTTTTAATTTATTATACTTTATTTATTTGATTTTAAAAATAGGAGGGGGAGCTACCTACTTTTGGAAGAATCAAATTCAACTTAAATTAATATTAATAATAGGTAAAATAAGATTAATAAAATAAATGTTTAATTATTTAAATTAATTAATTTATTGAATTATAAAAATAATTATCAAAGGATTTGAATGATATTAATTCTTAAAGTTAATTTATGACTATCATTCACGAGATAATGAATATACTAGGATATAAATATGAACTAAATAAAAGTTTAATAGATTATGAAACAGGAACCTATTATGATTAAGAAGATTTACAAACTTTTAGTTAAAAATATTGTTCCAAAAAAATAAATGGGTGTTAAATATGCGAGGATTAAAATACCTGTATAAAATGTTTAGATGAATATTTTTTAGAAAATTAAAGTTGTAAAAAATGTTCATATCCCTGTTTATAATGTAGCAGCAATGATGAATGTTTAACTTGTGTGGCTGATTCTAATAGAGATTAAAACACATGTGAATGTTTATAAGGATATTAAGAGGTCGATAATTCATTAACTTGCAGTTTAATTCCAAATTAAAAAGAGTGTCCTTATCCTTGTAATACCTGTGACGAAAATTAATGTTTAACATGTATAGGTGAAAATAGAGACTATGCACCTGATTGTAAATGTAATATAGGTTATTATGATGATAATGCAGAATGTAAAAAGTGTGCTGAAAATTGTGCCGATTGTTCATCAATATCAGAGTGTTATTAATGTACTGATGGATATTATTTAGAAAATTAAAACTGCTTATAATGTAATTATCCATGTAAAACTTGTAAAAACGCTGATACTTGTTTAACTTGTTTAGGGGAAAATAGAGAAAATGGTAAAAATGGATGTCAATGTATTTAAGGATATTAAGAAAATTAAAAGGGCGAATGTGAAAAAATAATAGATGAAATTTGTTAAAATGGAGAATATTTTGATAAAAAATAAGGAAATTGTAAAAGCTGTATTTAAGGTTGCGAAACTTGTGATTAAAATTAATGCTTATCTTGTAATGTGGGATACACTTTTGCAGGGGAATAGTGTATATAATGTAGCTAATTTAACTAAAATTGTATAGAATGTGATGACTTATACACCTGTAAGGCGTGTGGACTTGGTAGTTATTTAAACTTAAATACTTAAAAATGTGATAAATGTCCAACTTATTGCTATACTTGCGAAGATGATTAAACATGTACTAGTTGTTAAGGTGAAAAAAAAATTGTTGAAAAAAATTGCCAATGTGCTGACGGTTATAAGATGAATGAGTATGGAAATTGTGATGAAATTTGTACTGGAATTTTAACTATTTATGCTGATTTTGTTAGTTTGGATGAGATTTCTTATATAGTAACTTTTAGTGATCCTAGTGATAATAAATTTATACCTTAACAGTATCTAAATAAATTCTCTAACGAAATATGTTAATATATCTTAGAGGATGATTTCATAAACAAATTTGGTTAAAATCCTCTTTGCTAGATACTATAAGCACAAAATTTATTAAAAATATCAATTATTTCGTCTTATGAAACCAATTACTAATTATCTGTAGATTATTTATAATTGAAAGTTGATGTAATTTCCTAGAATAGCTGTGATTACAGTTTATATTTAGAAGACATAGAAGGATATCTGGGAAATCACGACATATTTAAAAGCGAATAATATCCTAAAATCAATGATGATGGAGTTTATTATAAATAAGATTGTAATTCGGTTTATTTCGGTATAAAAGAAATTTAGAATGATGGAAAAAGGTCCTTGTAAAATATTGAATGGTAAATTATAGAAAGTGATTAATAGGATCAAGATTTGAATTAAGTTAATAATTATCTAAAATAATACAATTCTAATAACTAATATGAAATTGAAATTTAAAGCTAGTACTTGAAAAATCATGCCACATATAAAATGCTAATATAATTTTAAAATTACATGTCTTTAAAAGGTGAATATGAATTTGAATTTTAGGTAAGTAAAAATTCCTCTCCTTCTATAGAATTTTAAAATTAAAACATTATTTCTGGTGGCTTCATTGAAATTAAAGAAAATGAATAGCTTATTTTTAACTTAAGTCACCAAATCTGTTATGATTTAGAATAAATTTAAAATATTAATTTTTCCTACTAATTATAAATAATTAATGCTGCCGAAGAAATGATTTATACCGATAAAAATGAAATTAATAATCCAAAACATTAATTAATTTTAACTCCAAAATTTGACACATATATGGAATCTGTATTTTTAACATTGTCAGTAAAATCTAATAACGAAATTAGTTATTTTAACTTGGAATACTAGGTTTAACAAATGCCCTACATATTAGAAATTTTAGGCGGAAACAGATAAATAATACCTTTTAACCAGGACCAACTTATATTAAAAGTAAGTTTTTAATAAAAAATTTTAATAAAATTTAATTTATTTAAAATTTAATAAAAAAATAATATAATAAAGGCATCTTTGACTTAGTAAGAATTTGGAAATTTAATCGATATTGATGAAAATGATATTACTAGTATAGTTTGGAGCGGTGTTGATTTGGAAACTGGAAAAAATTTAAATAAAAATGACGGGGAAAACTTAGAATTAAAAAATGATTAGTTAAAATAAGTTATGGATTTAAAAAATATTTTAAGAGGAAAAAATTATAAATTTAATATTAAGACTGAATATAAAGGAGTTGAATAAGATTTTTCAGTGGAAATTTATTTAGAAAATTAAGAATAATTATCAAAAAATATTATAGTAAATCAAGATGTCTAAAAAGTAGAAATTTCTGAATTTATCTTTTAAAGAGATGTTAATTTAAAAGAAAATATTGAAATAAATGTTTTATTTAATTCAAAAAATGTTTTAACTTAAAACTTTATTTATGAAATAGTTTTTTTTTATAATGAAAACGAATTAGGTCAAAATATATATTATTATCCTGCCATATCTTTTTCTTTATTAGATTTGATAGGATAAAATGAAGATGTAGATATTTTCTAAAAAGAAAATAATAAGGGTATTGTTCAAGTTACCGTATTAAATATTGATGATCTTACTCAATTTTAAGTAGAATTTGACATCAATTTTGTATATCCTATATAAAAAGGAATTTTGTAAGTTGATATTATAGAAAATGATTCAATTCTCACCCTTTATTAACTTTCTGCCTCTTAATTTATAGGTAAAAATAAATTTTAAATTGATAATAAAAATTTTTAAAAATTTAAAAAAATTAATCTTAATTTTATTTGATATTTAGGTGAACAATTATAGTATAAGTTCCTATATAAATAAAACAAGAAATCATAAAATATGTATTCCTTAAATAGTTACAGTTAAGAAAATACAATTTAAACTTTTCTACCTTACTCATAAGAAGTCGCCTATATAATAGTTCAAGTATAAGATTAGTATGGATTCACCGTATAATCTGATATTCCTATAGAATTAAATTAAAATTTAGAAGTTAATGATAAACTTGAATATTTATAAAAATATTCCTAAACAGAAAATTTGTTTGATAAAATAAATTATAATACATTTATTTATCTAGAAATAAGTTAAAATTTAAATAAGTATATTTTAAATATCGGTGATAAAATGACATAAATATTTAGTGTATTTACTTAGTCTTTAAAGGCATAAACTGATTATGATTTAGATAATAATTTAATGGAAATTTTAACTAACACTCTTAATTTATAAAATAAAGATACGAATTTGTGTTAGTATATAACCAAAAGTTAAATTGATTCCTTAATTTAGGTTATTTCTGATGTAAATAAAAGTGAATACGATTAAATGATACAATATTCAAAAGAAATTATAAATAATGACCTTGTTAAAGTTTTAAAATTTGAAGATGATTTGAAAAACTAAAACTTTAAAAACAGAATTCATAAATAATTACACTTATTAGAAAATGCTTTAGATTGCCAAAATTACTTATAATAAAAGGATAATTAAAATGATACCATAATTAAAGCTTAAATTAATGATATTAATAATAATTAATTATAAGAAATTTTAAGCTAAACTATTTCATAATTTAATTAATTTTCACTGCCTAATGAAGATTATTTATATTATAATGGAAATCAATATAAAATTCTCGCTTAAAGGATGACATATAACAGATTAAAAAACTTTTTATATACAGATGTTTAAAACGCTTTTGTTAACAAAATAGGCAATAAATAATTAAATATTTTAAATTAAGGGATAGATGATGACTTTATCATGGGAAATAATAATATAGAGAATGTTTATTCTGTTTAAATGATTTAATATTATGATAATATTTATATTAATGATGATAGTTTCCTTAATTAAGAATAAAATGTAAATATTTAAAACTTAAAAATTAGATAATAAGACTTTACATCAAGTTAAGTTTTAGAAGAAGATATTCATTTTATAGATAAATATACAGTGTCATTTATTTTTTCCAAATAAAATAAAATTTATAATGACGATGATAGGTATACTTGTATTTAATATGATGAAATTAATTAAGAATGGTTTAACGGTAAAAAATTTAATAATAATATATTTATACTAAAGTTTTATTTAATATTCATTTATGGTTTTTAAATTTTACTCTATAATTTTAGAATTTTGTAGTACTGAAGTCTATGAAGAAAATATTATTTGTGAATGCTCAAAATTATATGCTACAACAGTTGTATATGATGAATTAGGATATTTTTTCCCAAAAAATTCGTAATTAAATAATAATTTTATTAATTATAAATTAGATATTTTTTACATTTTAATTTTAAAACAGAGTGTTTGTAAAGGAAAAAATTAATTGGACATATGGATTTTTAATTTGTTTATATGTAGCATAGATATTTTTAAGTTTATATGGTTAAAATTTGGATAAAAAAAATAAAATTTAAGATACTATAAATTAAGAAAAATCACAAATTATTTAAGAAAATGATCAAATAATAAAAATTAATTCGGATGATATGTATTTTCCTAAGTTAAATCCGATAAAAAAATAATCTAGTATAAGTTAATAATTAGGAGATAATATTTTAAAAATAAAAAAAAAAATGAGCAGTTTAAGACATTCAGACAGGGAATTTCCTTTAATCACCTAACTTTAGGTAAAAAAAATATAAATATTCTTTTATATATTTTTTATTAAATTTTTAAAATTTATATAAAATTCTTATCATTTAAAAAAGATATTCCACATGCTTTTACAAATAATTTATATATTTGATGAAAAAATTTCTAGAGTAGTTAGGTTTTAATTTTTCATGAGTAAATATATTTTGGCTATGGGTCTAACAATTTTAGTATCTTAGCTTTCTTTTGGATAAATTTTGGTGTTTATGATATCTTTGAGTTTTATTTTGAGTTTATATACAAGATTGATGAATGATTTACAAGCTTGTTTTTAGTCAGAAGATATTTATATAGTAATTTCTTCCATTATAAATGGATTTTTACAAATAAGCTTTACGATAATAACTATTATGTAAAGCGATAACTTAAGTTATAAACAATCTATGAGGTTTTCGCAAGCTTGTATATTGGCAGTAATAATTGAAATCTTGGTTGTGTAAAGTGCATAAGCTTATATTGGATATTTAATTTATAAAATAACAAAAAAAGATTTCATATATTCTAGAACAGTTAGAAGTATTATGATGATTTAATAAAAAATTTAGTGAAATAAAATATTTTTATAAGTTGTTTTAATAAAAATAACAATAATAAAATTTTTAAATTAACAAGTATAAATTTATTAATACACTATTTATATAATTATATTTATCAGTTATATATTATTAAATATATATTTTTTATACAAGAATTATTAAAAAGCTATTATGAAAAATATTTTTAGTTTACTTTTAAGTATATAAGCTTTGAATAAAAAGAATTAATTTTATAATAAATAATTTAATATAAGAATTCAATAGAATAAATATCATCTATAGTACTTATTTTAAAATTTTTTATAAGTATAAATTAAACAATAAAAAAATTGCAGAAAAATAAATAAAAATTTACCTTTCAAACAATTAAATAAAATAAAGATACATAAATGAAAAGACTAAACATCTCATTAACAATAATATTAATTTTTTCTTGCATAATTTTTAAAAATAATGCCATCTTAGATGTTTTAGAACCATAAGAATTAATAGAATAACTAAATGGAGAAACAATACTGTATGAATTAAGTAAATTTGGTGATATTCCTTATGGGTCCAAAATGCCTGGTATTTTGGTATTAGCTGGTAATATTTTAAATAATTTAATAAATACATATTTATATAATATTATATGATATGTAGTTTAAAATTTAGTATTTATATTAAATTATATTGATAATTAATTTTTTTTAAAAGATCCTATTGATGGATGTACTCATAAATAATAATACCATACACCCGGATAACCTAAACCAATTGTTTTAATTCAAGATAGTTCGAAATGTTCAGTTTTTTAAAAAGTAATATTTTTATTTCTATAAATTAAAGGAATAAAAACTTTTTTTTAAATAAATTTTTATTTAAAAGATAGTAGGTGCATAAAGGGCTGGAGCTGGTATGGTTATAGTATACAGTACAAAAAATGATACACCATAAGCAATGAAATCTGGTAAATTTAAAAATAAATATACATAAGAATATAAATTAAATATATTAAGATATTTTATAATGTTGTTCCACCTAATATATTTATAAATTTTAAGATAACGGGTATGCAATAGAAATTCCTAGTATAATAATTGGGAAAAAATAAGGTGGAATTTTAAAATAATTTTTGGATAAAAAACAAGAAGTTTAATTAATGATGAATTTTAATTATGGTAGTGAAAATGTCTTTTACTTATTTTTAGATCCAAGACATATTTTTGAATCAGCTGAATTTGTTAGTCATTTTAAAGAAGCTGTTGAGTGGTAATAATAACAAAAATATAGTAAAAAATAAATTATATTCTAATTTTTCTTTAAAATAGGATTCCAGAACATTACATAAGACCTTTTTATTATATAGAACAAGATGAATTTTAATAATATAACGATTATTGTATAATAAAAAACTTATTATTAATTTTTATAAATTGTAATATAAACTATATATATTTTTATTTTATCTAAAAGGTATTGGTGAGGGAAAATACTGTGCTGATACAAAAGAATAATTACAAGAAGTTCTTTATTAGCATTGTTTATTTAAAATTTCGCAAGATTTATATTTTAAATATAATTAACTTATTAACCTGTATTATAAAACGTATTAATAAGTTAATGCAGTAATTAATAAAATACTAAATCAATTTTTTAATATATTTTTGATAATAATCTTATATAATATTTTAAAGAAACATAATTCTGAATGGTATTAAATGGATGAGGAGGAGAGATTGGAAAAAATGAGGAATGACATATGTATTATTTTCTATAGAATTTATTATAAATATTACATTTAAAATATCTTAAATAAAAAATTATATAGATAAGAATAAAAAAAACTTACACCATTTGCTTGTAGATTAAAAATAAGATGATGATTTTTTCTAAAAATTGTTGACTTGTGAGATTGATTCTTTTGAAAAGGTTAAATTATATATAAAAATATAAATTAAACTTATATCATTTTTTTTATATTTTTTTATAAATTAGGATTAATTTGGCAATATGGATGGTTAAAATAATGATTTATTCGATGAATCTTTAGAAACCATAGCAAGATTTAATATAAAACATTTTCCAAGCGCAGTTATAAATGATCAATTGATTACTTAATAAAATTACTATAAATAAACTAATAGACCTACAGATTTCGCTTCATTTGTTTTATATGAATTGTAAAAAATAATTATTAAATTAAGGCTAATTTTAAATATAAATTTATATATATTATATTTAAATTTTGATTTATTTATATATATAAAGATGTAAACACTCTAATAGAAGAAGTAAGGAATGTAGTCAGTATATATTTAATTACAATTAAGAATATCATGTGAAAAGTTCGAGTGAAGAAGAGCTTTTGTATGACACATCATCTGGAATAACTTTTTGGGAAATTTTGATGCTATGTGGAGGGGTTTTAGTTTTATTATTTATTCCAGTCTTTATTTGGTAAATTCAATTTTTTTTTTTACAGTTATAATATATTTAAATAAATATTTTTTCTTTTTAAAATTATAATATATTTAAATAAATAATTTTTCTTTTTTTAATATAGGTATAGAAAAAGAATGAACAAAATAAGAACATTATAGTATGATATGATCGACAGTTTGGTGGAAGACTATTATAAATTATAAAACAAAAATAAAGATTTAAATGGGAATATAAATGAAGAATAGAGTTTAGAAATTAAACAAAAATTATCAGAAGGTTTATAAAATTGAAATCTATTTATTAGATCTAAATCATTGATTATATATAAAAATTTATTTATATCTTAAATAAATCCAATATATTTAATATATATAAGTTTTTAAATTTGATTTCCAAATAGCATAACTTTTATTATTTTAATATTAAAATTATGATTTATAAAACTTAATTTCTATTGTTTAATTTATAATTCTAATAAAAATTCTATAATAAATTAATTTTATTTATATAATAAAAATTATGTTATAAGTTAAAATGTTAGATTTTGGTTTATTTAATTTCCCACTACTTATAATGAAAGTATCATGTTTTATTTTATTATATTATTTCAATATATTAAATAGTTGTTTAAAACTTTGATATTAATATGGAGCAATAAAAATTTGCAATAATTATTAATAAAAATTATAAAATAAAAATCAAATTCTTAAATAAATTATCAATTAATAAAAATTAAAATAAAAAACTTCTATCATTCGTAAAATAGAAAAAATATTAATCTATATAAAAAAATTTGAAAAATAGTTACATTTCAATTTAGATCATAAATAAATAAAATACAGCTTAATAAATTACACGTAAATATTAGATATAAAAAAAATCATATAATAATAAAAATGTCAGAAACAGAAAATATTAGAAATTAATAAAATTAAGATTCTCAAAAAAATAAAATTTAAGATGGATAAGACGAATAAGTGCCAAATAAACCAGAAATATCTAATGATAAAAAATCAAATTCAGAAGCTAAACAATAAAATTTAGAAGAATCAAAGCTAGAGGCTCCTAAAAACAAAACAATAGGATAATATGTTTTAGGTAAAAAAATAAAAAACGCTATTAAAAATTATTAATATAATAATAATAGGATAATTATGTATTTAAATTAATATTAACAATTATTTTTTTTCATTTTTCTCAGCTTATAATTTTAAAAAACTGAAATATAAAATAAATTGCAATTTAAATATTTTATATTTAAAAAAGTCACATTTTTTATGTATTAACCATAAAATAATTAAATTTTTAGGAAAAAAATTGGGAGTTGGGACTTTTGGGAAAGTTAAACTAGGAACTCATATACTGACTAAGTAGCCCGTAGCTATTAAAATTTTAGAAAAAAGTAAAATTATAGATGTCACCGATGTTGAAAGGTAGAAAAAATCAACTATTTTATTTTTATTTTCTTATAATATAAGAATAAAAATAATATTTAAAAGAAAACTGAAATAAGATTTAAAATAATTAAAGATTAGTTTTTAAAAGATTCCTTAATTTTATAATATATTAAAATTTTTAAATTTAAATTTTAAGAGTAAGTAGAGAAATTCATATTTTAAAATTAGTAAGACATCCCCATATAATGCAGTTGTATGAAATAATAGAGACTCCTAAACATATATTTTTGGTCACTGAATATTGCTCTGGAGGTGAGTTGTTTGATTATATAGTTAAAAATGTTAGGTAAAATATTTTTAACTTATAAATATAATTTTATAATTAAAATTATGTTAATAATTTTTTTTATAAATAATTTTATATTTATTTTTTTATGTTAAATATTTGCTTTTGACTAGTATTAATTTTTTTTTCATAATTTATAGGCTTAAGGAATCCGAGGCATGTAAAATTTTTTAAGAAATTATAGGGGCAATCGAATATATTCATAAACTATAAGTCGTACATAGAGATTTAAAACCAGAAAATTTATTATTAGATGAAAATAAAAATATAAAAACAGTAGATTTTGGGTTATCAAATACTTATAAAAAAAATGAATTGTTAAAAACTGCTTGTGGTTCACCTTGTTATGCTGCCCCTGAAATGATTGCAGGAAAAAAATATGAAAGTGTCCTTGTTGATATTTGGAGGTATTTTAAAATATTTAATATAAAATCAAAGTAATCGATATAAAGAATCTATGAATCATTAAACTTTATATAAAAATAATGATAATTTAAATTTTTAGCTGTGGAGTAATTTTGTTCGCACTTTTGTGTGGTTATTTACCTTTTGAGGATAAAAATACAAGCTAATTATATAAAAAAATTTTGAATGGCCAATATGAAATACCTGATTTTGTTTCACCAAAAGCTAAAGATTTGCTGAAAAAAGTTCTTAATACTGATCCAACTACAAGGTATTATTTAAAATAATAACTAACAAGATTAATCTCATTTATAATTTTATACATTTAATTAATTTTTTTAAAAAAAGATATAATTTTGAAGATATTAAAAAACACCCTTGGTATAGTGTATATTAAAGACCTTACCCAATTCCTCCAGGAATAATTGTTGGATACAACGTAAAAATAAAGATATAATATATAATTTTTAAATAATTATAAAATAATATCTATATAATCTTTCTAATTAAAATACAAGCGAATTCCCATCGATTATAAAATTTTGAAAGAGCTGTAAAAATATGAAATTAATTTGGATTATGCATAAAAGTGTATTGATGCAAATAAACACAACAATGTAACGACCACATATCATTTACTTTTAAGAAAACATTTAATGGAAGGTGGAAAATCAGAAGCAGACTTAAATTCTCCAAATTTTGATATAACTTTATTAGAACCTAAACCTAGACCTAGTAAAAGTAAATGATATAAAATTTTAAAATTTTATATAAATTATAATTTATTTTGAATATATTAATTTTAATTTTAAAGGTTATTATAAATAAGCGGGGATGAATGATGGATAAAATAATAAAATGGGAGAAAATAAATTAATTGGCAAAAGTTAGGATTATATGAGAATAAGAAGTTCAAATAGTATGTAGCATAACTAATAACATTAATAGATTAATAGAAATTAAGAAAAAAGGTAGATTTTATTTTAAAAAATTTAAAATAACTTCCAAAATAAATTAATAATATATTTATTATTTAATATTTTTTAAATTTTTTTAGCGTTGATAATATATAAAATGTCAAATAACCCAGAAACTTTATAATATAAGCATAGCACTAGTAAAATAGTATTTTAAATACCAGTTAAAATTAATAGCACTTAAATAGTTAAGATCTTTAGTAATTATAATAAGTACAAATTTAGCAATAGGAATAAAAATAATAATATTAACAATAAAAAAATTTACATTTAAATTATCAGAGGCCTTAAAATAATGTATATCCGAAAACTACAATGAATGCAGGAAATAATAATAGAATAAAATATAGTCATAATTAAAATAATAATAATATAATAAATACATATTAAACACCTAGTTAATAACAATAATAATATAATATTAATAAAAACTTAAATGATGTTTTTGACAAGTAACTTAGTTAAGCTAGTCAAAAATCAAATTTAAATAAAGATCAAAATTAATATACTTCATAAAGACCTGGTAATTATTTAAATCTATTTTTATAATTATTTCAATTTTTTTTAAAATATTTTAATTTTAAATAGATTCAAGAAGTATAAAAAAAGCCGGTTAAAATCCTTATATACCAGGAAAAATCGGAAGTCAATAACAAAAAAGACATTAAAGGAGTAACACTTAAAATTATAACATAAATGGTCCTGGAAGCAATAATAATACATTTGCTATTCCATATACTTCTAAAAATCAATAAATTAGTATAAGAAATAATTATAATTAAGGATACCGACCACAATCATAAGAGTATTATATAATTTATATTAAAAATATTTAATCTTTATTTATATGTATCTTTTAATTTTTATAAAATTATATTAAATAGAATGGGAAAAAATAAAGTTCCTGTTAGTAGATAAAATAGAAAAAGAGAAAATAATATGAGCATGGATTATGGTAAAATTAATAAAATAATTAATTACTTTATATTTAATAAAATTTATATTTTATTAATTTAGTTTTAAATTTTTATACTAATATAATATAAATTTAAAAAGCACATGGTAATTAAAACAATTATTATGTTAATGGTGCTACTGTGAAAAATTAAAAAACAAATTCTATTGCGGGGGATGGAGTAAGAGTTAATAATTAAGTTACTCAAGGATTTAATAATAATAATTATATATAATAAAAATAGGACTATCAAAATAATCATCCAGCGACACTTATGCTAAATTAATAAAATATTGAAAGTCCTGTAAATGAAATTAATAGATCGCTTTTAAATGCAACTGCAATTTACAGCTCTAAAAATAATACAACAGTTCATTATAATCAGCATAATAGTAGTTTTAATTATGGAGGTAATAATTACGGAAATAGTGTAAAAGGAAGTTACTCTGTAAAAGCAAATAAAGGAATGAATGGCTTAAATATGAGTAATATAAACTATACAAATAATAATACTAACACTAATAATAATAACAATAACGTTAATTTAAAGGGAAATAAAGGAGGTAATTAAAATTATAAATAAAAGTACAGAATATGAAGAATTATTATAAAATTATTTTATTCCTTTATTTAGTAAATTTTGTTAATAAAAACCAAATTTAATTTTTTTATCTATAGACAAATAATTTTATTAAATATTTATTTTATAATAATAAAAATATGTATAATCTAAAATAATTCTAATATTAAGTAATCTTATTTATATATATCATTTCTATAATTAACTATTTTTATAAACCTTATAACTTTGTTAACTTTTATTCATTTTAATAATAAAAAAAATTAAAATTAGTATGAAATATTAATAATAATTAAAACTTTATATATTTTCTATATGAATGAATGAATTTTTAATTTGCATTGCTTAATTAATTAATTAGTTTTTTAATATTTTTTTAATTAGAATTAATACTTTTTTGATTTATTTTTTAATAATAAATGTAAGAATTAACTAATAATTAGGTTTATTTAAATTTTAGAAATATTATCAATACGTTTTAAGTTATAAAATTAAGTATATATATTATAAATATGAATGATTGTTTTATTATATATAATAAATAGAAATAATTAATAAATTATTAATAAACTCTTAATTTTTATTTAAGCAATAGAATTTGTCTATATTACATGTATATAGAAATAAGAATGGTTCTTTTTTATTTTTATTTTTTTTTTACTTTTTTATATATTAATTATTTTTTTTTCATTATAAAATCTATATATTATAATAAAAATTAAAAAAAAAAAAAACTAAAATTTTCAAAAATAAACATTTCAATAGCGCATAATTATTTTTGTAATAAAATTAAAAATATGTCTTATAAATCTCAAAGTTTAACGAAAAAATTTAATGGAACTTTATCTCTTCCAATTATTGCTCAAAATGCTAATAATGGCAATAATCATAATTTTAGATATGGCAATTAAAAATTAAAATCAAGTAATTTATAATAAGAAAATTATCCTGGTAATTCTTCTATTAATTTAGATGATGACTGTTAGATGGGGAAAAATTTTTATAAAAATTAAAACATTAGTTCATCGTAACATTTGAAAAATTAATCTAAATTTATATTCAATTCCACTAATTAGTATGGAAGTAATTATCACAATTCTAAAATCTAAGGAGATAATACCATGAATAAATTGATAAAATAAAAATAAAATTAAGAAGTATAATAAATTATTTAAGAAAAAAATTAAAAAATATAATAAATAAAATTTCATATGATAGGTATATAATTTATTATAAATATGTTATTTTCTTAAATAAATATATTTATATTTTATAATTTATCTTACTGATTTTATTATAATAATAATATTTATTTATAGGTTATTTTGAAAATTAAAGTGTTTCACCATTTAATTTTGTAGTAACAAATTTGTAAAATGGTATGGATAAATTATTAATTCCTGTAGAAAATAATATTTAAAATTTACTGGGCTAATGTCGTCACATTAAAGAAAATTCAAATTTTTCTACTTAAAATATCTAAATCTAATAAATATTTTAGATTTCATAAAAATTAATAAATGATTCAGTAAACAATGTGGTTGAAAATTATACAGTAAATAAATTTATTTTTACTTTTAATTTCTATATTTTAGAATTTTATAATTAATCTAAAAAATAAAAAACAATTTAATATTCTTAAAAATTAACTGTATTAATTTTATCATAATAAAAAAAGGTACTACCAGAATATACAGGATTTGAGAAGTAAATTATTACAATGATGTAAAATTAATAAAAAGCTAGAAAATTAACAGAAATATAATAATTTAATTAAAAAAATTACCCATAAGGATTTCAAACTTAACATGACAAATCTGTTAAATTAATAATTTCACCCACCCTTGATATAAATATTTTAGAAAATTGGAAAACTGCCAATAAGGTTTATATTTATTGTATTTAAATACATACAAATTTAATAATATTTTTAAATAAATTTAATTAGGATACTGAAAATAATTTATCGATAGATTTCATTCAATATGATTAATTTTTAAATATTGATAATTAAAAATTTTAAGAATAGTTTGGTTAAATTAATTTAGAAAAAATATAAAGGATTTTTATATTATAGAGTATTTAATAGGTTAATTAAATATAAAACTTATTATAGCCAAGTGACTAGGTCATAATATACCTTTCTGAAATATAAAATTTATAAATAGATTAAAACATAATCAATTATGTAGATTTCATAATTTTATAAACAAATTAAAATGTCGGCTCAAAAAATACAAAAAATATAATATTTGCCAAAAATTAATACGAAAACTTTTTAATTGAAACTATTCAGGAATAAAATTAATAGTTTTAAGACTAAAAATAGAATTTAGAAGAGAACTCTAAAAATTCAGTTATTTAATTTTATAGAGCTGCTTTAATATGTCAGTATCATAACAAATATGTAAAATAACATTAAATATGACTTATATAAAAATTATTAATTTTAAATAATATTAAAGATAAATATGAGTTTTCGTGAAGAAATGAGTCAACAGAATCTTAAAAAAATAACAAAAGGAATATAAAATGCAAACCAATAACTTGAAGAAAAAAATTAACTATAACATTATATATAATATTAATAAGATTTAAATAGCTAAAGTAGTTTTACCTTTAATATAATTATGAATAATTAGCATAGTATATAATAAGAATAATATTTTTCTCAAGATTTGTCAGGAAAATCCATCATTCATCCTTAAATTATTTAAAAAAGTAAAAAAATATACAATATTAAAATATTAAAAATTAATTAATAAAATTTTAAAAAGTATTAAAAGATTTATATGGTATACCCGTTACATGCTAGTAATATCATGAGAAATATGATGATAAATAATATTTCTTAAATTTAAAGATTTAAAATTTATTTATCTATGATGAATATGAAATATAGTATATTACAGACAGTTTAAAACAAATATGTATCTATTTTTAAAACTTGATACCTTTTTACTAATATGGTAAATTTATTTTCATAATAAATTTATATTTATATAAAAAAAATTATTTTATATATATAAATATAATATAATTTACTTAATTTTTTTCAGATAATAGTTCCAAGTAATTTTTATTGAAAATTAATTCTAAAAAATTTTAACAAAATTTTCATTTGTTAAATTTGGGATTAAATAAATAAAATTTTGAAAAATAAGAACTAAATTAATTATAAAAGATTGCTTAAAAAGGATATAATATATTTTAAAATTAAATTTAAAGTAAACAAATTTTTTCTGAATAAATAAAAGTAATTGAAAAGGTATTTATAAATCCAAAATAATCATTGAAAAACACGAATATTAAACAAATGGTTGATTAAAATTTAAATGAATAATAATAAAAATACTTATCTAAGTAAGAGTCTAAAATCTGTAAATTAATAAATTTTGCTTTTAATTTTAATAAAAAAATATTAAATTATTTTTTCCTATATTTGCATTAGTTTAAAAAGAATATTTGGACAATACATATACATCAAATAATGATTCAATAGACATCAAATAAGAGGAAAGTTATCATTAAAGTGCTAAAAATATACATAGTTTTAATAATAATAAATCTCTTTTTTTTTAAGAAAGTAATAATTAAATGGAGTAAAACTCTATATTAAATTAATTTTAAAATGACAATTCTTTATTACACACTTCATTAAAATGTAATGAAAAAAAAAATAGTTATAACAACAATCCAAGTACATATCAATAATAACAGTTAGATGAATTAAATAATTTTTAATAATATAATAAAAAAACTGCTGTTCCTCCATCTTTTGTTTTTAATAATCAGTTTAAACAAATAGAAAAGAGAAATAATAATTTAAAAGAAATATATAATTTTTACTTTAAAGAATAATAAAAGTTTTCATTTTCAGAATTTTTAAAATTTGGAGCAGACTTTAAATTAGATGTAAATTAATTTATAAACTAATTAATTAAAATAATCATAATATATAATAATTAATTTATTTCTAAATTTTAAAATATTTTCAATAATAATAGGAATTCTTATAAGAAATTTAGATAATAGATTTTGCAAAAAGATAAAATTTATAGTAAATTTAATAATCTTTTTATATTAAGTGTTTTATATATGTATTAAAAAAAATTAATATTAATATATATTAATTTTTTTAGGAATAAAAATTTATCATTCAATAATTTTTGCCAGTTACTAGAAGAACTGAGCAAAGTACTTTATAGAAATAAATCTTAATTTATGAATAGTTTCGATTTTTTGGAAGAATTTTACACTTAATTTTTAAATTTACATGACCAATAGTAATACAGGGTAAATTTAGTGAAAAATTTAATTTAATTATTTCTTTAAGTGTTCAAATATATATTAAATTTAAAATAAAATAATTTATTTTAGTTAAAATTTAATTCTGCTTAAGCGCCAATCGACCCAAGATTGAAAGCTAAACTACAAATGGCTATGAAAAAAATTAAAAGATCTTTACCAGATGCATTATAAGATTAAAAAACGCAATTAAAATTATAAAGCCATAATTATTTTGAAAAATAATAAGGTAGCTAAAGTAATATGAATGAAAGTAAAAGTCATAGACTAACATAAAATAATAGTAATAATGCTTTAAAATAACAATAATAATTATTTAAATAACAGTAACTGTTATAAAAAAATATAAATTCCTCTTAATAATTTTAAAATATAAACTCGATTTAAGAATAAATTTAAGATAATGGATCTACATTAAAAAATGACTAATTTGCTACTAAAAAAAGAGGCAAAAAAAATACTAAAGGGCCTTATAAATTAGAAAATGCTTATTCTGATTTATTTGAGAGCAAAGCTTTTAAAGTTTATGAAAAAATGAATTAAAATTAAAACAATGAGTAAGAAATAGTGAAAAATGATGATAAATAATAGAAATAAGACCATAATTAAAATTAATAAAAGTAAAGTTAAAAATAAATCTTAGAAAAAGATTATAATAACTTATATATAAACAGTTTAGATAACATAACTTCTTTTAACTAAAGTAACTAAATTATTTCATAGGTTTAATGATAATTAAATAATTGATATTGTGTTATGAGACCAAGCTAATTTAAAAAATATTTAATAAAATACTAGTTTAAATATTTTTAATATATTTATTAACAATTTGTTATATTTAAAATCGAAAATGACTTATAGAATTTGATTTAAATTTCTAAACAGATAAATAAAATTATTCTTTAATTTAATATTAGTAAATTTATTTGTATTAATATAAATTGTGTAGTCTTTAAAATAAAATATATGGTTTGATTTATTTATATAATTTTTTAATTCTCTGCATTTGATATATTGATAGGTTATATATAAATATTAAGTGATTTATATTATATAAAAGTTATTTGTTAATAATATATCTAATAAATCATATAAAGACATACATAAATTATTTCATAAACAATATATTTATTATTATTAAAATAAAAATAGAGGAGAATAATTTCAGAATTAAAAATAAACAAAAAACAAAAAACTTTAAAATAATAAAATAAGTATCTAAAAACAGATTATTAAAAAATGGATTGTACATTATATTGTATGTTTATTTGCGCTTTTGGAGTGCTTTTCTTAGTAAATAATTATCAAATAAATTTGTTAAATTTATAGTTAAAAAAAATATTTGAAAAATTAAGATTAATAATTTATGAATTTTGAATAAAATACACTAATCCTATTTACTAAATATGTATTAAATATTAATAATATCGAAACAAAAAAAAAAACTGTATTAAAATAATTTTGAACTCCCTTAAATAAACACATTTTTCAGAAAGGATATAATGGATTATAAATTTAAACATTACTTTGAAATAGTTATAACAATTTTACTATATAAAAATACATAATTATAATCAAATGTTTAATTTTACTTATATTCTACAAAAAATTATTAAAAATAAAAATAAAGAACTTACATTTTTATTAATATTTTAAAATAATTTTAATAACATTATTTTATATATAATATAGACTTATTTGGGAACTATGGTATTAATTGATTCTGAAACTGTTTGGCTTGAAATTGAAAATAAAGCTGCTTCTGGAGTTTCCTTATATGTAGTTGCAGTTGTAAATAAAATTTGCTTTATTTTATATATTTTTTTAATTTTATAGATATTTTAAGAAAGTAAATAATAAGGATTTCATACTTTTTTATATATAATTTAATGAAATATCTGCTTAATATCACCATTTTTTATTATCAATACAAGTAGAATTTATTTCATAGACTTATTTTTATTAGATTTAAATATAATAAATTTAATATATATGTATGTAATTAATATTAATATATAAATAATTTATTTAATTTAGATTTATGGATTAATTTTTGCCTATTTATATAAATTGAAATTCGGAGAAAACGACATTTATGGACCTTAAAGGTAAAATAAATATATATTCTTTATAAAATTGAAAGTATTTAATAGAACTAATTTTTAAAATATTTTTCAATAGATATTTAAGATTATTAGAAAGAGATAATAATAATTAAGTCGAAATGAAAAATTTAAATAAAGAAAACTGAATAAATAATTGATATTTCTCATAAAATAAGTTTTGGAGATAGTGATTGGATAAAATATATTTAATTATAAATAATTAGAAAATATATATATTTATTTTAATAATAATTTAATTTAAGTTTATTTGGGTATTCTATACTTATTTGTTTAGTAATTTGTTTTATTATTTTTTCACATTATATTATTTTATACAGATATTTTTGAAATCTCATTTGTGCAGATTAAAAATATAGTGAGATAATTTATATTTTCACTATAAATATTTTTTAACATCTCTATTCATTAAGATATTAGAAAACATGCGTCACTTGTTTAATTAATTTTTTATTCTGAAAATTCAATTATTTACAAACATTCAAAATAAAAAATAAAAAAATAATATAAAATATTTTTAGGTTTAAAGATGGGAAAAAACAGAAATAAAAATAAGAAAAAAAATTAATCTTAGAATAATTAAAATCAAGAACAAATTTCTTCACAATCACAATAATTAGAGGTAATATTAGTTTATTTTACAAATTTAAATCATATTTTTAATTTACTAAATATTATTTTAATTTTGAAGCAAAAATAAGAAAATAAACCAGTAGAAGCATCAGTTGATGACTAAAATAATTAGAACAATGTATAGTCATAGTAGTAATAGAATACTATATAATAAAGTCATATTGATAAAAATGATAAATAAGAAGGATTTTAATAAAATTAAAATGAATAATAAAAGAAGTCATAAAAAATTGAAATTGAAAGTTAAAAGACTAATGATCCCAATATTATTGAATAAAGCTATGAATAAATTGAAACATAACAATGTAATTAGAATAAACAGGACAGTAAACCGATTGATACCGTAAATCCTTAAGATATATAAAGTAATTTAGAGTAAATTGAAGAAGTAAATAATTAAAAAATAGAAGATAAATCTGGGCTTGAAAATTAGAATCTAAATTAGGGTGTTTAAGAATAAAATCAAAATATTATTGAAGTTTCTATGGAAAATGTAGAAAAAGAAAAATTAGATAAAGAAAATCAAAATTAAGATGAAAATGAACAAATTTAAAATGAAGGTTAAGAAAATATAAATCTCCAACATAACTAAAAAAGTCTATAAAAATAAGATTAAGAAATTTAAAATTAAGAAACACATCCTTAAAAATTAATAGATATTTAGGGTTAAGATAGTAATGGTAATATTAATGTATTTATTTTAATAAATATATTTAATTTATAAGTATAAATTTGCATAAAATATTAATAATACCTATATATAATTGTAATTTTTATATTTTAAAAGTAAAACCTGAAGAAATTTAGGCTAAAAATTGTTAAAAAGACAGTAAAATTTAATAAAAAGATGATTGGTATGAAAAATCTAATGAATTTTAACTTTTAAAATAAAGTACTCTTGAAAATGATTCATATAATATGGTTTAAAGCAATTTTACATAGATTCCGTTAAATACATAAAAAAAAAATAGCTCGTCAATGAAATAAGGACTTTATAAGCAACTTTCTAACCCAGTATAAAGTTAAAGATAATAAGAATAAATCAATAGGGAAAAATTGATAAATTTTCCTTTGTTGACTGAAGATAAGGCTCAGGATTTTAACCAAAAAATGTCTTAAATGACTGTTATGAGTAAAGAATTTTTTAAAAATAAATTTTTTTATTAATATGATGAGAAAGTTAAAAATTATATAAAATAAAAATAATTTTATACATAAATAATATAATTTATTGTAGATGAAAGTTCAGAAAGTAAGGAAAAAAATGACTATAAATTTCCTAATTATTAATAAGAAAAAATTAAAACTGAAGGTAATTTACATGCTTAAAACCATACTTCCAGAAAAGCATCTGTTAATTCAGCTAGAGAAATTTTAATACGTATTATATTTTTATAAATAATATAACATTATTTTTATTTAATTAAAATTATAATTATAAAAAAGAGGCCGATGATGATGAAAAACTTTCATAAAAAAGTGGAAGTTCGTTAAAAATGTCGGTTGATAGATATCCGATTTAGTTAAGTCAATAATTTAAATAATCTGCAAATAATTTGAAAAAAAAAGTAGAATCAGATAATAAGAAGTTTAAATAAATTAAAAGGTTAAAAAAAAAATTAGAGATAAAAATTATTAAATATTTTTATTTTTTTCCAGAAATATGAATTCTTATATGGGAAATGCAGAAGGAATAATTGACCCTATGGATGAACTAAAGAGTCCGAAATCAGGAGAGAATAAAAAAACCAATATAAAAAGAGTTGCTAAAATAACTACTTAATAGCAGCCTTTTAGTGATAATTAGCATGGAAGTAATATATAAAAATTTGATAGTATAAATTATATAATAAAATAAAATAAAATATAATATAATTTAAATTATTCAAAATAATAACAGATTTATTTAAAAGTTAATTTATATATTAAATTAGTGACATCTTAGGGAAAAAGCTGTACAAATAACAAATAAATTATATATACCCCAGAATAAGTGTTAGAACAAGTAGATGATCTTAAAAATTAAATTGAAAATTAAAATCCTAAATAAAGTGCTAAAAATTATAGAAAATAGTCAGAAAGTTATTATATAGATTCAAAAGACAGAATAAAAAAATTTAAGGTTTTACTTTCATAAGTAAAATAAAAAATTTTATTATATATAATATTAATAATTTTTATTATGGCCTTAATATATTAATATTTTTCTACTAATTTTATATTATTTATCTATATATATGTTTAATATTTAAAGAAAACTAGTAGTTTATTTATTAAAATTTTATTTAGTTATTTTATTAAAGTTTTAAATTATTAGGGGAATTAGTATTTATAAAACAAAAGATTTCAAGAAAGTATAAGTGTCTTTGCAGAAGCAAGTTAAATTATTCACCCAGATTATTTTAAAGATGATGTTAAAGAATTTTAATAATGTATAGAATATTTAAATGACTGTTTTTCGTAAATTGCAAAGGCAAATTTTTAGTTAGACAAATTTGATATTTGTTTAGGTCTTTGTAATAATATACTTTAAACAGATCCTGAAAACTACGAAATTATGTAGCTTAAATCCATATGTTAAAAAAAATTAGGTAAAAATAAAGATATCAAAAAATTTTATACTTTTTTTTATATATATTTCATAATCCTATTTTAAAAAATAAAAATTTTAAATATATTTGTACTAGGTTTAGAAGATCAAGAAATATTTTAAAAACAACTAGAGCAAGCAGAAAAAAAACATATGTTGCACGTAACTTCAAATTTGTCAGGAAGTATGGTTTTCGAAAACATAGAAAGTCCTGTTCGAAGGGATTCTAATTAAGAATATGATAAAAATCATTCTTCTATAAATCTTTAAATGTTGAGTAAATTAAATTTAATAAAAATTATATAATATTTTTTTGTTGTATTAATTTAATTTATTTAAACATAAATTAAAAAAAATATTTATAAAAAAATTTTAAAAATTTCAGGTTAGTTGTAAAAACTCATGTTCAGAAAAAGTAAAGTTAATATAATGGCTAATTTGGTAAGTTCTTCTTTTTTAGCAATGTTATTGGGAGTCTTCTTAAGGAAATATATGCTAAAAGGAGATGGATAAAAAAAATATGCTTTTTTGATAGCTTTAATAACTGGAATGGCATTTTATTGGGCTTCTCATAGTATAATAACCAAAAATTTAAAAAATAAAAAAAATAAAAAACAATAAAAAACTTTAAAACCTGAAAGTGCATGGTGATACTAATAAAATATAATGAACATAATATAATTAGTGACTATAAAATTTAAATTTTATTTGATCAACTTATTTATAAATATTAAGAAATAATTTTTTATAAAATTATTATTAATAAAACAAAAAGACATTATTTGAGTGAACAAGATTAAAATAATAATTGGTCATTAATTTTAAGGTTTTTTATTTTTTTTAGGTGTTTTATTCAACCCAGTTTCCGGTCTAAGTCTAGTAAAAACATCTATCATTTCCCTCAAAACATCTGCTTTTAAAGCATTATCAGGTATTTATCCAGAAGCTCCATAAACTCCCACTGTTCCAGATTTTGACTTAGCGTGTAATTTAGGATTTTGTTTTATTTTTTTCACTGCTTCTTTTAAATCTTTAACAAAATCTTTTACACTTTCGGCAAACCTTAAGGTTATAGATATATGTAGAGATTCGGGTTTTTAGCAGGCACTTAAAGTCCACCCCTTGGGTTTTAATTCGTCGTCTAGTTGATAAATTGAGGCTTTTAAAGTCTTATTGAAAGTAAATCCAATAGCACAAACCTTTATAAAAATTTAAATTTTACATTTTAAATTTAAAATTTAAAAATAAGTTTATTATAGTTATTGTAATCATATTTTTAATAATATTAATTTTTTTAAGTTTGAATAATTTATTATAAATAAAATTATAATTTTTTATCTTACTTCTGGGTTTCCTAAAACTTCTAGTTAAGGAATTGAGTTAATTTCTTTTTTTAAATAGTTAACAGCATTGATAATTATTTCAGCATTTTATCTATAACCTTTTTAGCCATGAGACATCATAGCATACCAAGCTCCGGCTATAGGTGCAGTTGATCTACTTCCTAAATGTTAGGCAGTGGCATATAAACCTCCTGGCCACTCAGAGTATGAAAAATAAGCAGCCTATCTAATTTCATTATTTTTAAACATAACCTTTTAAAAAAATAAAAATAAATAAAGTTATTTAAGTTTAAAAATCTAAAAAATTTATATTTTCAATGCCAGTTTGAATATTTAGTGTTTTTATTAAAATACTTTTTTTTTTTTTTATTTTTATTTATTTTTATTTAAATAATGTTTTATTACAACTGACACTCCTTTAGGAGCACACCCGTATTTATGGTGATCACATGAAATTGAGGTGACACCTGGCACTTTGAAATCGAAATCTTTTAAATTTTTAGCGCCCAAATCTTTGGCATAAGGAATAACGAAGGAACCTAAACAGGAGTCTACGTGGAGACCTATATTGTATTTTATAGCTAATTTTCCTAGGGCAGGAATGTCGTCTTACATACCAGATTAAAAGTTAGGATTACTTCCGACAATCTTTTTTAAATAATTTTATTTATTAATTTTTATAATTAAACAGTATTAAGTATTTATAAACACATATAAATATTTATTTTCGTATAATATAAAAATGAATAAGGGTCGTATATTTACACAAACTGTGTTTTTGTTGATAGCTTTTTCTACTTCAGAAATAATCACTTAGTTATTTTTATCCAAAGGAACTATAATAGGCTCCATATCATAATAAAAAGCGGCTTTGTAATGGGCCGCATGCGCAGAAGTTGGGATGATACTTGATAATTAATATTGTTTTAATAAATTAATATTTTATTAAATTTTTATTTTATTTATAATTAATACATATTTGGTTTAGTTATTTTTTTTTTTTATCCGAAATAGTTTCTAGCTGCTAAAATTCCTAACATAATAGATTCACTTCCTCCAGTAGTAGTTATTCCATAATCTCCTTATAAATTATATAAAGCACAAGTCATTTTAATAACTTCAGCCTCCATTTATCTTGAACCAGGAAATTCCGCAGCATGTAAAGGGTTGTGGAAAATAAAATTTTCTTTAAAAATTTTAATATATTTTAATAAATTTTACTACTTTATTTTTTAACTTATTTATATTAATAAATATATAAGAATTATAATTATTGAAAATAAATAATATATTTAAATTAGAAAATATTTTTATTACTAACAAAATCCTTCATTTCTTCTTCATCATTTTATAAACAGTACCTTTGACCAGAGGTTTTATTATTGTTAGTAATTTCTTCATCATGAGAGTATGCTTTTATTATTCTGTCTTGAAGTTTTTCTGGTTTCATTGATTTTTTAGGTAAAGCAAATGTTTAATTAGTAAAATCTTTAGAAAAATCTTTTAAAAACTATTCTTTTGTTTTTTTAATTTCTTTTTTAACGTGATTTCTTAAAAATCCTACATTTTTGTACAAAAATTAGAAGGTCTTACTTTTACAGTTATACCATAAACTTGGGAAAAATCCCATTGTTCTGTCAGTTACTTATCTGTAGTCTCTAACTTCTATAAATAGATAAAAGGAAATTGTTTAATTGAAAAAAATAAATAATTAAATATAATTATTTATCAATAATAAATTATATTACCTTTTTTTCTGAAACATTTTAAAATTTTACACACGATAAAATACGCAATAACAACGAGGATAATTAGTTCATAATTAGAAATATTATATTCTTTTGTTATATCTGATAATTTTTATTAAATATTAGCAGAGTAAGGGTTTAAAATATTATTAAATTCAGTTCTGAATTCCTTGAATGTTTCTACATAAAATTACTAGTCTGTAATTTTAGGATATATATGTTTATTAAATGGTCCAATTATATTTTCGTTTATATGTTCCATTTTTAAATCTAAAATAAGCAGTCAATAGAATATATAAATATGAAATTTTGTGTTATTTTTAATAATATATTATAATTATTTATTTATTTTTATTTTTATAATTAATGAATATAATCACAACAATTTTACAATTTTATTAATCATATATTTAAATTAATATTTAAAGATACACTATTATTATTATTTAAGAATGTTATATCAAATCATTATAAATATTTTGCGAATATTACGGTACATTACACATTATTTTAGAATTAAATACAATTTAATTCTTTTTTAATAAATAGTCAGAAATTATTAATTTTTTTATATATCTTTATAATACAAATATAAACACTTTATTATTGATATTAAAGTCAGATGATTTCTTAAATTGATATATTACAGGTATTACGAATTTTAATACTAGAATAATTTAAAATTTTTATAAACGACGTCGAATAAATAAATAATATTAAAAACAATTTAAAAACAAAATTCTTAATAATACTAAATTAAAAGCCTTAAAAAACAAAAATAGCAAAAAAATGTAGGAGATAAAATAAGATTAAAAGTACAAACCATTAAATACCTAAGAATATTTATAAAAATACTAAAATGAAACAAAATCATAAAAAGATGAAAGAATGAAAAAAATAATGGCAGCTTAACCCGAAGAAAAATACAGAAAGCCTTCTCCTTTAGGTGAATTTAAATGGGCTCAAGAAGATTTTGTAGATTTTACAGT
This sequence comes from Pseudocohnilembus persalinus, assembly GCA_001447515.1. Lineage (NCBI taxonomy): Eukaryota > Ciliophora > Oligohymenophorea > Philasterida > Pseudocohnilembidae > Pseudocohnilembus > Pseudocohnilembus persalinus. The sequence goes on from LDAU01000154.1 coordinate 120,200, forward strand.
GCTTTAAGATAAAAAAAGAATTAAATTAGCTAATTACTATTAGCCTCCTTAAGTAATTTATAATAAAATTTTAAAAATTTAAAGATTTTTGTTAAATTTAAAATAAACTTAATTTTACTATTTAAATATTAATTTTAATAATATTCACTTTTTTTATTTTTTTAATAGAACCCTTAAAATTTAAAAGGTATATTAGTATTATTTCACGGTATGAATGCTAATGCCATAAATTATGCCCATGTTGCAGTTGAAATAGCTAAATCTGGTAGAAATTAAATAAGATAAAATAAAAATTTTAATTTAATTATGTAATAATTTCATTAATAAAGATATCGCAGTAGCTGCTTTTGATTAAAGAGGAATGGGAAAATCAGAGGGAATTAAAGGCTTTATAGAACCACTTCCAGTTCATATAAATGATTGCAAATAATATATAGATTTAATATAATAAAAGTAATAACCAAAATAAATGCTTATTAATAAATAAATTATTATAAATATTGAATTTAATATATATAATTTAAAGAATTGGAAATAAAATTCCTTTATTTATTGGAGGATAAAGTTTTGGTGGAGCAACCGCTATGAAGCTTTGCGTAGATGAGCCTAATAGATATAAAGGTGTAGTACTTTTAGCCCCTGCAATTAAAAACAATATTTATCATTCTGCATTTGGTAAATAAATATAAAAATAAAAGCTAAAAATTAAAATAAAAATGGCATATTACTATATAAATAAATTTTAATGTTAATAAAAAAATATTTAAGGTAAAAAAATCGCAAGATGTATAGGATCATTTTTACCTAGAATACGAACTGTACCTTAATCAAGAGGACAATCAAGTAAAAATCCCTAAATTTCCGAAGACGCAGAAAAAAATCCCTATATATATACTGGTAAGGTAATACCAGGTTCAGTTAAAACAATTTTAGATTTAACCGATTTATGTTACGAAAGCTACGAAAAATTGACAACCCCTTTTTTAGTTATATAAGGTAATTTAATTAATAATTATAAAAAAATATTAAAAATATTATATATAATCATATAATTATGTAAAAAATTTGTAAAACCAATACAATATTTTTAAAATTATAAAGGGGGTATGGATAAATTAGTTGATAGTGATTTGGCTAAGGAATTGATTTAAAGATCTCCGTCAAAAGATTAAACTGTATTTTTTTATGAAGATTTATGGTAAAATATGCTTCATTAAATACTTTTTTTAAATAATTTTAATAATAACGTTTATCTATTAAAAATAAAAGGCATTCTGTTATTTTAGAGGAAGAATACCCAGATATTGTTTAAAAAATATAAGAATGGCTCAGGGAAAGAGTTTGATAATAAAAATTATTTCTATTAATTATTAGTATAGTATATATATGTATAAAGTATATTGTGATAAAAATAAATGTTAACTACCTTATTTACATTTATGTAAAAATTTTAATATTACCTATCAATTTAAATTTAAAAAAAAAATATATATATATATTCCATACAATTAATATTTTTTAGTTTTAAATATAATTTTTTACTTTTATTCATTTTATTAAAATTACGTAAATTACTTATAATTTCTATTACTATATATTCTAATTTTAGAGTTATTGAATATATTTGCTTATAATTAAATTTTCAAAAAATAAAAACAAATAAACTAATTAATAATATTAAAAATTAAATATATAATATGTTTTTAACATTGCTAGCCATTATAGAAATTTTTGGATATTACTTGATATTTCATTTTCTATATAAAAAGATATTTTATAAAATGTGTTAAAAAAGAAATAATTAAATAAATTAAAATACAAATATCTTATTAACAGGAGCGGCTTTGGGATTGGTATTTATAAATACATTATTTGCTAAAATTTCATATATTTATATAAAATTTATTATATATTTTACTTATTATAAGGGAGAAAATATTTCATACAAATTTGCTAAAAACCACAAATGCAACATAATATTATTTGATATTAGAAGAGATTTATGTCAAAATATGATTTAAAAAATAGAAGAACTAGGTAATTTACTTTTATAATATAAATATACTATTTATATATATGTTTATTGATATAATTTTTAAGTTTTTTACAAAAATAAAGTATTTTAATTTTCTATACATACATATTTTTTTACAGGTGGAAAAGGATATTTTTATAAATGTGATGTAAGTGATGATTATTAAATCAAAACCTAAATATAAAAAGTGTTAGCAGAATTTAAGTCTATAGATATATTAATAAATTGTGTGGGTATTGCTAATATGAAATTTTTTTTAAATTAAAGTATAGATGAAATTTAAAAAACATACACAGTAAATTGTTAGGGCCCAATTTCTGTTATAAGATAAATTCTTCCAAGTATGATTGAAAAAAACAAAGGGTAAATAGTTAGTGTAACTTCAATGGCCTCAGTTTTACCAGGAGTTAAAATGTAAACTAATATAAATTCTTAAAAAACATATTAAATTTATATTTAGAGATATTTTAGCTTATAAAATAAATTTATTAAAATAAATAATTAAAGCCGTTATTCTTAATTTATATTATTTTTTTTTAATTTTAATTAAAATTTTTTTTTTTAAATAAATTGTTAAGGACTGAGTATTGTGCAAGTAAAAGTGCTTTAAATATGTTTCATTAAGCTCTAAGAATGGAAATGTTAGTTTAATAGAAAAAAATAGACTTTACTTTAGTTTGTCCATATATTTTACCAGCAATTGGGGAATGGAGAGAAAGAATGCATAAAATTTTTCCTTCACTTTCTGAAGAATATCAAGGCGTAAATTAAAAATAATTAAGATTAAAAAATTTTCTAAAATAATTTATTTTAATTATTTTTTTTATAGCTGGCCATATACTAAGCAATAATGAATAAAGAAAAAGAAATATTTATCCCTTAAATTTGGAATTAACTTGTTTTTATTTTGATAAGTTTACCTGTATTTGTTTTTGATTAAATAATGTTGTTTTATACAGGTGAATTTTTAGATAAATTATTAGGTGTTGATAAAGAAGAAGTTAAAAGAAAAAGTTCAATTAGTTCGCAATGTTCTAATTGAGTATTTAATAAATTATAGTTTTAATTTTATTTGTATAATTCAGGAAAATTCTAATAATGTGTTATATATGATATTATATATATAGAATTATAATATATTGCTATCTGGCTAAAAAATTGCATAATTTTGATTATTAGAACTAGATAAAATAGTACTTTTGATTATTTTCCACAAAATTTTTGATTTTTTTTTTTGTCTTAATAAATTTTATTAAAAATTTTAAATTGATAAAAAATAAGAATAATTCTATAAAAATAAAAAAAGATAAAATAAAATAAAGGGAAAACAAAACTCATAATTATTTACAAAAAATATAAAAAAATGGAAGTTGAAGGAAAATAAAATAACTAACAGTAAGAATAAGTTTAAGATAAATAATAATAGAATGGCAATTAATAAAAAATAATGGAGGCAGCTGGATTAAAAATAGATGAAAAAAGAACATCATTTTTAGTTTTAGGAATGGCTGGTTCAGGAAAAACAACATTTGTATAAAAACTGACCGAAAAATTACAGGCCAAATACGTAGATCCAGCCTATTTAGTAAATTTAGACCCAGCAGTTTAATATTTACCTTATAAACCTTAAATCGATATAAGACAAAAAATTGATATAAAAAAATTAATGAAATCACATGGTTTAGGACCAAATGGAGCCATTGTTACTGCGATGAATTTATATTGTACAGAAATAGATTAAACTATTGAAACGATATAGGAAGATAAAAAATTGTCTGATTATGTAGTTGTTGATACACCTGGGTAAATTGAAGTTTTTTCTTGGAGTGCTTCTGGTAATTAATGATAAATAAATATAGATTAATAAATAAAAAAATAAACTTTTAAATAAATATATATAAATAGACAAGCAAAATATTAAAATGAATTTATATATATTTATATCAAACTTATTATTATATTATGCTGTATTTTATATATAATAAATAAGAAAATAAAATTAATATATATATATAATTACTTTTAAGGGAGCATTATTTCGTAGGCTTTAAGTACTTCAATGCCCACAGTATTAATTTATGTTTTAGATATATAAAGGTGTATGAATCCAAATTCCTTTATGAATAATATGGTTTTCGCACTTTCTATTTTTTATAAAATGAAATTACCAATGATTATGGTATTTAATAAAGAAGATACGGCCGATAAAAATAAATTATTTACTTGGATGAAAGATTATGAAGCATTTTTAGATGCTTTAAAAGACGAATCATCATATTTATCTACTTTGAGTAAATCTATGGTAAAAAAAATAAAAGAAAAAATTAAAATAAATTATTGATAAAATTATTAAAAAAAATATATGACTTAATTTTGTTAATTTAGGTTTTAAATTTGGATGAATTCTATTAAGATTTAAACTGTTGTGGTGTATCTTCATTAACAGGAAGTGGTTTTGAAGATTTCTGGCCTATATTAGAAAAGGCTAGAAAAGAATATTTTGACATAACTTTAAAAGATCTATAAAATAAAATTTAGGATAAATAATAAATTGAAACAAATAGAATAAGATAATAATTGGATAAATTTAAATTAGATAAAGAATAATTAGAATAAGAAATGGTTAAAAAATCCAAATAAGCTGGTTTCAACCCAATGGTTAATGTTTTTGATGTGGGTAATAATTAATAAGAAAAAAATGAGAATTAAACCATTAAAGATTTAAAAGAAAAAAAAAAGTAAATCGATCAATAAAAATAATAAAATAGCGATAAATAAAATGGCAAAATTGAATAAGAGTGAATATATTATTATTTTATATTATAAAATAATGAGTTTAGTTAAACAAAACTGAATAGAACAATATTTTAATTATAAGTAAAAGTATTAATACATTTATAGGCTAATATAGTTAATAATTAAACTTATTATACATTATTTAAGCTAAAACTAAGTAAATTTATAAATTATTTATTTGTACAATTTGAAATAAAATTTAAAAATTATATATTTTAATCTTGTAATATTTTTCATTACTTATTGTTATCTAAATTTTTTTGATAGTTATATTCCGATATAGGTTTTTATAAATCATTTGAATTAAATTTATTAGTAAAAATCTGTTTTTTGCAATTTAGACTAGAAACTTCATCCCCTAAAGAATTAGGAAATCCAAAATAATTATCAAAATTTAAATTTACATCTGCATCTAAATCTTGACTGTCACTATCATATTCATAGTTTTAATTTTTATTATCCTTTTTTTTATTATTATTCTGATTATTTATATCCAATTCTTAACTCATAATATTTTTAATAGTTTATGAGTGATTATTTTTTTCATTTTCCCCAGATTCAGGTTATGATAAGGAACCTGAATTTTTATTTTACATATTCTATTTAATTTATTAATTATTTGAGTATATTACTTAATCTATATATTTTTTATTTCCAAGTAAATTAGATACACTGTTTTCCACACTTTATACATTACTTTTCAAATTATTCTTTGAGTCTTATTAATTTAAATGTATGTTTATATTATTTATGGGAGAATTATTTGAAAATAATTAATTCATAGTATTTTGCATTTATATTTATTGATGATATTATTAGTATTGAGAAAAGGAATGAATTTACTTGGAAAAATTATTATTATTATTTTATGTCTTCGGAGACAATTGAGCCGATATTTTTTATTGGTTTTAATTTTATGTTTTTATCTATTATGAGAGTTAAGTCTTTTAATTTTCTTTATCTAGCTATTTTATCATTTGATTATGTCTAATTAATTAAATGACTTTTTCACTACCAAATTTATTTTATTTTTGGTTTTTATATGAATTTATATTTTCATCATCAAAATCTACCTTTTCAAGCAGAGATTCTAGTTCTCTCATCATACCTTTTATATTAAAATAATAAAACATTTGATAGCATTTAAAATAATAGTATATATAGTTTACTTCTATAAAGAAATTAATTTTATTTTAAAATTCTTTCTAAATTTTCATTAATTTCATCTAAATACTCCATTTTTTCCATCATTTCATACAACATTTTGTTATTTTCAGACTTTACATTTTTTAAATTATTTTGGGTTTAAAGTCTTTTTTTTATTTTTTATTATTTTTATGTTTCAATATATTATTCTTAAAATTTATTTCCTATGATAGCAACAGGTAATGATAGTAGCTACAGAAAAATTTTTATAAATATTTTAATTATAATTTAGTAAATTTTTATTCTAAATTTTACTAAAACTCCAAAAAAAAGAGCTACAACTGATACAAATTTAGTTGCCTGTGAACTAGGAACGGTGTCTCCATATCCTACAGTTGTGATAGTAATAATGGCCCACCATATTGCCTCAGGTATATTATTAATCTCGCGACTATATTTAAATAAAATTTTAATAAAAAACATATATAAATTTATTTAAATATTATATTTATTTATTTTATTTTTGTCAAATTAATTTGTTTTACTTGGATTCAGTTCCAAATTCTTTTTCAATAAAATACATGAAGCTACTCATTAGAATTATACAAATTATAGTTATGAATATGAGTATAGTCAGCGCCTCTAAAGAGTCTCCTAGCCCATTAAATAAAACTATTACCCCTTCTTTAAAGTGTTGAAAATTAAAAATTCTTACAAGCCTTAATACTATAAGGGCTCTAAAGACTTTATACTCAGGATTTAAAAAAATGGACATTTAACATAATATGTATTCAAATATAACGTATATTAATGTTGCAAGATCTATCACATTTAAGGGTTCTATATTCAAATATAAAAATATTTAAAAAAAAGATATAGTTTTTATTGTCATTTTATTATAATATATTTTATGGATATATTATTTTAATAATAAAAAATTTTAGAAATATTTACTTTTAAAAAATGCCATTAAAGTTTCATCAAATGCATTATAACATAATAACTTTAACAAAAATTCAAACAAGAAGAAGATTGTTATAGGTAAACTTTGTTATATCCTTGTTAATTTTTAATTATAGTATTAAATGATTAAGTAAAAATTAAAATATTTTTTTTCATTTTTTTATTTTTATTTTATAATTTTACCAATTTTTTCCATTAAACCAGCCATATCCATCTAATGTACTTTCATTTACAAGTATACAAATATCAAGAAAAACAATTAACAAAGTAAATATTTAATAAAAGTAAGCCTTTTTGTATTTAATTTTAACATTTAAAAAAAAAATATTTATTATATATATTTGAAATTATCAGTACATATTTCGAAGACATGGTGTGGTTAAGCAATAAGTAAATTTTTTATTAAAAATTTTTCCACCATTTTTTTGAAAAACTACTGTCAATTAAAGTATCAGAGTTATATTAATTATTTTTTAATATATTAACTTAATCTTAATATAAGTCTTATAATTAATCTGATATTTGGGGTTAAATTTAATTTAAAAAAGAACTAGGTAAGTTATAAGGATTATTAATATTATTGCTATGTGCGTGGTTTTATTCCATATATTAAGTATAATTATCTGAAAGTTTATTTTAAGGTGTATCATCTATACTGTTTATTTATCTAGAAGTATTAAAATTACTTTTAATCTATTGATAATTAGAAAGATTCTCCTAATTAGCTGATAAAATTTGTTAGTTATTATTAAATGACCCAGTATTTGATCTTTAATAAATATCTCTTGGGGAAATTCCGTTTCTGTTACTAAGAGATTTGTCTTAATTTGTTAAGTGATAAGGAGAGTCAAGACCTAAAAATAAACTTGCACCTCCACTTACTGAATTCGCTAAATCTCCTACTCTAGACAATAATTAGTTTTACTTTTTTAGTTTCATTTTTATATCATACTTGTCACTTTTTTTACTACCAAACATTGATTATTTTTTTAATTGAATATGAGTCGAACTTATAGATCCTTGCTAAAAACTATTAAAATTATTAGTTTTTTTTATTAATAAAGTATACAAGTACAAAAAAAAAAAAAATAGATATGAGGGAAAAAATTTATGAAAAAAAAAATAATTTGAAAAAAAAAAAAGAAAAAAAAAATGGGTTTTCCTTCTCGCTTAATGCGTTTCATCCTTGAACAGGGAAAATGCTAATCTTCTCTGTATCGTTTCAATTTTAACAGATGACCTCCGAAGAGGATCTAATATTATAATTGACTATAATTTTTATCAGAAAATTTAAATAAATAATAATAATTATGGGTTATTATTAATAAAAAAATAAAATAATCTAATAATTTGAATGATATTAATAAAAAATTAAAAAAATTAAAACAATGTCGGAAACAACATAAATAATATAAAAATTTATGATTTTAGTATGATATTTGGAGTAAATTATATTTAATACAAATTATTTAATTTTTATATTTAAATATATGCTAAAAAAAAAATATATTACTTTTGAATTTACTTCTATAATTTTCCACTTTATTCCTAACCCCCTAATTAAATAGAACTAGTTTATTTATTTTATATAATTTGAACTGGGCTCAGAGCATAGTTAATTAGACTTTAAGGACTTTATCTATATGATTATTATAATAAAATAATAAATTATAATTAAATTTAAAATTAAAATTAATTTTTAACAAAAATTATTAATTAAAAATTAACTAATTTTTTACAAATGATTTGGTTACTTAGGATTTTTCTCATATTAAACATTTATATAAGGTCTATGATCATTATTTTTAGTCTTATTAATATTTTCTTTTAACTTAATTTTTGTTTCTTATATTAAAGCTTTTAAAGTTGTAAAATGTAAGTTTTAGAGAGTTAATTTTATTATAATTAATATTTTTATATATAAAATTTTTTTTATAATTCCTATTTACTTTGTTTATCTTATGTTTAAATAGGTGTGTTTTCTTGTTTTTTTAATTTATTAATTGTTTCTTCTCCAATGTTACTGGTATCATTATTTTAATTGGTTCCAAATTTTATTTTTTCAACCTAACTTGATTTTTGTTCCTCTTAAAAGTTATCTGAATTTTGCATTGTACTTTTTTTTACCAAATACTACTTTTATTAATATTTTTTTTTAATTTTTATTCTAATTTTGAAATAACTTAAATTATTTTTTGTATAATAATTTTTAAAATAAGGTTATTATTATGATGTCTTCCAAATTTCTTTTTACGATATCTTTTATTGAAATTATAACTTATATTTTTTGGACTTTTCTTTATTAAAATATGTTGAATTTAAGTATAGTAGTAAATTTTTTTAAAAAATTTATTTTAGAAAATAAATATTATGTAGGAATAGGTTTAATTATAATATAATATATTATAATCTGAAATTTAAGAATAAAATTTTTATTCTAAAATTATAATATTAAAGCTTTTAAAACTTATTTTTATACAATTAATTTTTAAAAAAAGTGACTATAATAGCTACTAAATAGTGTTAAGTTATAACATATTTTAATAAAATTAAATTATTATAATATAGAATCGAGTCATATTAGAAATATTATAAATTTCTATATGATTCCAACATTGATAGTATATTAATTTGTTTATTTTTTAATAGATTTTATAATTTATCAATAAAGTATTAATTAGTAAAAAATTAAGAATAACAATTTTATTAAAGTTTCTAAAATATTAGGATTCAAATACAAAAAATAAATCATCATTGAATAAATTGTTATTCGAAGTCTGATATAATAATGAGATAAAATAATGAAAATTATGAAATAAAAAATTTATTCAAATAAATTTACCAGCACCCATTTTTAACTCAAGGTCAAGATTAATTTAAATAATTAAAAAATTTTACTTAACCAAATAAAAGAGATTAGCCGGACTTAGAAGAACCTATAACTATTGATTCTTACGAAGAATTCAATTTTTTAAACGAATATAATTAATAATTAGTATTTAATAAAAATGGTGTAAATTAATAACAAAGAAATACAATTGGAAATTAGTAAAGATAATTATTAAAAAAAAGAACCATGGACACACCTTAAGTAAATGAAGATATGATAGAATTTATTAGAAAAAAATAAAAAATTAAATTTGATGAAGAATATAATAAGGATTAGGATTAAAAAAATATTGAAGAATTTAAAGATAGAATAAAAAGAAAAATTTAATACAACATAAAATTAGGAAAAACGTAAATTTTAATATAAAACTATTAAATTATTTTATTTTAATATCTTATATAGTGGAAAAGATAACCTTATAAAATACAGTATAAAGATAATAATTATTAATTATATTTTTATAGTGATGGATTTTTGGAATCCCCTAGAAATTGGGAATAAAAATAAGAAACGCATAGATGGAAAAATTTTTAACATTAGTATGAATATGAGTTAGGGGGTATGAAGAAATCAGAAGAAATAAAAGTAATTATATATGTATATATTTCATTTTATTTTATAAAAAATTCATAATAATTTTAAAGGAAAAAGATATTTAATATATGGCTGAATGGACCTATTTAAATGATACTGATATAAATTTCTTTATTAGGTATATTTAGTTTATGATTATAGTTTTTATATTAAATCTAATTAATTTTAATAATAAAGATTTATGATTAGTGAAAATATAATTAATTTGAAAATGGATAAAAAAGAAATTTATCTAATGAATACATTTTTTATATCTAGTCTTGTAAAAGAATAATAAATGTTAGAGTATTCTAAATAAATAGATAAGGAAAAAAAAAATTTGGAAAATTATATTACCAAAGGGAGAAAACAAATATTATAAAATGTTAGAGAGAAAATGTTTTATGATCCTTCATAATAATAGCATATTAGAAAAATGATGAGAGTATATAAATTTAAATAATTTTAAATAAAATTAAAAATAATAAAATATATTGATATTAATTTTACTTTATTATTATAGTGGGCAAAAGAAGACTTATTGACTAAAAATTATATAATTTTACCTCTAAATAAAGAATCTCATTGGTCTACTATGGTTGTTTATAATTTTTAAGGATTAGCAAAATAGATTAGGTAATTATTAAATAAAAGAAGAGAAATGAACAAGAAAAACTAAAGCAAAAATTAAAATAAATAAAATAACGTATCTAACTAAAAAGAAACACGAAATAATGGCGAAAATTAAAATTAATCTTAATAAAAAAATTCTTAGTTTTATAGTATTGATATAAGCGACAATGAAGATGAAAAACCCATATTACCTTAAAAATTATTTGAAAATCAAAAAGCTAAATAGGTAATATTATCAAATAATTAATTATATTTAAAATTATATAACCTTTTTTTTAAAAAAAATAGAGTGAAGTTATTGATTTAGAAGATTCAGGTGAGGAAGAATAAAATGATTAAGTTTAATAAGACTAATAAAATAGTTAGAATAATATTTAAGTAAGTTCTAGTGAGGAAAATAGTGTAAAATAAGGTTAAAAAGAAGAAGAAGAATTAAATAATGAAATTTCTAATTAAGAGTAAAAATGTGATAAAATGGAGGAAGAAGAAGTAAAAGTAAATTAAAATAATGAAAATGAAAGCACAGAAAATAAAGAATTAAAATAAAACAATTCTGAAGAAAACTAATAATAATAATTAAGTTAAAAAGATGAAAAGGAATTAGTTTAAGATGAAGAAAGTGATACATAAAATGATGTTGAAACAATTGATTTCGAAAAATAAATGAAAGAGTTTTTAAGCAATTCAGATGATAAATATTAACCTTGTATTATTTATTTAGATTCATTTTAAAGTTATGATGAGCATTATATTGACGTGATTAGATGGTAAAAAATTTTAATATTTCTTTAGTTTATTATTATATATACTTAGTTTCTAATGCTATAAAAATTTTAACCTATTTAATAGTTTCTTAGAAAAATATATCTAATAACAGTTAAAAAATAAAGAAGACTATTCAGAAGAGGAAATAGCTGATATTAAAATAACAGAAGATATACTACCTTGTTATTAACCAATGGTAATAAATAATAAATTTATATTTGTTTGAGGTGTTATTTATTATAGTTAATTTAATCTAATTAAAATTAATATTAACTAAAAAAAACTTAAAATTTTATATTAGAATACTTCAAACATATGAGATATATAACATTTTATTTTTATATATAAATATTTAATTAAACTTTAGTGTCCCAGATAGAATAATAGCTACGATTGTGGGCTATTCATAATTGAATTTATAGAGTAATTTTTGTCCAATCCTGAATACATATTAAAATTAATTCATGTAAATAAATCTTAAATATTCCAATTTATTTATTATTTAAGCATATATTTAGTTTATATTCATTAATAGTCAGAAGAAGGGTTACTGTGTAAATTAAATTGGTTTCCTAAAATTTTAACTAATAGGAAAAGAAAAATGCTTAAGGACCTTTTATATGAATATAAATATGAAAATCCTTAAAGAGCAATTTAAAAATATAAAGAACAAAGAGAAAAAATAATTTATGACTAAAAAATGTAAGAATTTGATGCATTTGATGAAAAAAAAAGTTATAACTAAATAACTAGATTAGACTATTATAAAGCTGTAGAACATTTAAAAGACACTTAAGAATATAAGAATCAATTATATAAAGATATGTTAATATTTTATTATAATACCTCGAATAATCCAAATTTTAGAGACAACCCCCCAAAAATGTTTTGATATTAACATATAATTTTAATTAAATTTATATGCTATTTTATATTTTTAATATAATCCAAGAAATTAATTTTACTTAATTAATTTAAATGGCAATTTTATATCATAGTATTATAAATATTATCCAAATTCTACTTTAATTATTCAGAAAAACAATAATAAATATATTTTTTAAAACAAAATAATAAATTTTATTTAAATAATCATGAAACATTAAAAAGATATAGATTAATTTTATGATTAAATTTTAAATTGCTAACCCCTTACAGAGTATGATGTTAAATTATTATGTGAAAAAGTGATGAAATAGAAATTTATAAGCTTATTTTAAATTTGGAGCTTTATTCTAATAAATTTTTATCTGGATTTTTATTTTCCAATATCAATTTTTTACTTTTTAAAAAAAATATTGAAAATTAATTTAAATTATATATAAATTTAAATGAAAATAATCATTATGGTCTCCTTTTATATAAAAATATGATATATACAAAAATATACATATATAAATTATATTAAGTTATGAATTTTTATTTATTATCGCTATTTAAACATAATAATATAAGAAAATAAATAATTTTTAACGATATAAGGCGACTGAAATATTTATAAATGAGAAAAATTGTGCTTAAGTTTTGGCTCCTGTAGTAATATGTGGTGATATTCATGGTTAATTTTATGATTTACTTGAGTTATTTAAAATTGGAGGCAAACCACCAGTAAAGATATTTAATTTAATTATTTATATAATTATTCAGCATATTATATAAATTTATGAATAATGTAAATATTTAACAAGGAAACTAACTATTTGTTTTTGGGTGATTATGTCGATAGAGGTAAATATTCTATTATAATAATTTATACCTTAATTTATTTAAAATTATTTAAATTAATTTTAGGCTACCATTCTATTGAATGCATTACATTGCTTATAATTTTAAAAATTAAGCACAAAGATAGAATTACAATTTTGAGGGGAAATCATGAAAGTAGAATGATTACATAGGAATATGGATTTTACGATGAATGTTAAAGAAAATACGGAAATTAAAATGTTTGGGTTTCACTCACTAATTTGTTTGATTTATTACCAATAACTGCAGTAGTTTAATAAGAGGTTCATATTTACTAATTATATATTATATCGATCGAAAATTGTGAAATTAGTTATAAATTATATTTTTATTTAATATTTAATTAAAAATTTATTAATTTAAAAATATATTTGCAAGTAAAAGATATATTAAATTAGTTAATATATAATTAAATTTAATTTAATTTAAAATTCAAATAAATTATAATAAGGAAATATAAATAACCATTTATTTCTTAGTTTTTGATCGATATAATATAAATTTATATCATATTATTTACTTTCCTAATTTTTATTTATTTTATCGCATAGATTTTTAGCTGCCATGGAGGCCTATCCCCATCTATAAAAAATATTGATTAAATAAATTAATTAAATAGATTTTAAGATATATAAATTGAAGGAGGAATGTGTGATCTTTTATGGTCAGACCCAGATGATAGAATAGGTGATTTTTTTTATATTTTATAAAAATTTGGTTTTTAAGTTCTTTTGAATTTATTTGATATTTTTAATTGACAATAATAAAAAATAATTAAATAAATATAACTAATTTAATTTTATATAAGGATGGGGTTTATCTCCTAGAGGCGCTGGATATACATTTGGATAAAATATAACATAAGAATTTTTACATAATAATAATTTAAAATATATTGCTAGAGCGCATCAATTAGTTATGGATGTAATATCAATTTAAATAAAATTAAAGTTATTATTTAATTATACGTTTTAAATTAAAATAATAGGGATATTAAAATTGCCACGATTCGAATTTAATTACTTTATTTTCAGCTCCTAATTATTGCTATAGATGCGGTAATTAGGCGTGTATTTTAGAAATAGATGAAAATATGGAATAAACTTTGTATATTAAATTTATTTTTATATATTAGAAATCATTTATACAATTTATTATCATCAAAATAGGTTATAATTTGATGCATCAGAGAGGTCAGATACAGATAAAAAAAATAATAAAAAGTACCCAGATTATTTTTTATGAAAAAGTTTGAGAATCGATTTAATATATATAAATCAATTTTAGTTCTTTTATTTTATTTAATAAATAATTTAAAGTTTTTTTTAAAATAACTTTAATTTTTATAAATTAAAAAAATTTTCAAAAAATTACGCGATTATATTTTTAAATCTCCATTTAGAAAAATGATTAGTAATTTTTATTTTATATAAATTTACGAACAAAAATTAATAATATAATCAATATTATATATTATTTTACATATTTGTTTTTAATTATATTATATTGGAGTTATTATAGAAATAATTAAAATTCTAAAAACATTAATCTGAATAGCAAAAATTAATTTTTCAAAACAAAAATAAATTAAAATAATATTTGTTCAAAAAAAAGTAATTCATTATCCATTAAAATTTTCGTTAAATTAAAAAATTAAATGATAGATAATAAAATTTCCGCAAATTTAGAATAATAAAATGATGAATAAAATGAACAAAAATATAACAGTGAAGGTATATAAACAAATAGAACAGACACAGTAAATTTATTACGAAATACTGGTTAAACTTATTAATCCAATAATAATGATAAAATAGAAAATTTAAGTAAAAATGGCATTTTAATAAGCGAATAAAATTAAATTGATAAAACTTATGATATACAGTATAATTTAGTATATAGTAGTTCGGAGTAAAATAATCAACATTAACTTCTTAATGATGATGACAACGAAGAAGATGAATAAAATGATGATAGTTCATTATCAGAAGGAATGAAATAAAAATTGGAATCTATAGATTTAAAAGTTTAGAAAAATAAATACAGTCTTGTTAAATAATTTCAATTAGAACAGTCATAAAATCCCAAGGATAATAATTAAAACGTACAGTTTAATAAAAAATAAAAAGGATTATTAGATACACTTGATTAGAGCCCGGATTAATTTATGAATTAAAAAAGTAAAAATATAAAGCAATAAGACAAAAGAGATTAATTTTTTTTTAGCGAAAAATAAAGAGCTAAGAAAAAAAGAGCTGTTTTTGATTTATAAAATAATAAAATATCGGAAAATAACGATAACGATAATGATATAAATGATT
The DNA here is from genome assembly GCA_001447515.1 of Pseudocohnilembus persalinus. Lineage (NCBI taxonomy): Eukaryota > Ciliophora > Oligohymenophorea > Philasterida > Pseudocohnilembidae > Pseudocohnilembus > Pseudocohnilembus persalinus. Next base: position 136,068 of record LDAU01000154.1, read on the forward strand.
AAAGATAGTGTTAATAAAAAAAAAAGGAAAAATAGTAAGGTTTAGGAAAGTAATAAAAATAAACGTATATAAATAATGGATGTATAAGTGGTAGTAATAGCAATAATAATTTATTATAAAAGTAGTCTTTATTATCTCTTTCCAGTAGAAACAAGCCTACTGTGACAAAAGTATTTTAAAGTATTGTGCCAGCTGTATAAATTAATACGTAATTTTACATTTTTATTTATATTATTATGTTTTTTGTTTTTTTTTATTTTATAAAATGCTTTGTTGAAAGATATAATATTATAATTTGTATAAATATAATAATGATTATATTATATTTATTAAAATATGTTTATAATTTAAATATAATAATTTTTTTAGCTCAAGAGAATAAATATCCGATGGTGGGAAATAATCAGCTTTAAGTAACTTTTTATATAATTTTTTGTACTAATATAAAACTCAAAAAATATAGAAATTAGATGTTAAGTAATTTTTCATATTTTATTATTTAAATTTCGTTATTTAATAAAATAAACTATATTTTCATTAGCTTTAAAGATAAGTAATAATTAAAAAATGCTAAAAATTGGTTTTCTATTTTAAATCTGATAAATTAATATAATATTATAAATTTTTTATTTTTGAAAAGATTTAAGTAATAGTAAATAAAAGATACTATAATAATAAAATGATTAAGTTTAGTAATTTTAAGAAATAAGAATGCTAAAATATAAGAAAAAATTTTTGAATAATTTGATAAAATTTTCTTCAAAAAAACCGGCATAGTTCTTAAGTTAAATAATATCTAATGTTATTAGAGATTTAACAATTATCTAAAGCAAATAAATGATAAAAACCAAAAATAATCTCATAAAAGTAGTATTTTAAATGCCTTTATAAATTCCTTATTAAAATAATTCTCAAAGCTGTTTAAAAGTAATATAAACTTAAAATATTTTTATTAATTACATAAGAATATTTATAAATAAAAAAAATTTATTATTATAATATAAACTTTACACTTTTTTTTAATAAAATTCAAACATAAACTATTTTTAATAGATTTTTTCACCCCACAATAAATATCTTAAAATATGGAATTTAGTTTACATAATTATGATATTACCTGCTTTAATATATATACCTGTAGAAATAGGGATAAATGTGGATTTTAAGTAGTATTATACTTTTTATAATTTGTATTTAACCTTTCTACTGGTTTCAATGATAATAGATATATTAATATAATTTAATACTGCAAGATATTATGAAGGTATTAGAATAAATAATAGAAAACAAATAATAATTAAATACTTGAAATCAGAGTTTATTATAGATATTTTGGGAATATGGGCGATTGTTGATGAAATTTCAAGTGTTTTGCTTTTTAGATTTTTAATAATCTTTAAGTATAGATCGCTTTTCCTTTTTTTAGATAAATTAATTGTAGCATTTATAGGAAATAAATACATATATAATTTATTAAGATTGTTTATACTGTTTCTATTTTCAACAATTTTATGTCACTTATTTGCATGTTCGTTTTTGCTTTTAATAGCTTATGAAGAGAAATACAATTCTGATATGGATAATTGGTTTGATGCCTATAATATGCATTTATATAATTGGATGCATAAGTAAATTTTTAATAATTATTTTATTATACTTTAACTTTTATAAAAAATTATATATATATATTTTATCCAATAGATATCTGTATTCTATGTATTTTGCAGCTTAAACTATGTCTACAGGTAAAAATTTTTTATATTATTTGACAAAATGATAATGTTAAAAATATTTATTATAAATTTAACATAGTTGGATATGGCGATATCGGGCCTAAAACAGATTTAGAAACGTGTTATGTAACAATTACTATGTTAATATCAAGGTAATATATATTTTGAAATTCAATTAGTATATATATATATCTTTTTATACTATTTATTTTTAATATATTTATATAAATAATAAATTTAAAAAGTGCTATTTTTGCTTATATTCTAACATATATTGGAGAAATGATGCTAGATATAAATAGAGGTATAATTTTTAACAAAAATATTAACTTATGTTTAATCAAAGTTTTTTTAAAATGAAAATATATATCAAATACGAAATTTTATAAAATAATTATATTATTTATATAGAATAAGAAAGCAAGAAAAAAGAAATTACGGTTATGAGACACTATTTTAATAAAAAGAATGTAGATATTAAATTAAGAGAGAATGTTATGAACTATCTTTCGCATAAATCTAAAGAGGACGATTAGGATTTTTTAAAAGAGGAAGAAGAAGAAATAATAAGTTAATTGCCTAAAGAGCTGAAAAGAGAATTAGAAATATAAGATAAACTCTAGGTATTTAAAAATAATTAAATAAATATAATAATATTTTTTTAATATTTATTAACATCAATAGAAATTATTTATGTAATTTAATTTTAATAGAAAATAAAACAGTTCAAATTTTTTAACAAATTTTCCTTAGAAACAGTTTAAAAATTGGCATTAGTAATCTAAGAGTCATAATTATAAGAAAACTAAATTATCTTTAATAAGGGCGATCAAAATTATAATTATGAGATTTAAAAAGATGCGCTTGAAAATTAATACTATTTTATAAAGAAAGGTGGAATTGATTAGATTTATATTTAAAATAAAGAATTTAATAATAAATAAACTATAATTTCAATCTAAGAAGGCTGTTCATTTGGTTTATAAACTTTTATAACCAATAAACCTTAAGAATATATGTAAATAATAAAAAATTTTTAAACCTCATAACATAATAATTTTTATAATAATAAAATATATATATAAATTTTAGAGCAGTAACAAATTAGAAAAGTAATATATATAGTATTTAAAGAAGTTAATTCATAAAAATAATAAAAGATAATCCAAGAGATTACTAAATTTTTTGTATGATGAGGGATTAGCTTATATTTAAAGACAATAAAATATTTAGCAGTACCGCTTTAAATAACAAATGTTAAATTTGCAATTAAAATGACCATAAAATACACAACTGTTATTTTATACATTATAAACCAGATGTAACTTAAATTATTTTAAAAAATAATTATGAAATCAGGTATTCAGAAAAATAATAAAGATAAAAAATTGACAAACCAAGGTATTTATAAAAATAAGGAAATTTGGAAAATTTTGAAATTATAAACTTTTTATGTGAAGAATTTATTGCCGATAATTTTGACTATGAGCTTTAAGGATAAATAGAATATAAAAGATTAGAAAAATTTTATTCATAAAATATGTTAAACTCCGAAAATTTTAGCAAATAAATATAACAAGAAAGTTAAAAAAAATAGAATAATAAATTTGATGAAAGACTAGAGATTCAAGAAGAAGATTCGAGTTAAAATTCAATTAAATCTTATTCTTCTAACAGTGGATCTAATTTATCTAATTCTATTGAAAAAAGTGAAAAATTTGATAATAATAAACAAACGTAATAGGTTTCTTAAAAGGTATATATAAAAAATGGTCAAAATAATGTAAATTCTCAAGAAAAAAACACGAGGTTCAGTTTAAATAGCTAAAAAAATATAGATAAATAAGATAATAGTTATATAGATAATATAAATTATATTTAGAAAAAAGAAAGCAGTAAAATAATAACTTAAAATACAGAATAAGAGAAATAATAAAGTGTTATAAATCTTTAAAATATAGAAAAGAATTATAATAATAAATTGAACTTGACTCCTATTATATAATCAAATGATACAATTAACTCTGCTTCTGGATAGCCTTCTCCAAATAATCCAATTATTATAATTAAAACAGAATAGTTATAATAAAAAAATTATTTGTAAAAAAGATTATAAAACCAACGTGATAAGTAGGAAAAAGTAAGAAAATATTCATATCCAAACGATTGTAGTATATAAATTAATAGAGAATTAAGTGATGATGAAAAATAAAATGGAGAAAATTAGTCTGGATATGGCTAATAAAAAAATATTTATCAGTAAAATAATAATAATAAGATTACAAGTAAAGACAGTTTATATATACCGAAGGTTTAAAGTGAAAAACATGTATAAAAGTAAAATTAGCCTATTTTTAATGATTAAAATGGATCAAATCCAAAATAATTAGTTTCAAACAGTTCTTTAGAAAAAAAAGAATAAAATTACTGTATAAAAAATGTTTCTGTAGCAGATATATCCTCAGAACAAAGAATATAAAAAAATAGTGAAAATACAAAGTAGAATTATTTAAGTAGTCAAGTTAATAATATATATAATAGTGATGATAATTACTAATAAACAGGTTAATAAGGTAATGATGCGAAAAGTAATAAAAGTGCCGAAAATAAAAATTAATAAGTTACTCCAGACTTTGCTTCCCAAAGATCCCAAAGAAATATCCAAAATAATTAAAAAATTTTAGAGTCAAGAATAGTTTCCATAAATTAGTATATTCAAAATAGGAAAGAATCTAAAAGAAAATCTAAAATTATTTTTACTGTAAACTAAAACGATTAATAAACTAGTGATAAAAAAATTAATAGTAGTGTTTAAAAATCAAATATTATTTTAAGACATAATAAAAGATTTGTTTCGTTAGGATAAGGTTAATTAAATGAATTTAAAAGTAGAAATACCTTATAATCTTCTTCGAAAGATGATTTGTCTTAATCTAAATTATAAAGTAATTATGGAACAAATCTTAATTTAAATATAAATAACAATAATAATAATATTAACAATAATGAAGATTCTATTATGTAATAAAGTAGGTTTAACAAAAGGGAATAAAATTAATTAGGTATTTTTAAGGCGAGAATGAGTTAATCTAATATTTCGAAAAATTTCAATCTTGTTTAATTGAATAAAAAATTTGATATTGATGATACTAATAGCCTTAATAAAAATACAAATAATAATCTAAATGTAAATAATTTAAATAATAAAAATGATTTTATGAACATGACTAGATAAAATAATAAAAAATTTATGCAAGCTTCAAGTGCAAGAATATTAAATTAATTGGGAAATAAATAGTAAAGTTAATAATAATAAGTTTAATTTGACGAGAATCTTGATTTATTAGAATAAGATAATATTTTAGAGTAAAGTAAAGTTTTTAAGCCAAGAGTAAGTATTAATATTAAAGATTAATTAAATTTACCGAATTCAGGAGGAAAATTAAGCTAAAATATGGAATAAATTTTGAAACAAATAATGTTAAATGGCCAAAATCAAAATTTGTATGCTTAATAAAATTATAGTAAAAATATTTTAAATTTACTATTTTATGTTTGAAAAAATATTCTTTTTTTATAAACTTAATAATATTTTCAAATTTGTTAGTTTACGAAGTTGACTATTAAGAAATTAATGGTATCAAATTCGGGTTTACTTATAATGGATTTTATCCTAATAGAAAATAATACACATTTTTTGATGACAACTTAGCAAATTATAAATATTATTACCCTAAAAACAATGCAGATTTGGAAAACATTGCTTTTAGCATTAAACCTGGAGAAATTAAATTTAACAAAAATTTTGGAATTTATAATTTTTTCAACAACTGGAGAAGAGATTAAGCTGAAAATTAATATAAGAAATTTAGAAGGGCCTCGAAAATTCAAAACTTTAATTTTAAAAGAAGATACTCTAATTTGCGAGAAATTTAATTGAATTCCTCATAAAAAAATGCTAACATTTAATTAAATTAGTTATAATCTTCAAATGAAAACAATAATAATTAATATTAAAATTCAGGTAAAATTAAACCAGGTCAAGTTTAAAGTAGTAATAATCTATTAAGTGTAAATTTCCCTAGAATAAATAGAAGGTCAAGGTCTAATATATCCACTCATTCTTAACAAAAGGAAGTTAATATTTGAATTTTATCCAATTTTATATAAAAAAATTAATTTCATATCGTAATAAGAAATTTTTTAAATGTATACATCTTTTTTGTTAAATTATTAACACTTATACTAATACATTTGATTTTTATACAATATTAAAAGGAATATTTATATATATTATATAATTTAATATAAAATTTATTATTTTGAATTTTAGATTTTTACACTTAATATTTTTTTGTTCAAGTTTATCATTATTTTTGTTCTTAATTTTATTTATTTTTTTATTCTTATAGTTTTTCTATTTAACTTGAATACTTTTTAAAAATTTATTCACAATCACATTTACCTGGTTCATGTTTATAAAGAACTATGCCAGACCTATAGCAATTCATAGATTGTATACCGCTAAAAACAGGTTTATTTTATTTTTTTATCGGTGTAAATAATTTCTCCCAGTCTTATTTTTTTCTTAAATTTATATATTTTTTATTACTATTTTCATTTACAAATCTCTAATTAATATCAACCCAGTATATGTATTTATGTTATTCATTGGCTTTATCCAATGCCTCTTTAACTATTAATTCAATTTAATCGTCTATTGGCAGTTATTTTTTATGAATGCCTTATTATTACATTTTTTCTTTTATTGTTATATATTTTTCTTCATTTTCCATTTTTTTTTTTTTTTTAATAATTTATTATATTTTAAATTTATCTATAAATTTAGAACTATATTTATTAATTCTATAAATTTTTATTTTTAAAAAGTGATGTTGATTTTTATAAAACTATTAGTCTAGTACATAATTTTAAAACTGATAATTTTAAACTAATTAAAAAAAAATTAATAATATTTCTTCTTACTTAGTATCAAATTATATATTTTTCCTATTTAATACAACATTTGAATTTATAAAAATATATATTATAGTTTTGTATATTTATATAACTTTCTATAGAAATAACTAAATGATATTTTATTATTGACTTTATTTTATTATTTATAATAGTGATATTATATAGAATTATTATTTTTTTAGTTTCAAATTTTAATTAAAAAGAAAACAACAAATAAATTAAAATATAATAGAATTTTACACACAAAAACTAAAACTTATAAAAAATACTTATTCCATAAATTTTATAGAAAAATGGACAGAGTCAAATAAGAAGAAGTTTATTCAAAACAAAGAAAAACAGAAATTAAATAAAAAGATTTTAGGGAATATATTGCATAAAACGATGTGGTGTTAGCAATAGTTAAATGTAAAAAATATTTAATATATTTAAAATTCATATATAAATGATTCTTTAAAAAGGCAGATATTTTTATAAAATTTAATAATAATGGTAGTAAATATAAATAAAAAAACAATTAATTATTAATTCATACAAATAATAATATTTTATTTAATTTTATATAAAAATATTTTATATTTTAAAAAAATTATTGATTTTATAATTTTAATAAATTAATAGTTTTATTATCGATTAAAAATGCTGAAGAGTTACCAGAAAATCCTTAACAAGTTTTATTGGATTATTTTGGAGATTATAGAGATGAAGAAAAATGGGGAGATTTTGATAATTTAGAAGATGCAGTAAATTAAATAACTTAAGAAAATGATTAATTAGCAGAATAAATAGAAGAAAAAAAATAGTAAATAATTTAAGCTTAAGAAGATAAAGCCAAAAAAGAAGAAGAAGAAAGAATTAGATAAGAAGAGGAGGCAAATAAAAAAACATCTAAAAAACCTGGAAAAAAATGAATCACAAATTTTTTATAAAATTTTTCATTTTACATTTATTTATGTTATAATGCTAATTTTTATTTTAATTATCAACATAAATATATACAAAATTTTAGGTTATAAAAATTTCAGCAGTAAAAAAAAAAATTAAAAAATAGTTTTTTAAAAGTTTTTAATATTATTTAATCTAAAATTTTAGGATATTTGATTTTAAATAATTTATATAAAAATAAAAATAAATTATAACTATTATTTAATTTAATAAAATCAAAATAAATTTTATTGGATCGTTTTATACTATAATAAATATTTGAAATTAATTGAAAAATTATAAAAAAGTAAAAGGGTAGATAAAAATAAAAATAAGAAACGTTCAAAAAAATTGTTTAAAAATAAATAATATCTGATAAAATGTAATATTCAAATTTAAAAAACGATTTTAATTCACCTATAAACTGGGACCTTGGAAAATAAAAATATGGATAAAAAGAATTTAATAATTTAGTAACAACTTTTTATTAAGAAAAGTTTTTTTAGGATTTAGAAATAATATAAGAAGCAATTATGGCTAAAGATGAAGAATTGATAAATAAGTAAATAAATATATAGTTTTTATACCATTTATTTAATATTTGTAATTTAATATATTTCTTAATAATTAGCATATATTATATTTTATATTAATAGATATTAAATAATAGCAGATATGTCTATTTAATTTAAAGTGTAAGCATACCATACATGTTGTTAAATTTTATATGAAGAATCTGAAAGACTTAGTAATAATTTTTATTAGGTAAGTGTTGGACAGCCTTATGGGTATAATTGTAAATAATAAATTCTTTATATTTTTTAAAATTTTATTTTTATAAAAAAAAAATTAATTTTAAATAATTATAATTAAATATTATGATAAATATTTGAAAACTTTAACAAGCTATACATGGAAAATATAGCCCTCTTGAAAAAAGTAAAAGAAATGATAATTAAAACGAAAACTTTAGTTAGAGTTAAAAAGATTAAATTTTAACAGATTATAAAAGATTTTTATTAGCTTGTAATAATTTAAAATTTTACTTATCTAGAAAATATATTTTAAAAGTAAGAGATTCAACAATAGATAATTACATAAATTAAATAGTACATTATTAAAAAATTGTTAAAGAATAGAGAACTTGCTGTTCATAATGTTAAATATTTTGATTATTAATAGTTAATTTATTTATATTATTGTATTTAAAATATGAAAAAATTTTATAATTTGTATACTATAATTCCAAATAATTTTTTATTTTAAAAATTATATTTGTGTATTAATTCAGTATTATAAATTAAAGTTATAGCAATATATTATATTAAGGTGCTGTTATAGGTTTATTATAGTAAATATTATTAAAAAACAATTAAATCAAATAAAAAAAAATAAAAATAAAAATAGAAAATAACTTTTTGAAGTAAAAATCAAATAAAATAATGGTACCTTAATATAACTATAATTTTTTAATATAGATTTTTTAAAAAATTAATAATTTAAAATCTAAGAAACCTGTCGGAAAAAATAAGAATAATAATCTAAATGAAATAGATGAAGATGAAAAACCAATATTTTCAAAAGAAGATAAAGAAGAAACTAGGCAAAGTATTTTTAAAATAATAGAAGAATCAGGAATGGAAATTCATGACGGAAGAGCGTAATATGGTGGGAATTATTAAAAATTAGATAAAGAAATATTTGTAGATAAAGTAATTTAATATTTAATTATTAAATTGATACAAAATTCTTTTTTATAAAATATACAATAAATATATAATGTAAAGATATAATAAAAATATATTTTTTTTATCTGTTATCGAAAGCTCAATTAGAAAAAGCAAAATGAGGCCCTTTATAATGTGATTAAGGATTATAGTTGGGACGAAAGGTATAATTTTGTTTATAGTAATAAATAAAAAGGAAATAGGTTATTTAAAAAAGGTTTCTATAATGAAGCAAAGGAAATATATACTGAAGGGTTAATTGGGTATAATTTAAATTAAATTATATTAAAATTAATATAATTTGAATTTAATTAAAAAAATTATAATTTAGTCTAGTTTTTGATAGCGGAGATAAATAAAAAGATTTAAAAATGAGAGATGAATTGTAAATTCCTATGTTATTAAATATTGCAACTTGTATGATTCACTAAGATTTAAATGGAAGTGCAGTTTAAATTTTAGAGAAAGCAATTAAATTAAATGATTTAAATTATAAAACACATTGTAAATTAGGACAAGCTTACACAGGATTAGTAAATTTTGAAAGAGCTAATAAAGTATAAAAATTAAATAATAAAATTTTACAACATTTAAGTTTGAAAATTAAAAAATAAAGATTTACTTTTTAATTTAAAGCATTATTTGAAATCATTAGAATTGGTTGAAAATTTGGAAGAAAGATAGGATATTCTTAAATTATATAAAAAAATGAGAGGTTTATAAAAATAATAAGTATAAAAATATAAGAAAATGTTTGAAAATTAAAAATAATAAAATGAAAGTATATAATAAGAAACTATCACTGACGATAAAATAAATGATTTATCTTTTATATAGTAATATAAATAATATTTTTTTTTAAAATTATTATGTTTTTAAATTTTATTTATATTTTATAAATATTCAAATTAGAAAAGTAATTTATAGAAGTAATAATTAAATTAAAAATATCATAAGTTTACTGAAATGTTAAAAGCGAAAAAGAGGTATAAATGTAAATAGTGTTGATGATTAATCTTCATCAGAAGAAGATGAGTGAAAATATTTAATTTTTTATTGTTTTAATTTAATCAATAAAACTATAAAAATTGTAATTATATTAATAAGTTTTATATTTTAATTTCTGAAATAAAATAGTAAATTTCTAATTATGCTATTATATATATTATTATTTAATTTATAAAACATTTTATTTATTTTAGTATTATAATTCCAAAAAATTTTTATTGAAAAAAAATAACAAAAAAATTACAATTAAAGTAAAAGAAACACAAATAAAAATCCAAAATATAAAAATATTATTAAAATTAAGTTAGCCAATAAAATATGTATTTAAATAGTGATCCTATGGACCGAATCGGTCATAAAAGACATTACAAATAAAATGATTAATATTAAGTAAAAATGCCAGGGGGAGAAAATTTTTTCATTGATGGAAATAGATAAGCGTTTCCTCATAAAATAAATTAACATTAACATAGATCAGAAATTTATGATTCTAAAGCATTAGAATAAAATGAAAAGTTCGATAATACTTACTAGTAAAGGAATTTCGATAGGTAAAATAAACATTAATAAATTGAAACTATAATATTTTATAATAATTATAATATTTTGTAATAATGATAGTTGTATGTTGATATTGAAAATTATATTAATTTAACTATTGATAGTATTAATATATAAAAATTTATTAATAATTTTTAGGTCACTTGATATACATGATATAGAAGGAACTAAACCTGGAACTTTAATAAGTAAAGTTGTAAAAAATAAAGATTTGGCTCAAAATTATCCTTAAAGATATCATAACTAATAATAAAAATAATAAAATAGTGGTAATTTTATTATAGTTAAATATTAATTTAGAAAAAATTTATTAAAAAATTAAATTTTATTAGATGCTTTGGACAATTTTTTGAGAGAATCTTAAGGTACATTTAAAGATAGAAAACACTATTTCGAAGAAAATAACTAGGGTAGTTAATAATAAAGGTACTAAAGTTCAATAGACACTTATAATAATTAAGGATAATAGTTATAAAGATAAGATAAATAATAAGATACAGAAAGATATAGATAAACTAAAGAATTAGAAGAAAGGATAAGATATTTGGTTAATTATTTTACATATTAATATTAATTTAAATTGTAAATTAATTGTTTTTATTTATTTTTTAGTAAATGGAAGAAGATAAATTACGATAAGATAGATAAAGATAGCAATAGAAATAAGATGACGACGATTATTATTATAAATAGAAATATCTAGAATAAATGAAGAGGGAGTAAGATGAAGAGGAGAGGTAGTAAAATTTATAGGAGGACAGTATTTAATAAGAAAAAATGTAACATTAATTTTTATTATATAAGAAAATTCTTAAATAAATTCTTTTAATTTAAACCTTAAGGAGGAGGCTTTAAGAGCTAGAAAATGAAATAAGTGGGCTAAAGTAAAATGAAAAATAATTTAGATACAGAAATGAACAAGAAACAAATAATTAAAACAAATACAATGAATAATAATATTAGGATAATTATAACATAGCTGAAAATAAATATTAATAATAATAAAAAAAAGTTCAAATTTAAGAAAACCCTATAGATATTTAAAGATAAAAAGCTTCAGAAAATTTAGAAAAATTGAACTAATTAAAAATCGAAAAAGAAAAAGCCTATAGATAAAATTAATCAAGCATTTATGATAATATTTTATCATAACAAAAAGATTAAGCTAATTTTAAAATAGATATTAATGGTTACCCTGTATATAGATAAGCTAAAAATTACTAAAGATAAAATCCAACTAGTCTAAGTTACGGCAGCAAAAATGATTATAATAGTAATTATTTTATAAGTTTAAATGTATTTAAAATTATTAACAATATTTATAATGTTTTTTAATAATTATTAAGATTAAAAATAAATGAGTTATGGTATTTTGGATAATAGAATAAGAGAATAAAATTAAGTAAATAATTATAACTAACAATCTGAAAGATACTAAAATAAAAGTGAGTTATACAATCCAAATCTTCCGTTATATAAACAAGAAAGAGACTAAAGTTTGAGAGATTTCAGAAATTAGTAGGAAATTGAATAAGAATAAAATAAGCAGTAAATTATATATTTAAGCTTTTTATAAATTATATAGTTTAAGCTAATTATATTTTTTATTAAAAATTTTTATAAACTTGTATTATAATAGGTATAAATAAAAGCTGGAAATGCTTAAAAAAATAGAGTAAAATAGAACCATAGACTAATATTAAAAATAAGGACCTCCTTAAAATCCTAAAATTGACCCATCTATTTAATATGCCTCTGAATATAAATAGACTTATAAGCCCGAATTTGAAAAATCTAGACCCTTGGGTACACAAGAATATAAATATTGAATAAATCTTTATCATTATATATTTTTAAATTTGAATAAAAATAATTTGCCATAAAAAACAAATATATTTATTTTTAATAATTTATATATAAATTTAAATAATATATGCTATTATATAAAAAAAAATAATTATTTAAATATGCTACTCATTTTTACATAAAATCCTAGCATTATATTAAAAGACTTTTTTTTTAATTTTTTAATTATTATTAAAAATTTATAAGGACCATTTGATAATAAATACTTACAAGGTAGATAAGTGCCCCCTCATTATTATCATTCTAAATTAAACGCACTTGGAAGTATACCCAACGAGCCTCATGATACAGTAGAAATAGCAAAAGAAATTATAAAGCCCCCTTCTGCTGAAAGAGCAAAAAAAGGAGCTTATTCTAGCTAAAACGAATTAGGGTAAAATAATTAAATTTTTATAATTTTAATTAAATAATTTTTATTCTTTATTTTATTTTTATTTAATATTGATTTTAAATAGAAATGATGGGAGTTTAAGAAATAGTTAAGCTTTTTATGGAACTTAAGATAGAGTTGGTAAAGATAGAGAAGAAAAAGAATATATGGAAAAATTAAAAGAATATTAAAAATTTGACAGAGAAAACAATCACTCAATTTCAAGTATAAGATTTAAATATATTAAATAAATATATTTTATCTAATTAATTTAAATAATTAAAGAAATATAAACTAACTATGATATGGGTGTGTAAAGATAAAACAATAATCAATACTAGAAAAATCTTGATGGGTCTTAGTTAATGGATAAAACGAATTTTGGGTAATTAATTATATAAATACTTAAATTTATATAAAATTAAAAAAAAAAAATTTAACTTAATAAATAAAATTTATAAATATTCAGATAAGCTGCTAAAAATGTTAGTAAAATAAAGATTTATTGAGTTTATTGAAAAAGAAAATAAATTTACTTTTATAAAGCATTAATATAATTTCTATATAATTTTATTTTCATAATTAACGTTAAGATAACATATGTTAATAAATAATTAAAGATTTAAATATAAAATAATTTTTTTCAGTGCCAATATTAAGAATTAAACCAAAATTGCTTATTATAATTGGCCATAGATATTCTTTTTTATCCTTATTCTTTTACTTGTTTTTCCAATAAAATTTGTCTTTATTTTTTTTACCAATTTACAACAACTTAAGATTAATTTAACATATAGTATATACCTGGCACAAAATTAAATATGTTATTATTATATATCATTTTAAGTTTTAAACTTTTGCATACAGTTTTTCTAAAAATAAAAGTAAATGCTGTGATTAATGTGGCATCTATTAAAGTACTGAATAAAAATTAGCATGGTTTTATTTAATTTTATTGAATATTTATTTATTTAGAAATGTCTTATTATTGGTCATTATTATCATTTTTTTGGTGTTTTATTTTGTTTTGGTAAAAGGTGTGATATTCCATATTTAATTTAAAATTGATTTTTTAATAGGCTTTTAAAAAACTTTTAATTTATTTATAATTATTTTTTTTGTGTTTGATCTGGTTATTATAGTATTTAATGTATGATCTATACAAATTTATATTTAATATATTAATTAGTCATATTTATAATTAAAAATTAATGTATTAAAGTACTAAATCTAATAAAATTTAATAATTCTAATAGACAAAGGAATATTAAGAATTTTAAAGTTTTGCAATCAAATAGACTTTTCAAAGTATATATTAATTATTTATATACTTAGATATATGTTTTAAATAAATTTGATGTCTGTCTATTTTTAGAAAAATTTTAAGTTTTATAGTGATGCCTGTATTTAGAATTTTTATTAATTGAATTAATAATTAATTTTTGTAAATACCAGGTAAATAAAATAACATTATTAGATGTATATGTTAATTAATTATTAAAAAAATAAATAATTTTAAAATAAACTAAAAAATAAAATATATAAAATGTCTGACTTACCAAAGAAAAATAACAAAAAGGGAAAAAAAGATAAAATCGAAAAGATTAATGAACTAACAACAGATTTAAATTAAACAAATTAATAGCCATTTTTGTAATTTTATTCTATCAATTTCTCGATATATAAATTTTTTAATAAATTTTTATAATTTTAGAGAGAATGAGGTAATAAAAGACAGATAATAAAACATTTTATAATTGATAACTTATTTTAATAATTTTAATAATAAAATTACTAATATTAAAAATTTTATTTTACAAATTAACTTTCATATCAGAATGACAAACATGTTGTTATTTGTTTATAAAATATTATTATAATTTTTCTTTTTCTTTTTATATTGGTCAATTTAAATTTTGATTAAAGCTTCATTGTTTAAATTATAGACTTTAGAAGAATAAAAAAAATAAATTGAAGAAACTACTGATAGTTAATAAACATAAAATACCGAAAGTGAAGATTTAAATAAAGAAAAAGTAAAAGTTAGCTTATCTTTAAAATAATAAAATACAGATGAATAAAAATAATAGGAAAATGATTAATAAATAAAAAGTCCCCAATAATAAACTACAGTTTAGGTAATTAGAAGTCCAGATTCTAATTAATAATAATAAGGTTCTTATTAGCCACCAAGTTATTAATAATAAAATCTATAATTATAGTAGTAGATTTAAAATTCTTCTTAATAATAAAATGATATATAACTTTAGTAAACATAAATTCCAGTGAATCCATTAGGTGAGATTTAAATTAATTAAATTACGTAACCTTAGCTAGCTCCTTAAACGATTCAATAAAATTCTTATATGAATGATTTTCCTCCTCCAAAAATTTAACAAAATAATGGTGTATAAAATTTGAATTAAAATTAAGGTTTTTATAATAACCAGCAAATTTAGCCCTAAAATGTGTCTTATAATTAACATAATTTTAACCAATAACAATAATATTAATAATAATTGTAAAGTAATAATAATATTAATTATAATTAGCACTAAAATATACAAATTTAGTAGTATTAATAATAGCAATAATAATTTTTATAATAAAATTCTAAATAATTGAGTGAATAAAACTAGTAATAATTTTAACACTTTCAAAATGCTTAGAATATTGAGCCTGGAAATGAACTTGTCAAAAAATATCGTTAAGAAGATGATTTAAGCATTCGAGATCCTGGAATTTCTAATTATTAACATTATTTTAAATCAGATTTTAATTTTTCTTTGTTTGGAATCTGTATTTTTATTTTTGGAATAATTTTATCATATATGACCCCGATTATTTTAATTATTGGGTATTTTGTTAATTTGGCCCTTTCTTTTTTTACTACAGCAGGTAAATTTATTATTGGTGGAAAAATTTGTGATCCTAAAGTTATTCATGAAGAAGTTGCAAAAATTTAATATAATTAGGCTATTATTAAGTTTGATGTAGTGGGGAAAAAGTACAGGAAAAAAGGAGTAATAATTTTTAATTAAATTTATCATAACATTATATTTAATATTTAGTTAATAATTAATATATTTAGATGTTTAAGTCCAAATCAAGTAGAAGAAGTAACCATATTGATGATCAAATTAATGAAGAAAAAATATTTAGAGATATTGTTTTCAATTATAAAAATAGCTATGATTTAACAAACCCTTCCTTAATTTTGAAAATGGGTGATAAATTTTAACAATCTTTTTTAATCTTCAAAACTGAAGTGCTTTTTATGGATGATGAAATAAAAAAAGATTATGAAAAATACAAAAAAATGTGGTATAAAAAAGGAAAGGAAAGTAAAAATTATTATGATATAAAAATCAAAGAAAATTTTAAAATTGAAGAATAACCTTAAAAATGTATCATTACTAAAAATTCAGATTAACTTTCAACTTATAAAACATGCTATTATGTTAGTGCATTTTTGGGGTTATAATTTTTATTTAAGCTATATTTTTTCACCAAAATAGCTCTTCTTAATTTTAAATTTAGAAAAGCAGTTAGCTACTGATATTAGTAATAAAATAAAGAAATATAACATTAGTATATTTTAAATTTAAATTTATCTACTATTTATTATTATATAAAATAAATTATATTTCAAATAAAATTACGTTGAAATTCTTTCTTTATAGTAATTAATAAATTAGCAATTATACTTTTTAATTTATGAGACATAAAATTTTAATTAAAGTAAAATTTACCTGAAATATTTCTAAATTATTCCATTTTGAATTAATTAGATAAACCAGTCAATTAAAAATAACAAAAAATAAAAATAAAGTAAAAAAAATACATTCATGGGAAATACTGATTCTTATTCGGCGTTTAAATAAGATGAACCATAGTCAGATATTTTTAATCACAAATTTATAAATATATTAAATCATTTTGAATTAAAAGAAGGAAAAGCAAAAAGTCCAGAATTTTTAGAACATGTAAAATTATTAAAAATATTATTTATATACTATTTTCTATAAAATTATATAAAAATTTTAAAACTTTAATAAGAAAAGATATATTACTCAAATAATTTGATAAAAAATTTAATTATTAACTTCTGATTTAAATATAAATTTATTTTTTTTAGTTTATATTATATTATCTTTATTATCTTTATAATTTATTAAATGAATTATAAAATTATATTTAGGATATTTTATAATTGAAAAATGGAATTGCTCTAAATTTAAACCCTAGTTATTTAATTATTTTAAGGATGCTTAGTCAAAATACAGTAAAGATGATAAAGATGTTTATTATATGTATTTTTAATGCTATCTTAAAAAATATTAATTTATTTATAAGATTGAAGAATATAAGGCACATTGTGAACATTGGGAAAAAAGAATAACATAAGTTAGTCATCCAAACGTTATTTAAGTTCATGGTATATATAAATTTTATATATATATATTTATTTAATAAAATATATTGATATTTAATTAATATTTAAATAATAATATATGTTTAAAAATATTTAATCTTTATATTATACGTTTTTTTAAGCATTGTTTAAGTCAACCTGTTCAAGTTCTTTGTAAAATGAAGGTTTTAAAACAGGTTTATTAGTTGATCATCTTGCAGGAAATTTGCAAAATGAAATGTTGACAAGATAATCATATATAGAAGTAAAATAAATTATTTTATATAAAAAAAACTTTATTTTTTTAAAGATTTTTTTTTATAAATATGGAAATAAAATATATTTTTAAGGAAGAAATATGGAATATAATTGATTCTGTTACTAGTGGTTAAGCGTTTTTATAGTCTATTGGTTTTAGACATAATTATATGAAATTTTCTTCTGTATATATAGTTAAATCGGCAAATAATTTTAAACTTTACAAAGTTTGTAAAATAATAAAGTTTAAAAATATAACTTTAATCATTCGGATTTTTATTTTATTATTTCTTTTTTTGATAGCGGATGAATAATTAATGGAATATCCAGGATTATACAGAGAATATAAGCGTACAAATAAAGGATCTTAATGTTTTATGTCTCCAATTTTATTGAAAGGTTTATAAGCTAATGAATTTTCAGTCCATCACAATAGTTTTAAATCAGATGTATTTAGTTTTGGTATGATGATATTATAATTAACATTATGGACTCCAAGTGATTAATGTTATGATTGGTAAAATAAAAAAATAAATGAATAAGTTTTGTTTTAAAAAATAAATATGGTAAGAGAAAAATATTCAATAGAATTGTGGAAATTTTTATAGGATATGCTTTAATTAGAAGAATAATTTAGACCTGATTGGTTGATTTTAGATTAAAAATTGAATTAAGTGCCTTAATTAATGGGTATATAAAAATATAAATTTATATTTTAATTTAAAATTTAAAATTTATCTTTCCAAAAAAAAAATATAAATAAATTAATTTAAAATTTTAAATAGGAAAAAGAATTGCTTAAACTTTTGGTAGAGCTATAGATTTATCGTAAATTTTGCCATAAGTAATTTAGTAGTCAGGATAAGGTTAGCAAGGAAATATATAACAATAATAATAGTAAGGAGGAAATATGTCATTTAGATCATAAAGTTAACAATAGCTAAATAATTAGGCTCCTATTATTGATTTGATGAATAATTCCTAAAAATTTGTAAATTAGTAAGGAGGATAATAAGTATAGGCGTAATAATAATTATAGCCTGACTTATAAAATTAATTTAATAATTCAGCATAAAAATAGTTTAGTCCTTAAAATAATAATAATAATTTATAAAATTAATTTACGCCTAATTAGTAATAAGGTTAATAATTTTCTAACTAAAATTAAACTGGGTTTGGAACAAATAATAATTCTGTATTATTTCCATCCCCATATCAATAATCAAATTAGTAATCATTTTTAAATAATTAAGCTAATTTGTAGTAAACAGGTCATTTTAATAATGAATAATAGTAATAAAATTTTATGTAAAATTAATAATAATTTGACAATAATTAGCAAAATAATTTCAGTGGTTAAAATTAGTAAGCAAATATGTGGGATAATTAAAATCAGGGATTTAATAATAACTTTTAAAATTAAAATAACACTAATAATTAATTTGGAAATTTCAATGGCAATTAAAACATGAACAATCTAAACTTTAACAATAATTTCCAAACTCCTTTAAATAACAATAACAATTTTTATAGCAATAATAATAATAATCCTTATAACAATAATAATTAAAACTATATGCAAGGAGGAGGCATTAATTAAACTGCTAACTTTAATTAAAATTAAAATTAAAATTATAACATGGGCTAAAATATTAATCCCGTAAATTAAATAACAGAAATGATGGCTCCTTTAATGCAATTGATGGCAATGACTTTAGGGATGCCCTTACTCAGCAAATAATAAGAAGAAATTTATAAACATATAAAATAATTTAATTAATTAAGAAGTTAAAATGGAAAAGATAGGGCTAGGATTGTATATGATAATTAGTGCATATATGAGGGAGAAGTATTTTTTATTTATTTATTCATTTATAAAAAAATTATAAAATTCTTATCTATTCTTTATTTTTAATTTAATATATAAATTTAAAGATAGATCAGAAATTGAGAGATGGATGGGGAAAGTTAAAATTTTAAGACGGTTCGGTTGTTGAAGGCGAATGGGACCACGATAGAATAAATGGGTATGCTAGATTATTTTATAAAGATGGTACTGTTGCTTATGAAGGGTAAACATATAATAAATATATTATATATATTTAAAAAAAAACTAATTATTGTAACTTTGTCAAATTTATATTTCTACATCTTAAATCATTCATTTATTATTTTAAATTTATAAAAATTAAATCCAAAATTAACAAAATTAATACTTTATTTATTTTAAATATATTCATTATGTCGATGAATATTATTTATAATTATTTTTAATTAAATAGTTAATGGGTTGATGACCAGTTAGATGGTTTAGGAAAGCTTTACAATAAAAAAGAAAGTATGAAATAAATTAAAGGATTATTTGATTATAAAGATTTAGATAAAGTCGGTGATTATTTTTGGAAAAGATTTGAAGGATCATTTTCTTAAGATTAAAAAGAGGGCTTTGGGGAATTATATTTAACAAATGGTGATATATTTGCAGGAACCTTTGTAAGCAATAAAGCTCATGGATATGGAACCTATTATAGAGTAAGTACTAATGAAGAAATTACTGGGGTTTGGATAAATAATTTATTTGAGGAACAAAAAAAGCAGGTTTCAGATGATTAAAAAAATTTATTAGAATCTAAAAAATAGTAAGATTAACTATAATAAGTTGTTAAAATGTGATGCTTCAATAGAATGTATTTTTAATTTTTATAATTTATTATATAATTATATTAATATATATATAACTATATAAATAATTTATATAAGAATAAAATGTTTTTATTAGCAAAGAATATATAAATTTTTGGTTTAAATTTGTAATTATACTTGAATTTAACTTTATTCAGAATTTATGGACTAATATCGTCAACTCATCTTTTTATTAATGAATTATTAACTATATAATTTTCAAATATTAATAATGTTTAATAATTTCTAAAATCAATAAAATAATTATAAATATAATTAAATTTAAAATATTCAAAAAAATTCAAAATGCAAGGAGTACCAATAAAAAAGACAACTTAAAAAGTATCATCTGGTTTTGGAGATGATAGCATAAGCAATTTAGAATCTAAATAAAATAATTTAAATAAAGATAAATAGAATCTTAATGCGTAATAAGAATAAAGTGTTTTAAATTTGTTAAATAAATTAAATACAGAAATGACGAACAATTTTGATGATTTTGGCATAGGCTCATTTTTAACTGGTTTGGGTCAATAAAATTAAAAAAAAAATAATGTTAATAAATAAAACAAAGAATAATAATATCAATAATAGTAATAAAGTAAAGAAAATAATGGATACTTATAATAATATTAGTAGTAATAAAAATCAGGAAAAGTTAGCAGTGGTTCTGTCAACCCAGAATTTAAAGAATACGTTATAAAACCGAGAAAATGGGTTTCAAGTGCATAAGATGATAATTAGGATAATTCTAATAACGATATAAAAAATATATAAAATTTAAATGAAAAATAAAAATAAAAATTTGAAGTCAAAGAAAGTGGTTAAGGTAATGAGAATAAAACAGCAACATATACTTTGAAAAAAATAGATTTTGAAAACATAGATAAAGAATTAGAAAAAGATGAGTAATTTGATGGAATCTTAGAAATATCTGATAAACAAAGAATTGAAGTAAATTAAATTATTTTATTATTTTTATAAGTAATAATTTGAATTTAAATTTATAAATAATTTTGTATAATTTATTATAAGAACGAGAAAAGAAAATAATACTAAGAAGATATTTTAAAGTAATAATAGTTACAAAAATTGGACTATGAATTAAAATAAATTGAAAAAGATAAATAATAACAAGACAAAGTTTATTAAATGTAAAAATAAGTAATGGAATTAATTATGGAAAAAGAGAGGGAAAATATTCACCCTGGATGTGATAATTTGCCTTCAAGCTAACTCGAGATGTATAAATATTTTAATTAAATGTAAAAAGAAGAAGAGGAAAATGCGAAAAAATAAAAAGATTAATAAAATGCAAATTATTACACGCCTAAATTATTTATGAAAGAAAAAAGAAAACAAGAAATATAATAATAAACCTAAGAAGCATTAGACAAAATTAGAGAATAAGTAAAAACTAAAAATATAAAAGAATTACCTTATAATAAAGTTTTAAAGTATAAATTCATCACTCTAAGATTTATATAATTAATTTATTTTTCATAGCAAAGAATAAGTCATATAAGAGAAATCAGCTAATAATAAGATGATTAATAATAATATTAAGAAGATTAACATATAGAATAAAATTAACACGATTTTGGTGATGAAGAACAATTTAATGGAGACAAGGAAACGAATGACTCTTCTGAATACTAAAATTAAGTACTATAAGAAATTTCGAGAGAAATAATTTAAGAAAAAACAGATAAAAAAGAAGCTATATATAAAATAGCCGTAATATAAATTATTATCAATGTTTTTTTTATATATATAGTTATATTAAATTTTTTATTTTTATATATAATATTATTAATAAAAAAATATTTTTTAAGTATAATAATGAAGATGTATATGAGGGCGAAATAAACCCATAGTCTAATTTAAAAGACGGTTGGGGTACATATTATTTTTAAAATGGAGAAAAATATGAAGGATTTTTCGATGATGACGTGATTCATGGGTAAATGATAAATATATTTATATAAATTATTATTATAAATTGAAAAAATTAATAAAAGCACTATAAATTATTCATTATATAATTTTATTATATATCATATTTATGATGTTATAAATAATTTTACTAGATATGGAAGATATTTCTTTTTGGGAGGCCATAAATATGAAGGAGATTGGGATTAGGGAACAAAATGTGGAGTTGGGGAGTTATATTATTCTAATGGAGATTATTATGTTGGATAATTTTACAATGATTCTTATCATGGCGAAGGAAAATTAGTTTACAAAAATGGAGATGTTTTTGAAGGTAAAATATAAATTTAATATATACTGATTAAAATGAAAAAAATATTATTTATTCTTATGATTATTAATTTTAATTTCATTTGCCGCTAAAAAGTAACTTTTTTTAAAAAAAAATAAAATAATAGATATCATATTAATTTTTTATATATTTTTTTATGATAAATAATTTTTTGTTGCCCTTTATATTGTTAAATCTAAAATTTACTATCACCATTTATTTTTCAGCAAACTTACTTTATTTTATATAATTAATTAAATAGATATTATATATATTAATAAATATTATAATAGGTAGATTTTAAAATGGAAAAAAGCATGGAAAAGGAATTTTTTCAGGTTTCGGAAAATCTGGAAGAAAAATTATTGGAGAATGGGAAAATGACGAACTTATGCCATTTTGATATAAAAAATATATATAAAAAAAATAGAATTACAAATTCTTTCTTACAATTTAATTCTATATAAGATTATTAATAATTTAAAATATTAATAATATAGTTTACTTTTTTTATATAGCTTAATAAATAAAATATTATAAATTTTAGTATAATGTTTATATTAATAGAAAACTAGTTTTATATAACCTAAATTTTTACTATATATCATATATTTACAGTTTTAATAAAATAATAGTTTAAATTTAGCTTCTAGGAAAATTTTTAAGATTTAATTTATTTTATCAAAAATTATTTTTTATTCTTCTTCAAAATAAATTTAAGTTTATTTTTCTATTTTAATTACTAGAACTTTTGAATTTTTAATTATCTAATAATGTTTATCTACCATATAATTTTAAATTATCAGATTAAAGTCTTGGCCTTTATTTGTTAGAGCCAAATCCATAATTATTATCTTTATTATAATTACCTTAAACATGTCTATAATTAGTTGGATTAGATAAATAGCCACTATTTTTACTACTTTTTTAACTCAAATTACTGTTATTATTATTTATCATTATATCTTTTTATTATATATTTTTACTAGATTAACTAATTATATTGTATAAATTTTTATTTGGTGATAGTTGGGGTAAAATACAAGTATTTCCATTATTATTGCTATTTAAATTATTGTTACTATTTATGTTGGAAGAGATATAGTTGGGTTTATTACCTTGACTCATTTAATTAAATGGTTTTATATTATTAGTGTTATTTTAATTTCCATTAACACTGCTGTTATTAAAATTTTTTTTACTAGAGTTGGTTTGTGAATAAGAAATGCAAGAATTTCTTTTTACAAAATTTCCTTTGGGTTTTTTCATGTTTTCAAATTCCAAATTATCTAAATCTAAGTTATTTTCTTCTTATAACTATTTCAAATTTTTTTCTTCACGAATTTTATTTTCGTATTTTTCTGCTAATTCTGTCTATTACTCTACTATTTTTTTATTATATTAATAAATATTACTTTCTTTTTATTAAATTATTTAATCTTGTTTTATAGCATTCTCTTTTATTAAAGTATTTTCATCTTAGACTAAAGCCTAAAGTGTATCTTTTAATTCTTCTAGTATTTCATTTTAACAATCTATATCTTAATCTAATAAATCTCTAATAAAATAATATTATTATTAGTATTTTTCAAATTTTTTAAATTTTTAATAAATTTAAATTTTTTACCTTATTTTGTCAATATTTTTAGTTAGATGGTACACAACTTTAAAAACACTATCATCACACATATCTAAAACACTTATCATTTTAAGTTCTTTAAACAGCATTTTACTAGGATAAAATTAACTTGTTTCTAAAAATAGGTTTAAAGATAAGCATCTCATTTGATAATTCTTGTTAAATCTTAATTTTTGAAAATATAACTTAAGCTCTTATAAAGCTTATTTTTAATAAACATTTAAATTTATCAAATTTGAAAAACATTTAATAGCAACCTACTAAATTTGTTAGCAAGAAACTTCAATTATTTTTTAGAAAATTGGAATAATTTAATCCATTATAACTTAAGAGTCAAAAAAAGAGCTGCAGCTAATTTTAAATAATTATTCTTTAATATAAATTTATTAAATAATAAAAAAAAAGTTTATTTTACAACGTGAAATTTTCAATAAACAAAGTTACATCTCTCCAATTAAACAATGACAAATTATCTTATATAATTTTAAAAAATATAATATATTTTTCTAAAATATTGGAATTTAGCTCTTTATTATATTGTATGCCAGGCGAAGATGATTTTGATTTATTCATATTAATATCGGCCGTGGTTGTTATGTCCGAAAAAGAGTCTTTATTATTTCCATTTGTTTATTATTATTATTTAGAATTTTCGTCTTCAGTTTGTTATGTTATGCTTGCTTCTTATGATTAATTTTTATTGTTTTATTTATCACTTATTATTTAAAAAGAAGTTCTTTTAACTACTTTTATTTAGCTATTATTAGTATTTCCACTTTAAAAAATTTGAGAATTTTAACTTGTAATTATAGGAGGGTTTAAATTAATACTACTACTGTATTTGTTTGATTTTCGCTTAATGATAAAAAGTCTGGTTTTCGCATTTCTTTGGCCACTAGTGGTATTTTTAATTTTATTCTATTTTTAACTTTAGTTCTCTGTAGAGTAATTATCTAAATCGTTAACTTATTAAACTTCATCATAATGTAAATATTTATTAATCAAAGAAAATAAAGTATCTTTCGAGTATCTCATTAAAATAACTAATTGTTCTAAATTTTATTTTATTATTTCTGGACTTTCTTAGCTTTCTAAATATTCATCATAATTCAAATAGTAATCTAACAATTTTATATATGTTTAACCTAGCTATTATTAAGCTTTTTCAAGTCCTAATAAATTACAAATTTCTCCAAAAGTTTGTAGAGCCTTTAAATTAACATTTTTAGAGGAATCATCCAAAAGCAGGTTTAAATATATTTATTTATTTCTGAAAATAAAATGATTTACGTTAACTTTAATTTTACATATTAAATTTTAATTTTTTAATTAATGTTTACTCATTAAAAAATTCATTCCCAATTAATTTTAAAAACCCGGGGAAATTATAAAGGTAATTTTCTCTTATTTCTTCATCGTTGCTTTCGGAAAAACTTTTATACAATTCTAAAAATTAATCCCTTTTCTCAGGCGATTTTTGAAAAAAACATTCGAATTCCTAATAAATTCTTCCATAATTTTTAGATAAAAATTTGTTTAATTAAGGGTCATTAAGATTTGTTAAGCCTATCATTTATTGGGCTAAAGTTTCTTCTCTAGAATCCTCTGAGTAAAGTTAAGGGCATTTTAAAACAAGTTCAATTGCAAGACATTTAATATTGTATTCTGGGTCATACATATATTAAAATATCTAGTAAAATTGTAACATTTTAAAAATAATTTTTTATTGTATATTTATATAAAGAATTTTATTAATATAATATTCCTTACTTAATTTTTAACTAAAACTTATTAAAAATCCGAATAACAATAATTTGTAACATTTTCAATAACTTCGGACAACATAATTTTTTTAATTTCTTCATCTTACTCTGATAATATACTTCTGAATCTTTCATTGATAAAAGAACTGATTTCGAATTTTTTAACCTTAAATTTTTTTATTGAATAATAAAAAATAAATAATTAAAAACTATTTAAATAATATTTTATTGTTAATTTTATTTACATTTATAAAAAAACCTATCATTCTTGCACTTACATACTTTGAAGCAAGTCCACAATTTCCATCAGATAACTATAAAATAAAATCTTCCACTTCTTCTTCAATTTCTTTAAATATGGGTTTTTCTATAATTTATTTAAAAACTAAAACCCACGCATCTAATACTGGAATTACCCATTTTTCTAACATTTTGTAACACAATTAAAGAATGGTGTATAAAATTTCATCATCTAATAACTTTTTTATAATAAAATTAATGAGTTATTCATTGGGTTTATAAAAATAAAACTTAACTTTATAAATTTAATTATGACGTACCTAAGATTATACAAATTTTTCTAAATTTTAAGCACAATGTATTTACATATCGTCCTCTTTTTTTGATATATCTTCCTTTGTAATTAAGATAATAATTGGTATTTAATAAAATAAATATATAAAAAAGATTTTGATAGAAATTATTGGATTAGATTTTTGGAAATATTTTATATTTTATCTAATTTCACGCTATTTTTATTAAAAATTTATTATCACTTCTTATTTTCAATTAAATTAAATTCAAGCTTTATTTTTTTTATTACATTTATTAAATATATTTTCAGACTATTTATTAACAACTTTTTAAAGTTGAAATAACTATTATTTTCAACCACATTAAATTAAAAAACAATAATTCTATCAATTATTATTTAGTAACAATAAATTATCAAAAGCATTAAAATTAATTATAGCTAGATTTATTGTCATATAATATACTTAAATATAATTTATTAATTACTGATATTAAAAGAAGTATGTTTTTAATTTACTTCTGGTCTTCACACTGTAATAGTATATTTTATAAGTTTGCATAAATCTATGAAAAATTATTTAATTATTAATTATGGAATAATTTGCTAAAATTTATCATAATTATTTTTATTTATTAATTAATTTGCGACTTTTTTTATTTTTCCCGTTTAGGATTTAATATATTAATATTATTGCATTTATTTATTTTTCTAATATTTTGAATAGTTAATCTTAGATTTAATATAAATAATATTAATTAAATTACAGAACTTTTGAGTAAATGTTAATATAATTATAAAAAAATTAACATTTAAAATTGACTTCAATTATTGTATTCTTTAATTAATAAAATTTTATATATAATTAATATATAATTTACTGCATGCTTCTAAAGCATTTATCCTTTAGATATAATTAAAATTGTTCTTTAATATTCACTTAAATCCTCTTCTATAGTTAGTTTTTTTAACTCTTCTTCGGTCTGATGACAAAAATTATTTAATACTCATAAATTTAATTATTATATTAAGTTATTTTAATAAAAATATTAATAATTATGGCTGCAATAATTAAAAGTGAATTATATTTTTTATTTTTCTCATTTTAATATTTTATTAATTATATTACTTTATTAGATTATGTATATTCATTTTCTTCTGCGAAAAACATTTTTTTTTATAATAATTTAGTTGGATTTAAGTTTTATTCAAATTTTTTGAGATATTATTTTATATTCTTAGGAAATCTTATTGATAATTTTAAATATAATTAATAGTATTAATTTTTATTTTATTTTAATTTTTATTTTTATTTATTTATAAGCCTTTTTATTTATTATTAAAATATAGTAATTTTATTTTTTTATTTATTAAAACATGATTAAAAATGAATATTAAGTAGTTAACCAAAGAAGTAATTTTAGAGTTAATATAAAAGTGATTTTAATAAAATAGCATAAAATTTAACTTTCATAATATTAACTTATAAATGTATTAACTCATTGATTAATTTGATAAATAGTGAAAGACTTAACCTTACAATAAAAATATAAAACAAAAAAGATAACAACTTCTAACATTATTTTTTTTAGACCATATTAAAAATTATCCATAATATATATAGACAGAAATTACAAATAAATTGCATAAGACTAATTAATTTTAAAAGGATATAATAATATATAAAAATTACAGTAATTCTAAGTTAAAAGTAGGTATATAAGAGGTAAATGTTATTTGAAATACATATTATATAATTTAAAATCATTAATTATATATTATTTGAAAATTAAAAATTTATATAAAATTAACAAACAAATAATTAATTCAAAAATATATATTTTATGTCAAATCTTATAATGATAAAAATAAAATATTTATGCAATTATAAGTTTTATTTAATTTATATATAATAAAAATAAATATGAAAGTATATTAAAATATCAGTTATAATTCTACTTTAATTTACAATATGAGTTATTTCAAATATTATAACTTTATATAAATTGATATATAGGATTTATAAATAGGATTTCTATACCTACATTCTAAATTAATTAAAATAGCCTAACAGAAATTAATTATAAGAATTTCACTCTGAAATTATTAATTTAAATACTAGATAAATTATAAAGCAAAATAACTATTTTTAGAAATTTTTATCGTGTTTATTAAAATAATATATTGAAAAATTCAAAAAAGCAAATATAATTTACTGTTTAAAATTATTCGTCTATATTTAATATGAATATAATATTATTTTTAGAACCAATAGGTTAAATCAAAATAAATAAATACACCTCCCATTATAGGGAAACTTAATCTATTTAAATATACATATTTTTAAATTTTTTTGATGAAACATAATATAACGCATTTATTATATAATTAAAAGGCTTAATTCCTATAAATTAACAAAATTAATGTAAATATTGATCTTTTATATATATTTTAATTATATGATATATTTACTTTATTATAAATGGTAAATATATAAATTAAATTTATAGATAAAATATCAGTAAATTTATTATTTTATAAATTTTAATTTTATTTCATCTAACTTAATTAAAAATAAAAAATTTATAAAATGCAAAATTTACAAACTTCATGATAAGATCATAAAATAATCGTGGTATTTACAAATAATAAACCTTAATTAAAAAATATCAAATGTTCAGTAAATATTAATTTTTTCATTAATATAAAAAAGAAGAGATTATTTTATGCTAATATTAAAATAAGTATTAGTAAAAATAAGAAATATAACTAAAATTTTATTTATAAATTTTTTAATTATTTTAATTCTAACCAATAAAATTAAATAAATAATTTTTAATAAATATGATAATATGTAAGTACATCTATGAAATATTTTTAATATATAATATTTAGTTTGGGGATTATGGTATTTTAAACAATTAATTATTAGAAATAGTAATTACATAAATAAATAAAAAAAAAAAATTTATATTATCAGCTGTAATTATATAGGTAAATAAAATACAATCATTTAAATATATTTATAATATAATTAATATATATAAATGAATTGATTCATTTAAGCCTTACTTATTTTATAACTTAGTGAAATAGCATATGGCTTAAAAAATTGATATAATTTAAAATAATGGAGAATATTATAATTAGTAGCAAGATAAAGATGGAAAAAAAATTTTTAAATAAGATTCTGGAAATTCAAATTAATAATAAAACTATAATTTAGGTACTTTATAGTAATAAAAAAATACAATAGTATAGAATGATGATAATTTTAATTTCAATACAGAGATTGATAATGTTAATACTGATAATAATAATAAAAATTAAAACAATCAAAGAATGAAAACAGAAATATAAAATTCCAAAAATTTTAGTAAAATTTATTCATAAAAATAGTAAGAATATTAATTGATGATTGAATAAAGAAGATAAGTAAATAAATTTCTTTATTTTTTTTTATAACAAGTTGGTATAATATATTATATGATGCTTTCTTTTATATTAGAACTGGCAAGAAAATTATAATGTTGCAGTTTTTTATTTTGAAATATAATTATAAATATGAAATTTTATTTATTTATTTTTAGGAAGGTATAAAAGAAAAAAAATAATTAGAAAAGTTGAAAAAATAAAAAGAAAAAGAAATAATTTAGCAATAAAAAGAAACCAGATAAAAATAATTGTTATAAAAAGCATAATTATAATAGGGTAAAAAATAATTCTTACAGTCATAAATTGAAAAAAAGCTAGATATATTACAAGAAAAATAACTATTTAAAGTAATATTTATTTTATATTTTATTAAATTAATTAAAAATTATATTAACTTAAAAAGTAAGAACGGGAAAAAAAGTTATAAAAATTATAAGAAGAGTAAAAATAAAAAAGAGAGAAAATAAAAAATAGAATTTATAATGAAAATTCTATAAATAGTCCTATAGTATTTATTCCTTTATCAAGAAAAGAGGTATACGAATAAAAATAAAAGTAGATTAATATATTGTATAAAGATTAATTGGCATAAAAAGAATAAAGAATCAAAAAATAAATTGAAAAGATGATTCCCAAAAAAAAAAAAGTAGAGGTCGAGGAAGACCCCGTTCAAAGAAAATTAAGAGAAAAAGCTGAAAGAGATAAATAATTCTAATAAGAAATAAAATAACAAATGAAATAAAAAAAAAATTTTGAGAAAAAAAAACTATAAGAAGAAAAATAATACTATGAATAATAAAAGGTTAAAAATTAAAATGAAAATGAAGGCGAAGATGAAAAGTAATTAAAATATTTTTTATTATCTTTAATATAATTCATATTAATGGTATCTAATATATTATAATATACGTTATTCATAGATATTAGTTTGAGAATTAGAGCGAAAGATAGAAAATAATTCAAAAAAAAGAAAGTAAATATTAAGGTGAAAGGTATAATGATTTAAAGGTAAGCAATATTTTTTATATTTTAATAATAATATTTAAAAAATACTTAAAGCACGGGTATGGAGTTGAAAAATGGGAAGATGGCTCAAAATATGAAGGGGATTATGAAAATGACAAAAAAAATGGTTCTGGAAAATATTTTGGACCCGATGGTTCTGTATATTAGGGAAATTTTTTAAATGACGATGTAAAATTATATTTTATAATATTGATAAAATTTCAATCTTTTATATAAAATTAAAATGAATATTTAGATAAGTGGTAAGGGAACAAAAATTTGGGCAAATGGTGATAAATATACAGGTTAATGGGCTAAAAATAAAATGTAAATAAAAAAATAAAATATAATTTTTTTTTAATTTTAATGAATATAACCGTATTTAAAACTTTATAGGGAGGGACTTGGACAATATATATATGCAAATGGAAATAAATATACAGGTACTTTTATAGCCAATAAAAAAAACGGTAAAGGAACATTTGAATGGTCAGATGGTTCAAAATATAAGGGTGAATACGAAGATGACCAATAGGTATAATATTTTTATACAAAGATTATATGTTATTTATTACATTATATTGTTTTGGTTAATTTTTGGAACGCTATATAATTAATCAAAGGGTATTTTTATTTGATTTAAATAGTAATTAAAAGTTATTTTTTAATTAAAAAAAAGTTTAAAAAATTAGTTAAGTTTGCTTTTAATTTTTATCAAAAAAATTTAACTGACATCTATTTAAAATAAGCAAGCACTTATTAATTTTTACTTATTTATAAAAATATAAATTATTTTATGAAATTAATTTAAACATTCCCTAATAATTATATAATTAAACAAATTAAATAATATATTTTTAATAGCATGGTAAAGGAGTGTATATTTAAATAGTAAACGGAACGACAATATAAAAAAAAGGTTTATGGGAAAAGGGAGAATTAAAACATGTGTTAGAATGAATGTATAATAAATTTATAATAAAGATTTGAATTTAATTATATAAATAGCTAGCATACTTAATATAATAATTAAAATAATATATTTTATATAAAAGTTAAATCATTCTTACACTTTTTTAAATTACTATACAGTTCAATATTATAAATAAATATCTCCTTATTTATTTAATAATTCTTATTCTTTAATAATACCAAAATTTTCTTTAAGCATTCTTCTTTGGATTTGTAAATATTATATTTTCCAATTCGTTTTCCAAAATATTAATATAAAACTAATAGTTGATATTATGGCGCCTACTAACCACCCTATATATAACCCTTTTATAGGTGTATCTGTATTAAATGCCAGGTAATAACTTAAAGGCAGCGCAATAAAAATGTATGCAATTAAATAAACCTAATTATTTAATAATTTTAATATTTAAATTAAATTATAAATAAAAATTTTTTTTTATTTACTATAGTTGTAATTTTTTATTTATCGATTCCTTTTAAAATTCCTCCAAGTGTAAGTTAAATAGCATCAAAAAATAATACTACCAAATAAATTTTGATTGTGTCTTTTAAATGTTCTGTTATCTCACTAATATCAGTAAATAAATTTGCCCATATTGCTTAATTATACCAAACTAATATAATAATTATCATACTTAATGCCCAAGTTATAAAAAGACCTTATTAGAATAGTTTTTAAGTTTTGTTATATTTTCCAGCCATTAAAAAAGTAGCTTATATTTAAAATAATGTTAAATTATTTATTTTAATAGTTAACTATGTTTATATTAATAATTATATATATTGTTACCCATATAATTAATCATAACTACATGAAAACCTAAAAAGAAATTATAGTGCCATAATTATGAATTAGATAAGGCCATTTATGTAGCAGTTTAATATGTGGTAGTAAAATGAGTTGCAAAAATTACTAAAATATAAAAAGAAAATTCCTAAATGTACCCAGCTAAACCAAATAATGTTGTAAATTTAATATAACTAGAAAGTCTATTGAATGCATTACTATTCCATTCAATCCAAGTTTCTCTAATTTTTTTGGATTTAGTACAATAAATGTAAATTAAAATACAAACAAAAGCATCACTTAAATTTTTCGACCAAGCTGCTCCTTCTAAACCCATTTATTTTGTATCTATTAAATAACCCGACAAAAAAAATTAGAATATCACCTATAAAAATGAAAAAAGTCTTATATTATTAAAAATTAATAATAAATTGTTATTTCCATAAATCAAATTTGCCATTATATTAATTAAATAAATATTTAATACTTGTAATAATTGCATATACATGGGCTCAATAAAAATATTTTAACTTTGTAAAAATGTTTTTGTCGCATCATAATAGGTAAATGCATATAATGAAGGAAGTGAAACCCATACATATCTAGCTGCTTTTTCTGCTATATCTTCATTCATTCCACACATTAAAACAATTTTATCAGCAAAAAAATAAGGTAATGTGCATAAAATACATATAAAGCCACTAACCATAAGCCCTCTTTGATAAAATACTCCTATCATAGCTTTTTACGATTATTTATAACCAAAGGCCTATAAATTAATAAAATACAAAAATATTAAAATAAAATACAAAATGAAGTAAATAAATTTTTAATAAATTTTTTTGATATTATCTATCTTTTGATATATATAAAAAATAGAGTCAAAAGTCAAATGTTTAAGTACCTATGAACATTGACTCAAAAGTCCCATATGTAGATATTTTATTATAACATGTCCAAACATTTTTGATAATACATCTCCGATTCCAAAGGCGACCATTAAATTTGCGTCATTTTAATGTCCAATATAATAATAATTTATTAATGATAGTGTTAATAGTTGCATTTCGAAGCAAAAAACTCCAGGAATTGCTTCTTTGAAAATTAATTTTTGGATTTTTAAAACGTCTTTAAAAGTTAGCTTTTTTTCTTTGCTTTTTCCATTTTGTTCCATATTATTATTATTTGAGTCGAATTTTCCTAAGTCATTTTCAGCGAAATTTTGGTTAGAATTGGAAATCTCGTAGCCGTCTTTGTGGCCGCTTACTTGTAGTAATGCTTGCTTCAAATTTTATTGTAAATCTTCATCTTAACTAAAATTTTAGGGCTGTTTATTTCGGTTTTAGTTATATTCTTTTTTTATTTTTAATGTATTTGAATTATTAGAATTTACAGGTGCAGTTTTTGGACTTAGTTCTTTTAGTTCAAATTCTTATTATTTTTGACTTCTTTTTGTTATTTTTTCTTCCTTTTATGAGTTTCTTGCTGACATTATTATTAGACTAAATAAATATCGAATTATTTATGTAAATGGAAAAAATAAATATTTTTATAATTTTGTTATTTTTATTTTTATTTTATTCAATTTTAATTTATAAAATAATACACCTCAAATTATTATTATTAAGATATAATAGAATTTTTAATATTACATAAAAATTAAAAATTAAATAATTTTTTACTACCAATTAAATTAGAAATTTAGCAAATATTTTTAGTTTTTACTAGATGAAAATACAAAGAATAATCTTAATAAATAATTTAAAGAAATTATAATTATAAATAGCCTAAAAAATATTTTTAATATAATTATTATAAATGTATTTTAATTAAATAATATTATAAACAGTTTATTAATTAATTTTATCATCTGAATATTTATGACAAAGGTTCCTAGTTTTTTTTATCTTCTTCCTTTAAAAATAATTTATATTTAAAAAAATACATTTAAACAACATAATGATATATTTTTTACTTTTTCTTTAATGTGACAATATATAATAGAAACTCCTAAACATATTAATATTATGGCCGTGACAATAATGACAACTATAACTGCTTTGGTAGGTTAAATAAAAATTGAAATTTCCCAACTATAAAATATTTTTTTTTAAATAAAATAAGAATGTAAATAAATAAAAAAATGAAATGGATAATTATTACTTATTTGAATTATCTCCATAAGGGTATATTATAAGTTGAGAATTAGGGATAATAGTTTACCAGGTAGCATAATAATCATCAGTACCCTAAATTCAAAAAATTCAATTTTATAATATTATTTTTGATTGGAATTTTAAAGTTTTTTAATAAAAATTAAAGAAGAAATTTACAGAAATTATATTCCAAAATTTTTAATTTAAAAAAAATATAATTACAATTTAAGGATATCCTGCTTTTAAATTTTCAATGTAATTATTAGTTCTTCCTAATCCAATTATTGCAAAAGGTAACTATAATGGTGAATAAGAACTTTGACTTAACTAGGTTCCTTTTCCTGCGGTTTAATCATTATCATTAACAGTAACCTATTTAATATAAATAATAATTTATTAATTACGCTTATTTTTAAAAAATTTTATTTTTTATTTATTTAGGAAAAAATTGTAAATTTATTTATTTTATACTTTGCACATAAAAGTAGCCCCATAATAAAGAGCAGATTTACAATCATCGCTACCTTTACATTACCCATTTAATCCTAAAGTTTTCAAGAAATAATTTTATGTTTGCCTGTAATTATAAATGGCCGACATATATATAGGAGAACCTTCTCCATCTTAGTAATTAACCATCATATCTAAGATACCATTTTCATTTAAGTCAAAAAATGCAACGGATTTGAAAACTAATATTTATAATATAAAATATTTATTAAAAAATATTTTTTTAATTTAATGTTATAACTTAATGTAAATAAAGATAAATTAATAAAAAATTATATTTAAATTTACTGTAGTCGCCAGCTGGACTAAATAAATTAGTAAATGTATATTCATCAGTCCCTTGATTTTATATTTTGAAGTTGATGTCTCCTTTTCCGGTATTTAATAATATATAAGGAATAGGTTAAGAATTTAAACCATGTCTTAAAACTAATATTAAATCATTATAACCATCTTAATTGACATCTCCATATCTTAACTAACTGTAAACAACTTAATTATTTACAAATTTATTTGTATTTTTTGGTAAATAATATCCATTATATGTTAAATCACTTGTAGTTTTAAAATCAAAGTCTTTTTTACTGCATAAATTTGAATTATCGATTTTTTGAGAATTTTAGTAAATTTTAAACATAACTCCATTATTTCCTTCATAAAGTACGATTATATCAGTAGAACCATTAAAATCTATTTTAATTAAATATATATATTTATATTTTTTTAAAAAATTTAATTTATTTTAATTAACAAATTTAATTTATTTTAATTAACAAAATTTTTACTAAAATCTGCGTAAGAAACTCCTTTAATTTTATATCCAGTTTATTCTATAGAAAATAAAGTATTTAAACAATATTTTCCATCATCTTCATATGTCCAAATTTCTATATAAGTTTCTTCATTTCTAACAGTTGTAAAAACCAAGTCACTTCTACAATCTCCATTTATATCTACAACTGCATTATAATTAGGGCTAGAAAAAGGATAAATCTAGTTTACATCATTAGCACAAGTATCAGATATATAATTTGTAAAAGCTTGTCTAAAAATTTTTATTATATTTTGGTTCAATATTTAAAAATTTAGGATAATTTTTTATATATTTTAAATTACTTAGTAGTTATCAAATCTGAATCGGAGTCTTTACCCTTTGTTACTTAAATAACTCCCCTATTTTAAGTTGTGTCTTCTTCGAAAATAATTTAAGTTAACCTTTCGATAACTCCTTCACTTCCAACCACATTTTCAATATTAGCTAAAAATGGCATGGAATTTTTATTCATTCTGTATGTTTGTAATTCTTTATTATTGGTTTTAAATTTTCCTTCAGAGTCTTATAATAAAGGAACTAACTGTCTGTAATAATCATCCTATTAATCATTAAACAAAAATAAATAAATAAAATTCAAGTGTATCTAAATAGGTATTTATTTTAAAAAGATTAAAATTAATTTTCATATAGTTTACTCCTTATTATTCATCAAATAAAATTAATAAATCCAATAAACCATCGTAATTTATGTCAACGGGGTATATATTGACCATTCCAGCTCCACAATCATTAGTATCACCACAGACAGAATATTTATAGAAATTATCTTATTATATAAAAAAAAAAAAAAAATATTGTTTAAGCATTTATTAAAAATAAATAAATAAATATATTTATTAATCTTTTTACATTTATCTTCATCCCATTTATATATATCTACGTATCCAATATCATCCTCATACCTTAGAGTCACAAAATCAGTGCTTTTTAAATATAAAAAAAAAAATTATATTTAATTTCACTTTTTATCAATTTATTATTCATTTGTTTTATAATTGTATATTTTTTAATTTCAAACATTTAATTTTTTGTATTTTTTACTAAGTATCTCCGTTAAAATCACCAAATGCCATCATTTAATTTCCAGTTTCTGCATCTTCATAATTTTTCCATATATCAACTTTATAAAAATCTAAAAAAAATTTGCAATTTCTTATTATTATCAAGTATTTTATATTTTAAAAAAATAACATTTTTTGTAATAAAATTTAAAAAATTCTAAAAAATATTTATTTTTTTTAAACAAATATTCAATAAGATTCCATAAAATCATTAAATATTTTTTTCATTTAAAAAATTATAAAAAATTATAATTGAGTTTTTATTACTTGGTGTCAAGTCGCTAAATTTAAAAAATCCTCCCTCAAAATCTTCAGGGGTATAATCTGCTTCAATAATACCTGCTTATAATTAAACTATCAATAATATTCCTATTAAAATAAATGACAATTTCATTAAATTATTTTTTTATTTTATTTTATAGAATTTAGTATTTAGTTTTTATTCTTTTAAATAACAAATAAATATTTTTTTATGTTAAAAGAATTTATAAATAATAATTAAAGCTAATGAACTAACAATAAAACCAACAATTCTTTTAAAGTAAATATTAATATAATATTAACATTTAAAACATAATATTGTCTTTCAATATTAAACAGTGTTTTTAAAAAACTGAAAGCAGTAATGGACAATATGAGAATCAAAAATTTATTAATTTAACATAAAAATTAAAATTTTTATTGTAATTGCTTTAGAGAAAGTTTATAATATATAATTAATTATATCGAATATGTTAGTTAATTAATTTTTAAAAAGTTATTTTTAAAAGCTCCATAAAAATATACTTTATTTTAAATTATTTAATATTACTATTAATTAATTAATTCCATTAATTATTATATTGATCTAGTATAGTATATTTATTTAATCGATTTTATTAGACAAAATTTATATTAAGAAAATATAATATATTAAAATTAAAAATGGAAAATTAAGAAGAAGAAATTAAGGCAGTAGATATAATACAATATAAATTAAACTTTAAAAAAGAAATACAGAATTTTAATAGCGAATTAGATACTTATGATTTAATAAAAAAAGAGAATGAATATGAGTAATTCAAATGTCAATTTAGATTCATATATTAAAAAATTAATAGCTATTTTATAGTTTTATTTTAAATTTAAAAGCATAGATGACATTTAATCTTTATATGGTAAGTAGGCATTAGAAACTTATTTAAATGAATTACCAGTAAATATACATATTATTATTTTTATATTTCATCTTCATCTTCTTAAAAACTTAAATTAAAATAATATAATTGAAATATAATAATTTTATATTTATTTATATGTACAGGACGACAAAAGTTTATAATAAATTGTTAATAATAAAAGTGATTAAGATAAGCAACTGTATTTGAAAGAATTTTAAAATCAAAAAAATTTGAAGTTTATAAATAAAGCATAACAGAATTTAACCGAAATTAAACCAGAGTCTTTAAATATACATTATGCAATAACTTAAATTAATCCTCCAAAATTTTAACAAGAAAATATAATATAAGAGTAAAAAATGAAGTCTTTAGAATCCTATAAGGTTAAACTTCAAAATGACAAACCAATTATTTATGAAAAAAATTAACTTAAAAACTAAATTGTAAAAATATTTCATTTTTATGGTAAATTTATAATTAAGTCCATAAAAATCAATTACCTAATTTTAGCAATTATTTATTTTTATTTTTAATTTTATATAGCTCATTTAATATAATTTATTAATTTATTGACTTTTAAACTGAATTTTTTGCATTTCTTTAACTATAATTATCCTATAAATTATATCCGATAAATAAAATAAAAAAATATTTTTTGATATTAATTATAAAAAATTAAATTAGCCAAAGTTAATATAAATAGAATAAAATTTGTGCTAGAATTAAGATATATCTCAATTAAATGAAAGCAATATACTCTTTCAAGTTTCTGTTTATAGGTCAATAGATGGATAAAAAGATAAAGAATTTTTAATGCATGATCAATAATCACTTTTCGAACTAAAGTAATTGATAGGATGTATAGCTGAAGATACAAATTAAAATCAAAGTATCAAATTTTAATATATAGAAAAATAAATAATTAAGTTGGATTTTTTAATAAAATTTTACTATACTTTACTAAATTTTTTAAAAAAAATTTATAAAATTAATATTATATTTTAGACTAAAATAATGGCAGCTTTTTCTTTATTGAAGAAGTTTTTTATAACGATAATTCTCATATAGATAATGTTGATATGTCATGGTAAATTTTATTTTAATTATTCAGTATAATTTATTTTATTTTAAATAAAATAATTTAACCTTTATAAGTGAATTTTTAGAGAAACAAAAAATGTTTTTCAATTAACAAAAAGCTAAATAATAATAATAAATGGAAAGAGATGAAGATTAATTTATCTACGAAGACAGTGATATTGAAGTTATTTAAAATAATAATGACGGATAATAAAGTATTTAAGATATTTAAAAAAATGAATATATTGTAATAATTAAATTTAATTATATATTTATTTTTATTTTTCATAAGATTTAATTAATGGGGAAATAGAATACTAGTAAAAAGATATGTAGGTTATAAAATTAATTGATTTGAAGATAATTTTTGGAAAACCTTATGTTTATAGACATTTTTCATAGTGTGACCACATGATAGTTTTTTCTGATATGTGGTTTTGGAGTATATATTTAAAAATTTATACAATTTATTTTATTAATTAAATAAATATATATCTAAAATTTTAATAAAAAAATATAATTTTAAAAGATTAAAACTATCCAAAATTATAATAATGGTATCCATTAGAAACATATTTGCCGAAATTTAAAAGACATAGATGCGATGCTTGCAATTTATTTTTTGCTTAGTAATCAATCAACAAATTTTAATTTTTTATTTAATTTGAAGCAAAACAATATTATCATATTTTTTAATTAATTTAAAAGGTTTATCTGTTTTTTAGATAGAATTTCTGATAAATGTCTATCTTATTTTTGCGAACAATGTTATATGGAAATTCACACTGAGTAATAATAAATTTTTATTAAAATAATACATATATACTTCCCATAAAACCTTATTTTTTTTTCATAGCTAAGATGGAGAAAATAAATATAAAGACTATTTTTTATATCCTTATATAAACGATTGATATTATTTTTTACTATAATATGTACATTAAATTTATATAAACTAAAAATTATTTATCATTTTAATAATATAAGTTTATTTATTTTACTATGATAGTATTTTTAGAAAATTTCTAATTAAATATAGCCTTAATTAATTAATAATTAAATTATAATCCTAATAATTTTATAAATTTGTTTAATTATTGTGCAAAAATTATTAGAATTAAATATAATCAACATTTTAAAATTATAACTTCTTTATATTATAGATATAAAAGTTTAAAAAAAAAATATAAGAATCGTATAGGAAAACTAAAAATATTATAAATTAATATGGGAAATGCAGGTACAAATATTTTTGTTTTTTATCTATTTAAATATTTAGCTTTTAAATTAAATTAAAAAAATTAGATTTTACATATATTAAATGTTAAATTAATATAATAATATTTTATAGTATCCGTCGTTAGAAGAAGTGCGTTTGATGCCTCTTCATTATTTAGACATAGAAAAACTTTTATTACTGAAAAGGTAAATTCTTGGATAAATTTGTGTTTAAAAATTTTAATTATATTTAATATACAAACTTATGTTTAAAAATTAAAAATTAGCAAAAATAAAGTAATAGATTAGTAATGATGTACCTTTAAAGTAGTATGGCAGTTTTATTATGTGTAAAGTTAAAATAATTAATTTTTAAATTTATATATATAAATATTTCGTTTTATAACGTTTAATATATAAAGAATTTAATGTTGTCCAAAGAAGAAGAAGCTATTATAAAAAAATATTAAGAATATAGATAGACCATAGATAAAGAATAAACAAGTTTAAGTGAGGATGATGCTGATATTTATTCATAAGGCTGATAAATTAAAAAATACTTAAATGTTTCATTATTAATATTAAAATTTATATAAAGTAATCTTATATATGTTAATATTATTTAAAATAGTAAATTAAATGACTTAATTTTTTAATTTAAAATTTATCTAACGAAAATCCTAATAATAAATTATTGTTTTAAAAATAATAAATTATTGAATAAATAATTTTTTTTAATTTTTTCAAATATACACCTTTTTTAACATTTTTAATTAAATTTAAAATTGTTAATTCTAATGTTTTTTATAAAATCTATAACCAGAAATTAATTTTTAAACAATCTCTTATCAAATTGAATATGGAATATATTAAACTATTAAATGATAAATATAAAATTATTATAATACCTTATATATTTGAAAATTAAAAATAATTAAAAAATAAAATATAAAATATTCATAATGTAAAGATTATAAAAATTAGTAAGAGGAGCATAAAATAAAAAGTTTAACTAATTATTCACACAGCAGCAAACATTTTAACAGCCAAAATTTTATTTCAATTTTAATGAAGATAAATCATAAACACCAGAAGAAAAATTAGATATGTACTTTAAATTTAAATATGAATATGTAAAAATAATTATTGAAAAAATTTAATATTATATAAAAGTATTTGTAAATTATAAGAATTTTAATTATTTTCCATTAATGAAATAAAAAAAAGTATTTTTTTGTTATTTTTTTTATTATTTTTTAAGCTTTATTAATAATCCGTATTTGGAACTCATTTTATGGAACACCATAAAATGACATCGGAAGAAATTTAGGAATTTAGATAAAATATTTTAAATAAAACATAATTAGTGGCTTTAGCTGGAGTCACAATGGGTATGATGATGCCTTTTGGAAGTTTTATTTACTTTTTACCATTGACATTTTTACCTTAGTAAATATTAAAAATTTATATTTTTGTCTACCTAAAATTCTAAATATTAAAGTTTAGGTTTAATAATATTAAATAACAATAAATAAATATATTAAAAATATCATGTGATAATATTATAGGTATTTTGCTAAATAAATCCCTGAGAAAATTATGGTTGATAGCAAAAGAAAATTGAAATTTGTAAATTCTAATATATAACTCCTTAGTTTTGGAGCCATGGGGTTACTTATAGGTACTTTATCTGCTAAGGTCTTGCAATTAACTTTTGGGATCGTGCCTGCGATATTTTTATTTCAATAAATGACATTAAATTTATAAAAATAAGGAAAATTAAACGAATAATCTGGCATGATAACGATACTTGGTATTAATTTTTTCTCAATTTTATTGTCTGTCGCAACAGGGGGATCCATATTTTTGGACAGGTATTTATAATTTTTAAAATTTAAACTAATAAATTTAAATTTTTCAAAATTACGCATTAATATAAATTAATTTAAGTTTTTAAAATATTTTAATTTATAATAGCGTAGGAAACAATATATTTTTGATTGCATTCAATTTTTTTATTTGCTATCAACAATAAATTTTGGATCAAATGATTAGTAGGAAATATATAGATGAATTAGAAGCTATGTTTTCATCATTTTTATTATAAAAGTTAGCCTATCAAAATATGGATTATAAACAAAAAGGAATAATTTTGGGATTTGTTATTATGGTTGCTATTTTATAAATATATATCAGGCCTTCTAAAAAAGTATACTATAATAGAGTCTAATATTTAATAAAAAAATATTTTTTTTAAAATTTAATAATTTTTTTAAAAAAAATACATATTATAATTTATATATAAAAACTAAACAATTCGATTGGTTAAAATTAATTGTAGAATAATTAAACGATTTTTAAATATCTTAAAATAAACTATATGAATTATTTCTATTTATAAATTTTTTATAGAAAAGTGAAGCTAAGATTATATAAAATAAATAAAATATAAATGAGATTACTGACTCAAATGTATAATAGCAACCAATAATTGATAAGAATTATTAATAGGTTCAATTTTAAGAAAAATATAATGAAAATATACAATAAAATTTCGATTAATAGTAGAATTAATACTAATATGATAACTCTAATTAAGATTTTTAAAATAATAATAATTAAAATGATAGTTATAGCAGCGAATTTTATAACTCAACTTAAGATGATGGGTTTGGAACAAATTAAAATTAAAGAAGAAAATAAGATTATGAAGACTCTTATGGATATTAAAGTAGCTTTGATTCTGGTAGAGATTATTAGTCCAGTAAATCCAATGTTGGACCTAAATTTTGAATATTTTTATGCATATTTATTAAAAATTTGCCTTACTATAATTTCTTAAAAATATTAAGAAAAATATTAATATAATGTGTAAATAAGTTTATTTATAAACTTAATATTAAATTATATTAGTTTACATTTTATACTTTATAAAAATTTATAAGTATTTTTATTTCAATTCTATGCATTAAGAAATTTTGCCAAAATTTAATCAAAAATTATTTTAAATAAATGGAGGATAACTTGTATTATAGTAAAGTAGATCAGTCCCCACAAGGCGTAGTTATCACTGCCCATATTTCCCTCAATAACAATATATCCTATAAATATAATTAAAGCACTAATAGGTCTTAATATACAATTCATTATTCTTGATAATATTTTTGTATTAGAAACAAAATTCTACTCAAATTAATCACCTTATAATTATCTTTATTGTTATTGATTAACTTATTATTCATCTTAAAATACTACAACATCATTTTAAGTTGGTTATTCTTACTATATTTCTTGATTAATATTTATATCTTATCTTTATTCTTG
Source organism: Pseudocohnilembus persalinus (assembly GCA_001447515.1). Classification (NCBI taxonomy): domain Eukaryota; phylum Ciliophora; class Oligohymenophorea; order Philasterida; family Pseudocohnilembidae; genus Pseudocohnilembus; species Pseudocohnilembus persalinus. The sequence goes on from LDAU01000154.1 coordinate 180,337, forward strand.
CTATTAATTATTGTTTTAACTTTCATTTTATTGGTTATCTTAATTTTAATTTTACGGTTATATATTAGTTTAATTTTCCAAATCTTATAATTCTTCATTTTAAGATTCACTATGTGAATTTTATTCTATCTAAACTTCGTCTTCACTTTCATTTTCATTTTATTATTAAATTTAATTCTATTACTATTAATTGTGATCTATACTTTTATTATCATCAACCTGGCTTTCTAATGTATGAATATTATTGTTAATTTTATTTTATTCTTCAACTTAATTATTTTCTATTAAACGAGTTTATGAAACTATCATATCTTTTAAATTGTTAGTTGAAAAATTATATGATCCAAAATTATTCAAATTTTGGCAATACTCAGTGTCTAGACTATTTTTTTACCCAAAACTGATATTTCCTGAAAATTTTGTTTTTGAATTTTGGCTTTTATTTCTAGACAAAGCTAATATTTCATTGCTATTAAAATTATAATTACTTTAATACCTATCACACGTTTGTTATTCATCTAAATTAATTTAACTCGCTCTAGTTTAATTAATATAATTTTACTATTCATTTAAATTTAAATCTTTGTTATATTAAAATACAGGGGATTCAACTTATTAATTTTAATTATTTTAAAAATTTAAATCACTTATTGAGTTCAGCTTTCTAAACTTTTATTTGCTTTTTCGTACTTATTTTTTTGGGCTTAAATTATTTTTAATATTTTCATTTGTATTTTATTATATCATTTATGAACTTTAAATTTCTCTATTAGATTCATTATAAGGCGCAGTTGTTCGATGGCTATTGAATTATAAATTTTAGATTTAATTAGTTCTAATGTTAATAGATTATTATTATTACTAAAGGTATTATTATTATTTTAATTTTTTCTATAACTTTATTTGCTTATGTTTTTAATTTCTCAATACTAATTTTTATTTTAACTTTTTAAATTAACAGAAAATATGGTTAAAACATTTAAATATACTACTTTAGATTTTATTTTCCATCCTTATAGGAAATAAAAGAACTTCATCATAGTGAGCGCCAAATGTATATTGGGAAAGGTGAACAAATGTGTATAATAGAGTTATTAAGTCTACAATTTTTTTATAATTTTATTAATTTTCATTTTCGCATTATAAAAAGCTATATAAGCTAATTAATGAAAAAATAACCATGATTAGTATGTAAATTGAAATAAAAACCTAACTATTAAGATCAGATATTTATAGAATTATCATTTGAAAAAATGTAAAATATACAATATTTACAGCATAACTTATAAGGCTATTTATTATTAAAATTTTATTTTAATCATTTTTTAATGTGTTTTAAATTGATATTTTCCTACTTATTATTATTTATTTTAAATTTATATATAATTGTTAAGATTACAATGAGGCTAATATTAAGCTAACGTATAATATGGACTTGTAATTTGACTCATAGTTAAATAATTAATTCAAACAAAATGTTATTAATATAGGCTGTAAAAAAAAGGATTTTATTATTAATTTTATTAACATTTTATTTTTAATTTTCTTCCATTTTTATTTTTCTAAATGAACGGATAAAACAAACTCTAAATTTGTAAATGTTCCTAAAAAATTTCTAATACATTATTTTTCACCCAAATTAAGTATTATCTGCACACTCTTTTCCAATAAAATGGATATAAATAATGATATATATTATATTTGTATTAATTCTTTTTAGGTATAAAATAAAACTAGTAAACTTATTTCAGTAAATCCCTAAATTAAAAGTGAGTTAATTAAAATAAATTTCAATAATGAAAACAAATAATAATTAAATAGAATTACACAAATATAATAAATAATAATAAAAAACATAATTAAACTTATATGTATCTATTTCTATTAGAAATAAAATATGTACAAAAATAATATAAATCATAGATTAACTAAATTGTAAATTTTGATAGATTAAATAAAAATAGTTTAAATTTTTATATATAAAGTTTTTATTATATATTTATTTTTTTCTAAGTTTTATTTTTTTATTTATATAATAATTTATCCTTTTGAATTTCTACCAATATATATAATAATTCTAAGAAATATTAATATTTATTTTCAAGTAAATTTATTTCTATTTTTTTTCTTTTTCGTTTTTTTTTCAAAATTGTTTAAAAATAAAGAAAAATTAATCTATTTTAAATCAATGAACTAAACTTTCGTATTTGTTTTAAATTATTTAATTGTAAATCATTTTTGTATATGATTTAACATTTTAAGTTTAAATATTAAAACTTTTTAATCATTCTTTTTTATATTTATTTTTTTGATTTTACACATAAAAATGGGAGATAACCAGCATACAATTTAGTGTAAATTGATAGGGATTATTCATTTTGATTTTCGTAATTATCGCTTCTTTATTCTAGACTTTAAGGCTAAGGTACTATTTAAGACATTTAAGTATCTATGGTTTGTTAACTTTTAATTTTTATTTTTCTATATTTTTAATTTTTATTTTTATTTTTTGAAATATCATTATAATTAAATTTTGAAATAATTAATAATATTTCATTGCATTTTTTATTGTATGGCAGTATAAACTAAGTATTTTTAAAATTTATTAAAGAATCAAATAAGGTATTTTTTTTCGCTTAATTAAGGTTTATATATTAATTAGGTCTATTCACTTTAGTACTTTATAAATTATTAGTTTTCAGAAATAAATATAGGAACCTAAAATCAAAATTTAATATAAGAAAATTAGTATCAAATACTACTTATGATTACCCTCTATTTGTGTTTTAGTATTTTTTTAATTTTGGTATTTGGCTATATAAAAACCACAATTGAAAATAATTTTTTTAATTGAAGGTATATAAAATTAATTATTTAATAAGGATGATTATAATTAGAAAAATATTTTTCAGAATCTCTTTAAAAGTCCTTAAGAATGTACTGAGGATAGCAACGAATAGAAAAAAAATGATTTTTTTTATTTTTATTTGAAATTTTAAATCTAATTATATGTAAATATATCAATTTAACCGTTTTAATGAATAAAAATAATAAGATATTTCTGTAACTTTAAGATTTTTTAAATATTTTTAAATTTATACTATAAAATTTTGAGACTATATTTATTTTAAATTAAATGTATATAATTAATTTACTAATTAAAATAACTCATGCTTCTTACTAAGTACTTTTATTCAGTTAATTTATTACCAACTTTGGGATCAATATAAATTATGTTTTTCTAAAGTATAAAATTATTAAAATTATGCGATAAAACTAATATTTTATAAAAATATAAGAATAAATAAAGTTTTCCAATTAGTTATTAAATATATTTTTGTGTAATAAATTAAAACAGTATTATTAAAATTCACTAAGTAAAAAATTAACAATTAATTAGAATTATATAGAATTATTAGTATCATTTATGATGATATAATTTATTTTTGAATTAATAAATTTTTTTTAAAAATAAAGATAATAGTTTTAATCAATTAAAACAAAAAGAAATTTATAAAATTCATCAAATTTAATAATTTTTTTAATTCATATATATATATATTATATATATGTTTTTTTTTCAAAGTCATTTTTAACAAAATTTAGTAAATATAAATAAATAATATATAACAATTAAAATATTTATATCATATAAAATTTACTTTTGTTAAATAAAAAGGTAAAAATTTTTCAAATACAAAACAAGCTTTTTGAACTCAATTACCACTAGCATTATTGAGCCAAGACATTATAACTTATAAACTAGAAGTGACTCCAGCAACTATAGCTGCAACTGCAATTTATTTTACCAATTTATCATCGACTTTAACTAAACCTAAAAACATTTCTGCTTTTATTAGTGATTCATGTTCAAATTCTTATTTAATTTGGTAATATTTTTCTAGTAAATCATTGGCATATTTGTAGGTGGCCTTTCTTAAAGCTTTTTCAGGATTTTAAACTTGTTCTAAATTTTAGTTTTCTAGTTTTAATCTTAATTAAGCCTACCTTCTTAATTAAAATAAACCAACTTTTATTAATAGATCTTATACACCTTGTCCTTCTTTTTAAATATAATTTTTTGTCAATAAAATTTATTTAATTAATTATTTTATAATTAAAATTTAAATTTACCATCATCAAATTCATCATCTACTAATTTAAATTATTAGCTTTATTAATCATAAACTGTTTTATCGAATTTTCCATATTTTTTTTGATTCTTCTTTTCCAAAGCTATATCCTCATCTTCAGAATCAACTTCTTATAATCTAAAATATTTATAAAAAAAAATTGATATATGGAATAAGAAATCAATATATTAAATTACAAAACAAGCATTTCAGGTAAATTTCTAGATAAGTCAGTAATTTAACCAATAATATCACTTAATTCTTCTATGATTATATCATAAGTTTTATTCATTTATACCTTCATATTTTATTGTTAAAGTTATAAAAATTTTATTTAATTTATATTAAAAATAATTATTGTTCTTACTTTAAACCACAAACTTCTAACAGCGATAAATAATATGACTAAGGCATCAAATGCAAAATAAAATATGAATTTGGGGTTGAATAAAGAGTATTTTTCCCAAAAGGCTCCAAATATATCCAATATTATAACTTTAAATAATTAATTTAATTTTTATAATATCAAGAATATTTAAATTTTAAGTATATTATATATTTATTACAAATAAGCATAATGATAATTGCTACACCGTGCATACTAATAGCCTAATAAATAAATATTTATTTACATATTTTAGAATTTTATAAATTTATTAAAATTATTTTATTCATTTATTATATAATAAAATATATAATTTTATTAGCTAATTACAACATCATTTATATGATCTATTCTTCTAGTTCTTGCATATGTAATTCTAGATAAATTGTGCCAACTTTCTAAAGATGTAATATCAAATAAATTAATGATAGGAATTTCTCTTACACTATATTTAATTTCCTTTAATGTAATCATATTTATAACTCTTCTTAGTTGTAGTAATTTAAATGACTAACCTTAAAGAATTTAAAATCCACTTGGAATTAAATTTAATGTATAAACTAAAATCGACTAAACTATAATCATTAGTAAAATAGAATAATTTTCGTATTTTTCGTGGAAAAAATGAACTGCTAAAGGTATTCCTATGGCTCTTATAATGACTAAGAAGTAGAACTATTTTAATTTAAAAAAGTTATTACTTTTATTTTAAAAATTTATCAACTAATAATTTTACTTAAAATTTCCTAAAAAACTCAGCAAAATAAGATTATTTATTTCCTATAAAGTAGATTTATTCAACTATTTCTTCTGGATCTTTGGAGGCAATTCTTTCTTTTTCAGCTATATACCTGGCAGAAATCATTTATGTTGAAACCCAATTTTTACCGATATTATTTACTTTTGAAGAGTTCTTCAAATTTTTTCCAATTGTTATTCCCAATTTTTCCATCGTCTCATCTCTTAAAAAAAAAAAAACAATTTTTTTTTTTTAATATAAATATATAATATAATGATATTTATATTGTAATTTTTTAATTTGAGAGTAATTTTTACTATTTGGGAATAACTGGAAGGATATTTCTCATATAAGTATCTTCAATATTTTATAAAAATTCAAGGTAATAAGTCTTTTATGAAATTTAATATTCGTTTATGTCATACCTATTGCAAAAAAATGACAATTTAAATTAAATAAATCATGTAAATATTATTATTAATTAAATTTTTTACATATCTTCTGTGTAAATGTTAATAGTTACGAAAAATTAATTTACTAGTTAAGCCATTCTCAAAATTGTATAAATTAATATTTGATAAATCCAATAACATATGAACAAAATGGTAATATTCTACGAAGTAAACTTTAATTCATTAAATTTAATTAAATTAATCAAAATTAAAATGAAAACAGCGCACATAACTCCTTAAATCACTACTTATTTTATTATTTTTTTTATTAAATAAGGGATAAAGAAGTATATATTTTTCACATTTAATCCAGCATTAAAGTATTAATTTACTTATTTTATTTCATGATAAAACACTTTTAATGGGATTAAAGCACCTAATATTTATGTAAAATTTAAAGTTGAATATTCATATATATTTTATAATATAAAAAATTAAATAAACTTATTTTTTTATCTATTTATTTACCTATAAAAGTCCATAAAAAAACTTAAAAAGAAATTGAGAAAAATTATTTTATGAAAAATGAGGTAGATAAAAGTAGATCATCCACATATTACTTAGAATTAGTAATTGTAAAAATGGAAGTTATATTATAATCTTCAAAATTTGGGTAATTATTTTAGGTTTTAATTTTTTCCATTAATTTATCTTTTTTAATCTATTTGTATAATTTCTCATTTTAACACATTAGCAAGTGCTTTTTAGTGATTTTAGTCATTATTTTATTAACTTTTTATAACTCAGTACTCAGTTTATCGTCAATTGTAATACCCTATTCATCTTACTAAAAATTAAATATCAAAATTTAAAAGCTCAATAATTGTTATAATATCATAATATTTTAAATTTATTAAATAAGTAAATATTATTATTTAGTACGCTTAGTAAAGGTATATCATTTTTTCCTTCATTCTCTATATTTTATTCATCTTAGTCATTTTAGAAATTTTCATCAAAATTATTTATAATGTTTTAGGTTAAAAGTTGTCTGTATATCTTTTTTTTAATTTCTTTACATTTTTAGTAGTGATTAAAATTTACTTTGGTGTTAGGATCCTTTGAAATACTTAACTTTATTCTTCTTAAATTTTCAAATAAAACATTTCCAGAACTCAAAATTTTTAAGAACAATTTTAAATCGTCATAAGTATCACTATATGTAATTATTCCTTCTTCCTCTTCTTCTTCCAAAGTGTTAGAATACTGATATTTTAATTTAAATGTCAACTCTTCTAAATTATCGTAAATTGAATTGTTAAAATTATCCAGCTCTATTAAACTTTTTTAAATATATAAATAAAATAAAATTAAGTAAAATATATTGCTATAATTATTAATTTGTCTTTACTATAAAGTATATCCAGCGAATAATAAGTTATTGCAACTTTTAGAAAAGGATATGTGAATTAATTATTATTTAAGTAAAAAAACGAAATATTCGGGGCATTTAATTATACACTCAAAAACCATTTCTATGAAAATTGGTTTAGAAGAGTACAATTGTATGAAATCATTCAAAGAAATATCTTAATATTTGGTATTTTAAGGAAGATTAGGTTTAAATGTCATTTTATAAAGTTCTCTTGTATTTCCCATATATTATATTCCATTTTCACTTTTAATTTTTCCATCTTTTACAGAAGAATTGGCTCTAAAATTTAAAAATAAAATAATTAAATTATAAGACTAAAAATATTATATTATGTTTTTTAAATAATATATGCGGGATTAAAATAATTATTTTTGTAGACTTCTTTTTTATTTAATAAAAAAAATAACTTTTTATAATTAAATAAAATTTAATTCTAAATAAATAATATAGTTTTGTGTAATAAATTCTATTATCAAGTATTCGATAAACTCCAGTTATTTAATAGAGGCATAAAATTAAAATATATATCCGCCTAAAATTAAGTTTACTTTTCAATTTCTTTATCTTTGAAATGCTCTAAAATTTTTTTATAATTTTCATCGACCTCTTTAGGAGGTAGAACATATTCGTTGGGCTACGCTTTTCTAATAAAAAAAAACAAAATAAATTTAATTATAAAAATTCTATATTATTGAAACTGATATTAATATGAACATTTTTTTAAATTATATTAATATATTAAAAATTTTCCACATAAAATAAATTATTACTAAACTTCTATAAGTAAATAATTGTAAAAGTTTTTGATTTTTGATTTTTTAACATAAAAGTTTGTGTGAGTCAGTGCTTTTGATACTAATCTATATCTATCAAAACCTAAATACGAAAATTTCATATTATTTTCTTTATACCCTAATTTTATTCTATATCTATGAGTATCAGGTTTTAACTTTTCAGCAGTTGATATTTCTTCCTTAAATGTTATATTTATTTGTAAATTTAAAAAAAAATTTTTTTTATGTTAAATGGATAATAATTTTTAATATTTCATTGCATTAAAGTTATAAAAATACAATATAATAATTAAAATTACATTTTCTATATCTACAACATTCAATTAATCTTCTTAAAGGTTTTCCTTATCATATTTTTAGGTTTCTGACATTTAAATATCGACTTTTTAATCTTCTTCTGTTTTTTTCATGTGGAGATAAATTTATTTTGTTTTGTTTTTTATTCGAATTTTTTTTATTTATTTATTTATTTACTTTATTATTTTAATAGTTATATATAATAATCAAATTTGAAACAAAATATTAATTGTAAATTTTTTATAATAATCTTAAGTAAAATTTCAATTTGTTCAAACAATTAATAACATTTTTTTTATAAAAATAATTAATATGTTTTATAATAATATAAATATTCTATTTTAAATATTAAAATTGGACAGTATCATTTACTTTTTATTAAAATAAAATATATTATTATTTTGGAGTATATTATATAATATATTAAATTAAACTAAATTAACATTAAATCATATAATTTTTTATAAAATAGTTTAAACAATAAATTATGAAAATTAATTATTATGTATTATTTTTAATTCTATAAAGATTCATCAGAATTTATCAATATTAATTCGGTTTTTTTTAATATATGTAATTTAATATAAAAAATAATAAATATATAATTAGTTTCATTTAAATTAAACAATTCTAAATTTGTATGTTAGATTTTTTAATTGTTACAAAATAAAAGGTTATAAAACTTTTTTTAAATTAGTGATTTAATATTTATGCCTTTAAATAGTAATTATTTAATAATATATTAAATATTAAATTTTTAAAATAAAATTAGATTAATTTTTAAAATATTTTATATATAGTATTTCAAATATATAGTGAAATTATAAATTATGTATTATTTTTTAATATTTTAAGTAAAACTAGTAATCTTATTTTTGGATATAATATTACCAAAAATAAAATTTAATTAAATTGGAAAAACTAAAAAATACCAATAAATTTAAGAGAGTTTTGTAAATAGATTATGGAAAAAAAATAAGAATATTTTTTACACAAATTAAAGGAAAATTTTTAATTATTTTAATGCGACAAAGGAGGAGATCACGAAGATGATATATTAAATATGATATGCGTCGATTAAAATTGTAAGAATAGCAGCTAGTCTAATAAATATTTTTAGGTATTATTTTTACAATTATCAGATTAAGATTTTTTTTTATAATTTTTTAAAATTATTTATAATATTTTAATTTTTAGCCTCTTTGTTCTGTATGTATAGATGAAAATATGCATAATTAAAATAATCATAATGTTAAAAATCTTAAAAAATTTGTCCGATCAGTTATAGATATAAATTATTTAAATAAACAATCCGAAAAAACCTCCCATTTAACAAATAAAAATACCCTATAGAATTTGTAAAAATTAAAAAGTCAAATAGAATAAATTCAAATACAATTAACTTAAATGACTGAAAAAATAAATATAAATTTAGATAAATTATAAGAAAATTAAACTAATTATATAAATAACATTGAAAATGTTTTAGATAATATACTGGATTCTTAAAATTAATAGAACTTAAGGGAAAGTTTATAAGGTTTAACTAATTTTATAAAAATAAACGAAAAACAAGAAATAGTTTAAAATATACCATAAATAGAAGAATTAAATTTAGACAATATGGAGTAAGATATTATTTAAATACAAAATTTAATAACAGATTTTCAAGATTCATTATTAAGCTTTTAAAACCAAAATATTTAAAATAAAACTTTTAATATGTAAAATAAAACAAATTTAAATTTGGGTCAAAACAAAATTGGAAATTAGGATACTTAAAATATTTAATAGTAGTTAAAAAAAAATTAATTAAATTTGGATTAAAAGGTATTATCTCATACTTAATTTAGCGGAATTTTAGACTCTAATTATAATCCTATATTTAATTAAAAAAACTCTGAAATTAAAAATATTTCGCCTATAAGCTTTAAAAATGGGGAAAATTAAAGCAATTTCAAATTTGATAAAGGAGCGGATTAGAATTTATTAAATGAATTAAATTTAAAGAAATTTTAATCTTTGATTGCAAAAAATAATAAAGAGGCAAATCATAATAATAATAATTTTAATAATTTTAGTGAGTAATAAAACACTATTTCTGATTAAAAATAATCCAAACATTATAAAAATTATCAAGAAATATATAATGATTTTCCTTTGGGCCCAGAGGAATTCGAAATACCTGAGTTTAATTAGGGAAATAATAATTATATAAATGACAATATTGACAATCAAATATTGAATTTATAGTAAGGATTAGATTTTAAATAAAATTTAAATATAAATATAAATTAAAATTAAAATAAAGAAATAAGTGCAAAATCATCAAAAAATATTGAAAATTCAACTTAGTTTTAGTTTAAATACGAAATAAGGAACAAAGAATTATTGTTAGATTTACATAATTCTTTCATAATATAGGGATTTAGAGGGCCTTATCCTATAGCTTTATTAGAACCTTAAGTTAATTAAAAAAAAATAGTTAAATTTGGTTTAAAAGTTTTAGAAAGTGATAATTGTGGTTATTTTGGATTGGGAATTATTAGCTATTAAAAGGCAAATGAAAATGAATTTTCACTGGATAAAAAATATTTTCAAATTAATAATGGCGCTTATTGGGTTAGGTCGGAAGGATTCGCATATAGTTCTCATGATAGTAAGATAAAAAATAAAAAGTAATTAAATTATTTATATACAATATAAATATTTAAAAATTGATGAAATCAAGAATATAAATAAAAAATAATTTTTACATTTAAATAGGACAGGAATAAAATTTGAATAAAATGGAGATATATTAATTTGCGAATGCGATAATATCTTGAAAAAATTAACTTTTTATAAATTTGGCGATGAGGAGAAAGTTTTTTAGATGGAATTTCTCTAAGATTATTATATTTAAGATTATCATCCATTTATATCTTTTGGAGCTCATAAAGAACCTATATTATAATTTTTAAATGATTCTGATATTATATAATTTTACAAAGAATTTAGGAAAATAAACCTTGAATGATAATTTAATAACTAAACAAATATTATAAATTTAAATAATAAATTATTTAAATATTTAATTTGCGATAATATATTACTTTCATTTAATATTATTATAATTAATAAGATAAATAGTTATCTTATTCTTCTGATTAAATCTTTTAAATAAAATTATTATTTAAAAATATGATAAATATTAATTAAAACTTTTATTAAATATTTATTCTATTAATTTTTTTTGGAATTTTAATTAAAAAATTTATTGATTAAATTTAGAAATCAAAATAAAAAATTATAAAATAAAATGGATACGAAAATTAAAGATTAAAATAATTGTAGACCAGAAACTGAGGGTGAATATTATTTAATATTTTTTTATTCATAAAGTAATTTTCGAGTTGTAAATATTTTAATATTTTTTTCAGTTTATTACTTCGGAACTACCAAATACAGACCTGTATGTAAGGACAGTGAAAGGTTGAATGATATGTAAGTTAGAACTTTTAAAATTGTCATATAAAAATAAAAATATATTTATTATACATAAGTAATTAATATTTATTAAAAAATAATTTTTTTAGCATTTAACGAGTAAATTTTGAAAAAAAAGTTGTAACAGATATAAAATTATATTATGAAACAGATGAGGATTCAGCATATAATTAAAAATTGAATAAATAATATGAAACATATTTAGAATTAATGCAAAATATTGATGAAAATAAATTAGAATTTATAAAAGTTTCGGCAAAAGGAGGGAGCACCTTTTTATTAGATAGTAAAAAAAATATAATAAATTTTAAAATATTTATAATACATATTAAATATAATTAATTATATATTTATAAATATTATATTTTATTATATTTATTTTTAAAACAAAATAAATAAATAAAAAAACTAACATAATTTAGATAAAGATGAATTATGGGGATTTGGGTACGGATTGCAAGGACAAATTGGGAATGGAAGAATATCCATGAATGTGGAAAAACCTTTTAATTTGAGTAGATTTTTAAATAGATAATTTGTTGATGTCTAAGCTGGTGGTACTCATACTATAGGAATAACAAGTAAAAATTTAAAAATTTTTTGTTATAATGTATTATTTTTTAATATTAGTTTATATAAATATTTATAAAATCATATACAATTAGATAAAAATCAGTTATTTGTTTGGGGTGACGCTAGTGAAGGCTATTTAGGATAGTAAATTAAGGATAGTTATAGTAGCGTTCCAGTTAAAATTAAAAAAAAAGTTATAGAAAATTTTTTTGATTAAGATCAAGATGATGTCAAGTAACAATTTTTTTATTTTTTTTAATATAAATATTTAAAAAATATTTAATTAGATTATTAGATTTTAATTGCATATCAGCTAATAAAGGATTTAGCATAGTAGGGATCAATAATAATTTACTATCATTCGGTAAAGAAGAGAAAGGTAACGATAATATATGAAATTTCAAATTTCAAATCCTTAAAACGGGCAAATATTAATAAAATAAAAAAATGATTAAAAATATATTACATATAAAAATATTATTTAATAATTGAATAATTTTATTTTTATTTCAATTTTCATCAACAATATCCATAATTATTTATTTTTAATTTACTAAAAAAAAATAGATAAATTAAATAAATTAAAACTTATTTTTAATTTTAACTTTTAATTTGTATTTTTTAATTTTTATTTTATTTTAATTTTGATTTAAATTTTTATTTTTATTTTATTTTTATTTTTACTTATTTTATTTTAACTTCAATTTTAATTTTTCAAAGGCAGACTAGGCCTAGGGCAAGAAAACATAAAGCACACAGAAACACTATACAAAATAAGGCTGCCCTCTCTAAACCTCTAAATAAAAGGCGTATCTTGCGGCAAAAGCCACTGTCTATTATGGGACTCAGACGGAAAAATTTACAGTTGGGGCGACGGATAATACGGTAAATTAGGGCACGGCTCAGTAAAAGGCAAATATAAGTATTCTTTGGTCGAGCCAGTAAGAATTAAGGCCTTGGAGGAACAAAAGGTGGTTACTGCTAGTTGTGGGGCCCACCACTCTTGTTGTCTTACTTATTAGGGTGAAATTTTTACTTGGGGACTGACTTTGTATGACAGGTCTTTTAAAAAATAAAAAGAGGAGGATATTCCTATTGACTATTTGAGGCCTAAGAAATTAAAGGCTTTTTACAGGAATTTGAGTTAGAGTTAAAGTAAAAGAGGGAAAAATTTTATTGTTAAAAAAAGTTTTGCTGCGGAGAAATTCGAAGAAAATTTATTTCCTACTATATTTACTTCGATTACGAGTAACGGAAACTAAAATGCTGCTATTGATATAAATGGATTTTTGTTCACTTGGGGGGAAAAGTAAAATTATTATTTGGAAAAATTAAATAATTTAATACTCACAAATTTTATTAATGCCTTAAATTTTTTTATTAAAAGTTCTGAGTATTGTCTGGGTCATGTTATTTCTAAATATTATGATAACCCTGTTTGTCTGGAGCCTTTAACAAAAAAAAAAATAATAGATGTAAATATCTTTAGCCTAAATAATAAATTATCATATATCTACATATTATTTTTTAATAAAAAAGGTCAGTTGTGGAGACAATTACACCGTCGTAATTGCAACTAATTAAAAAAATCCTCTGGCTTTTCATCATCTAAAGGAAATGAATAGAAAAATTTGTGATAATGCTATAAGTTAAGCAAATAAAATAAAGCAGTTTTGTGAGCTTAAAATGATAAAAGAGAAATAAATTTAAGCATTGAAAAATAATTAAAATTTAAATATGTCAAGCAGTGGGTCGGTTCATAATTCTTTATACAGCAGTTAAATTTAAAATTTAAATAATAGTAACTAAAAATATGGTATGGATTAGGTATAGGTTCCATTGCAAGCAAGATAATAATCGTAAAATATATTAAACGGTATAAGAAATAAAAAAATTAATAAAGTAAATATAAATATGTATTATATAAAAAATTGAAAAATTTTTTTACTTTTTTTACATTCAATATTTTTTACATTTTGATTTCAGGAGGCATTAAGTTTTAACAAGCCTACTCTTTAATCTCAATAAAATATAGACAAACAGAAATTTGAAATTCCTAAATTAAATATAAAAAATTTTAACGCTAATTCTGAGTTAGGCAAATCGATTTTGGAAAATTAGAATACTGAAAGAAAAATAAAATAAAGTTTAAGATAACACAAAATGAATTAAGACAAAATTTTGGGAATAAGATAACACCCCGAAATAGCCACATCCTAAAGAAAATAATTATTTATGTAAGGTGTTAAAAGTGACAGGCCCAAAACTGCAAATTTATAAAGATATAACTAATCGTAAAAATGAATAATTAATTATATTTTAAAAAAGACAAATTTTTATTAATATATTATGTAAATAGGATTAAATTTTTTTATATTTAATATATAAATATACTTAATTACTTTATTTTTGTTATAAATTTTGTTTATATTTTTTTAAGACATACCGAACATAAAGTAAAAGCCCCATTTTTTAAGTACGATGATGACAAAATCATATTGGACTCGGTTATTGATAGAGTAAATACACATAATATAAATGATTCGTTTGAACTAATATCTATTAACTCGAACGATAGCATGGATGGAAATGCAAGAATGATATTAGAGGTATTAATTTTCCATTTAATATTTGTTTATTTTTATAAATTAATATTATAATTTTATTTTTTAAGGAGGTTTAAAGAAAAAGAATAGAAAAAGAAAAAGAAGAAGCTGAAAAAGAAAAATTAAAGCATATGACCTAACAAGAAATTAGAAGATAAAGAGTAACCAAAGGTGTTTACACAAAAGAAGTTTTTGAGCACGAAATTAAAGAAATTTATAATGAATATAGAGAAAGTAATAAGTAAAGTACAAAATAGCAAAGAATAATGTAAACTTTGCGTGGATAAGGAGACCCATTTATAAAAAGTAGGCAGAAATTTACTAAAGTAAATATAATAAAAAAAATAAATAAATAAATTTTATATAAAGTGGCATTTAAAATATTATTATTAACTTAAACTAAATTTATATATGTAAATTATAAAATTATGATTTTTTAATAGGATATCAGGGATAAATTTTATGATACATAAGAAGATTTTAAAACTTAGAGGTCTTTTATGAGTTTTTCCAGAAATTAGGACCCTGAATATCAAAGAGGATTATAAACATTAAATAATTTTTTTGAAGAATCAAAAAGAACAATATAGTAGAATACTTTAACATAATTAAATTAAAAATCTCTAATGGAAATAGAACCATCTAAAATAATGAAAACTATACCTAAAAGTGATTAACCTACTGTTGATTTTTTTTCTAAAAAGAGAAATTAGTTTAATCAATCAGGTGCTAAATAAAGGTATTACTTTTATATAAGAATAAAATATTCTTAATATTTATTATTTATTTAAGTATTTAAATAAATCAATATAAAAAAAGATAATAATAGGTAATAGAAAATGCAAACTTAAGGGAACTTAAAATTAGAAGAGCTTAAACAAATAAAAAATTATTATAAAAGTAAAAGGAGATGGATTTGTAGTAAAAAAGAGAAGAAATATATAAGAAAAGTTAAGAATATTAAGTAAATTAATAATAAAAACTACTTTAATAAAGGTAAAGTGATTCTTAAAGGTTTAATTGGATGTTAATTTTAAATACTAATGGTTTTTTACAGTTTATTGATGGGATCAGAAATACATGTAAATAAAACAATTTTTTAACTAATAAGAAATTCTATTTAAAAAAAAATTTTATTTAAAGGTAAATTAAAATAATAAAGCCATATAAAAAAACTTACTGCTATAAGAAAAATTGAAAGACAAATATAAAAGTATTTAGCCAAAAAAAAAATTAAAAGGTTAAGTCCTTGGTAAAGAATAATTTTTAGAATGATGATTCGTAGTTGGATAGTTTGGAAAAAGACCCAAATTGTAATAAGACATTTTTTGATGGAAAAAATAAAAAGAAAAATTTATTTGGCTACCTATTAATACAGGATAAAAATAATAAAATCATAAAATCTTTTGAAATGGTTTCATTAATAATATTCTCATTAAAAAAAACTAATAACGATTATGTGGGATTCTCATTTACTTTCTGTATCTTATTTGGACAATTAAGGGGATACCAAATAAATCGAAAATTATAAAGAAAAATTAAATAATATAAATAGGAAATACGGGGTGGTTAAAAATTATAATAATAATAACAATAATTAAGTTTAAAAAGTGGGAGAAGCTTTACAAGATCATTTTGATTAATTTGTTACATATGTTTAAAAATAAAAATTATTTATTGTCGGATTTGGTGGGAATAAAAAGTAAGCTAATTCTGCTGTTGGTATTGCAGAGAGCAATAAAGATTTGCTAAAAATTATATATCATAAAGCTTCTGAAAATAATTTTAAAATTTCTGGGCTTTTAGAAAAATTGTAAAAAAAACTATATCTTATTTAAATTTAAAATTATTTTATAAATTTTTGTTTTTTGTAAAAAGAAATTTAATGCCAGTGGAAAATTTAAAAATTGAAAAAATCGATTGTTCAAAAATAGAAGAAGAAAAAAGTTAGCAGGTATCTAGAAAACCTTCTATACCAGTTGATAATTTAGAAAATGATTAACAAAAACAAAGTATTATTTTTATTTTTCTTATATTATATTTTCTATTTATTACAATAAAAATACCAAAATTCTTTTTTATAAAAAATTATTTAAATATAGAATCAAATTAAGGGGAACAGACCGATGATGATCAGCAAGAGTTAAAAAAAATGGCATACTTATCCAAGAAAAAGAAAAGGTACCTAACAGACATTAATATATTGAATATTTAAAATATATTAAATAAATAGTTCAAATAATTTAAAATATTTTTTATATTTTAGTTCAAAGAAACAAAATAATTAAGTAGAAGATGTCTAAAGTTTTGAAGTATAATTTAAATATTTTTTATAACATATTTATAACTTATATTATAATTAAAATCAATAAATTATTAGATTTCTAGTTCAATTCTTCCATATTCATTAAATGCTGATGTTATAAGACTACCCATTGCTTATAGGTATCCTAATGAAAAATTAAGAAAAAATGAAAATGCTAGAAAATAGGCTGCAAATATAGAATGTTAAGTTAAAGATTATATTATACAAAAAATTTTAAAAAAATCTAGATAAAAATATAATCAAGAAATGAATGAAGTAATTTTAATATATTATCATTTTAAAATTATTATTTAAAGTTAAAAGTTAATCGATTATATTTATGATTTTTATATGCTTAATAGTTTTAAAGAGCCTAAAATATTTTTATGAAAGAAAAATCCGATTTAATTAATTAGAAGCGAGCAGAGTAAATACTTTTTATCTTTTATTTTAATATATATATATTATTTATAAAAAAATTTTTATAAAGGTTAATCCATTTAATTCCTATTGAAGTATTAAGAACTGTTATGAAAAAAGAAGAAGAAGAAAGAAAGTTTAAACCAGAGTAAATTTTATTTATATTTGATTAAATTATAGTATGAATTTTGATAATTTTGATATTTGTATATTAAATTATTTTATTTTACTAAAAGTTTACCTAGAGATCATTTACCCTTTTTTGATATGAGATATAAAATTGCGGAAAATATACCCGGAGCACCTCAAAAACCTTAATTTAGCTTACATTTTCCATTAGAGTAAATGGCAGTTTTAAAATAAATTGATTATAATTTTTACACTATAATAAATTTAAATAAAATTTGTATATCTAATAATAATATGTTTAATGTTTTGATTTTTAGGGAATTTAAAAAAACTATGACCGAATATTTAAGAGAATTTAAATAATAAATTGAAATTTAAAAAAATACAATAAGATGAAAATTTAACTAGATATTTATAATAATAGTTTCTAATATTTTAATATTTTAATGTATTAATATAACTTTTCAATTATATATAATATATATTAACGTAATTTATTTATTATAATATATTTTAAGAAATTTCCATATAGGTAAATTTAAATATTTTTATAAAATTCGAGTTTAAATTAAATCTAATTTAATATAATTAAATAATATATTAGAAAACAATAAAAACAAAAAGTCTACATCAAATAAAAAAGTATGAAATTATTTTTTTTGATTTATTAAAAAAATAAAAAATTATTATTATTTTATATTTTAAATAATAGTATTTTGCCTAATATTAATAAATTAAATAAATAAAGATATTTTTTCTTTTTCATAATAGTTATTATAGTTTCAATAATGATTCTATTTTAAATAGTTTTAATAAAAAAATATAATAGCCTAATTGTTTTTAATATTAGTTAAAATTATAAATTTACTGTGAGGAGGGAGATTATTGGCGTTCATTGATTGAATAGTTATGTTTATGCTAAAAAAATTGATTTATATTTTTTTAAATTGATAAAATAAAATTTTTTTACATTAACTTGAAAAGCTATTATTTATAAAGTACAAAAAAAAAAAAAATTAAAATAAAATAAAAAAAAACATAAATAAAAAATATATAATATAAAATGGGAAAAGATTTAGGTGACTAATTATAAAAAAAAGTTAAAACTAACGTAAAAATATTTATAATAATATTATATATTTCATACAAATATAATTTTAAAAAATATCCTAATTTTGTTTGAAATTTTTTAAGTTTTTTAATTATTTAATATGTTATTTTAAAATAAATTATATAAATATATATATAAATGTATTAATATTTTTTTTTATTTATTAATTTTATATATTTAATAGGAAGATAATGGAGAAGATTCTGAATTACCTCCTGAATTTACTGATTAAGAAAAAAAAATTATCGAAAAATGGTACGAATAAAATGATAATCTTAAAGACTTTTTAATTGAAGGATAAGATAGTGACTTAAAATTCACCGATTTCAATAAAAAAGAATAAGAATATATAAATTTATTTAATAAATAATCTGAATAATTCAAAGAGTTTGTTAAAAACAGTAAACTAATTAATAAATTTATTTTTTATTATATATTATTATTTATTATAATTAATTTTATGGAAATTTATTTATTCATTTTAAAAATTTTTACTCTTAAGTGGAAGAAGACATCGATGAAGGAGATTTTGGAGAATTTGATAGTGCTGAAATTAATTTCATTGAAAGATGGAACTAATAAGAAGATTTGGTAAGAGAATAATTGATTTCTGGAACTATAGATAAAAGTAAATTAAATGACTAATAAAAAAAATTTGTTGATGAATTTGAATCATAACCTGAAAAAGTTAAAGATTATCTTTTATAAGAAGATGAAGGTATTTTAAAACTTAAAATTTATAATATAATGATAGTGAAAAATTTTTATTAATTTTTAAATTAAGAAATTATAACTTATTTTATATAAATAATAAATTAAATTTTTTATCTTAATTTAGGAGTTGAATTCACTGATGAAGAAACTGAATTCATTAAAAGATGGAACGATGCCGATGATAAAGTAGTTGACTATCTTACTGAAGGACCCGAAGAAGGAAAAAAATATAGCTGGACTAAAGAATAATAAAAATTAATTGATGATTTTGAAAAATTAAGACCTGAAGTTAAAGATTATTTAATAGGAGATGATGAAGAAGGTGATTTTTATGGAGAAGAAGATGATGAAGGTGAAGACGCTGAAGCTGAACCTGAAGATGATGACGATGCTAATGCTGATGCTGCCTGAATATAATGATGAATGATCACCTCATTATTATTGACATAAAGAAAAAATAAATAAATAATAATAATAATGACTATTAGTTTATATAATAATGATGAGTAATATTTGAAAAATTGTTCATACTTTTTATTTAATATATTATATCAATTGTAGTTATTTAGATTTATTTGTTATTAATTAATATATTATTAATGTTTAACTTACGTTATTAATATATTATGGATATTTATTACTAAAATTTATCTTTTTAAAAAATAATATTTAACTTTTTATATTCCAAATCAAAAATTCAATAAAAATTGTTAGCCTTATTTATTTTTAAATTATTTTATATTTTAGTAAAATAATTTATTAAATAAAATCAGAATTTCTTAGATTCTTTTAAATAAATAAATATTTTATTAAAAATTTGCTTGTCCATATTTTTTATAGGGAGCTTTTTTTTAGTTATATTTTTAAAAAGAATATCACTATGTAAATTTTCTTTAATTATCATAATTCCTTCTTTTTCCAAAGTACTTGAAAATTCAGAATTTTAACAGGATTTCAAAGATGAAATAGAAAATAAATTTAATTGGTTAGAAATTTCTTCAACTGGTATTGAATTTTCTGGACTTATTAAATTTACTATATTTTGACTACTTTAAGATAAGATATTTGCTTTATGAATTTTATTATAAAATATTTGTTTATAATTTTCATTTTGTTTTTAATAGTTATTTTAATCTTAATTCTTATCTTATTATAAAAAATTATTTTTTTATTTACATCTATCTTAATGATATTGTTTTAAACTAATACTATAATTATTGTCTGAATTTTCTAATATTTAAATACTATTACTTTAATTATTTGTATTGTTATTAATATTAGTATTATTATGGTTACTAGATAGTGAAGATAGTAATGAAATACATGTTTATATTTTGTTTTAATAAAGGCCTATATTTTTTAGGCTAATTGATTACTATTCTATATTTAAAATATAATTATTGTAGAATAAAAAATAATTAAACAAATTATTACCTTTAAATTATATTATGGCCGATTTCTATAATCTATTACTTTTTTCTTTTGAAAAATCCTCAATATTTATATTCTATGATAATTATAACATTTTTTGTCTTTACTTTAATTTTATTGTGTTAAATTTATACAATAAATTTGATTATTTTAAAGCATCATATAATGGCTTACCTTCATTGAATTAAAAACAAGAACTTTTATGGTTTATATTTAAACTTTTATTTTTAAAAACATGCCAGTATTTAGTCAAAAACAATTCAGTGTTTATAATTTTTTTATCATTTTCGCTATATTCAATGCCAAGTTATTTTTTTATAATCATTTATTTATTTTTGTCAAATAAAATATCTTTATAATTTTAAGATAAGTCATCTATACTTAAAAATTACTATTCAAGTATCAAATGCCCTTTTAAATGTTTATTTTTATATATAAAATTAAATAAAACATAAATAATTATTTGAGTATATATTACCTTCCTAAAATTTATTAAATAATAGACTTATTTAATTTTAAAGATTTTTATTCAAATAAATATCATTCATTTGTTTTTTTTATTTTTCTTTTGAATGTTACACATTTTTCTCCAATAAACTTGGATTTACTATTTCCATAAATTCCCTTATTTCTTGAAAATTACTATGGTTGGCATATGGAATTATATACCTATAATTGTCTTTAAACTATATAACTTAAGTATTAACCCATCCAGTCATTTGTATGAATATAAAACGACCTTTTATAATTTTTTGAAAATTATTAAGAAATAACACACATGATTTTAAAATAAAATTAACAAATATACTTTGGCGATTCTCATTTTTTTATTTCATTTCATCTAAAAATTTGTCTTTTTAATCCCAAAAGTACTAAAAATTAGATTTTGCTACTACTTCTATAAATCCTTCCTTTCGATTAAGAGTAAAATAATTTATATCATCATTTAATTCAATACAGTTTAGTATTTGTAATTTTTCTTTTGTAACTATTATTTTAGTTTTATAATGCTTTGCAAGTTTTAAAAGTAATTCTTCTTTCCCGAGTTAATTTAAGCCTAAAAAAACCTATTACTTTTAGTTGGATTGATCATATTTTATCCACTTTTATGTTTAATTACCATTTAAAAATGTATCAATAACCTATTTATATTGATTAATTAATAATAAATATATAAAAAAAAATGATTAATATATAAAAATTTACATTTGTTAACATATTAAAAGCCTAACTTTATGTTGGAAATTTAAATATTGATCACAAAAAGTATTATCATAAAAAATCTAATCTATTTTATTTTTTAAATTATATGATTGCATTAATTCTTTATCATATCTAAAATCTCCTGTATGTAATATTGTTCCAAAATATCCTTCAAACAGTATCATAACTTAAAATTTATCATGTAAATAATATATTTAGGTATTAATTATATAAGTCTAATATATGAAAATGATCAATTTAATTACCAGATCCTGGACAATGGTTTGCATTATAAAAAGTTCTTTTAAATAAATGAATTAATTTATATATATATATTTACAAATTTATAGCTGTAATATTATATTTAATATGAATATTTTTGCAATTTTTAAAATAAAATTTTACACTATAATTTGTATTTCATTATTTAATTTTAGAATTTTTTTTTGATTTAAAGGAATAGTTTTGATGTCATTTCTAATTGATAATAATGGAAATTTTTAAAGTATTAGATTTTTTGTGATTTATGAGCAAAATATTTATCCTTACTAAAAATCATTACTAAGTCCTGTTAATTTAAGTTATAAATATTAACATAATAAAATATAAATGTTAAATATATCTTATTCTACCAATAATATATACTGATTATTAATATTTTACCTTGGTAATGATCTGAATGGAAATGTGTTAAAAAGTAAATATAACGCTTCAAAGGATTATTTTTTGTGAAAGAAAAATTATCTACTATTATATATGTAATAGGTATTAAAACCATATTTTTCTTTTTTTATTTATTTTAATTTTAAGAATGTTAGAATTATTAAATTTTTAATTTATCAAATAATATTATTATAGTATTTTTTATTTATATTTTTAATTAATTAATAAATTAAATTTGCTTTAAATATAAAATATTTTAAAATAAACAATTAAATTATTGATCATAAAGTACTCATTTCAAACTCAACCTTATTTATAGTTTTCCATCTATATTTTCTTTTTAATTTTAAAGCCATAATTGTAGGAATTATAAATATAATTCCTAAAAATATAAATATATCGCTAAAACTAAAATAGTTTAAAGCCAAATATTATAATCCTGGGATAAAAACCAGTGCCAAATATAGAGTCCCACTTTTAATCGGTAATAATTTTTCACCAATTCTCAAACCAAATATATTTATCAAAACTGGTCCTATCTAATAAATACATGAAATTAGAATATAATTTAAATTTTATATAATTTAAAATAAAATATTTGTTAATATTATTACAATAGATAAGAACCCGGCATTGAAAATATAAAATATTGTTGAACAGACTATAAAACCTAGCTAAAAATTAAAAATAAAAAATAAATTTTTATTAATTAATTTTTAATAAAATTACATAACTTGCTGAAACAAATGGGAAAATAAGGCCCATAACACCGTAGACCACACTAAAAAATTTAAATAAAAATTTTAAGTATAAGTAGAAAAATGATTAAAATTTTACTTTTAATTTAATTTAATATATTAATTTTAATTTTTAATAATTTTTTTTCACCTCATAAAAGTATACAATTATTTAGGAGTGTAAACGTCTGAAATAGGTCCCCAAATTAAGTTAGCTACAGCCTTAAAGCAAGCAGTTACAGCCCCAAGATAAGATAAAAAAAAATCATCATTAAGTTATCTCATTCCGTATACTTTATAATTAAAAGAAAAAAATAAAGAATAAAGAGCCCAAATAAAAGAAATTATGCAAATAGAAATAAAAGGAAAAGAAAGTAATCCTTATCTAAAAGATTAGCACACAAACTGCTAATCTGTTGTAATTGTACCAATTTAGTCTAAAATTTCCTCTTCATCTTCCTATATTTTATTATTTAAATTTACGCCTAAAAAATCTTCGAAATTTTCTATTAATAAAATTAAATTAAACATAAATTTTTATGTTAATATATTAATATAATAAAAAGTTATATATTAAATAGTTTACCCAAATAGAAATATTATTAAATTTAATGTAAATTATAAGTTAAAAATTAAATTATTATAGTTAATATTTTTTGAAATAATACAAAAATTTATTGATAATATACTGAATTATAAATAAAGAATATTTATATTTTATTAAGTATAATATTATTTTTTTCATTATAATTTATTTACCTTATCTCTTTTATTGTTCAGTTTAAACCAAATTAACTTTATAGTGGGGATTATACTCGTTGTTAACTTTATCTTCAAATTATTTTTTATTAGTGGAGTGTATTAATGACTTCTCTAAATTTAAAATTATATTGTCCAAACTAAGGGAATTTCTCGCTTATATTATTGATTTTTTCTTACTTATATAATTTTAGTTTTATAAGAGTTCAGTTTAGTTATCTATATTATTATTTAAAAACTATTCATCATCTTCATCATTATAGTCAATTAAAAATGATCCTGGAATTGTAAATAAGGCTACAAAAATCGCTGTAACCTACATAGTTAATTAGTAATTTTCCGTAACATTTTTATCAAACAAATATATAGAATCTCCATTATTTTATTATATTTAAATAGACGCTCTTTAAATAAAAAATTTGAATTAAATTTATTATTTTTAATTTTAAATCGATTTAATACTCTAAATTATTAGGATTAATTAGATAAAGTTAAAGCAAATAATAGAAAAAATTGGAAATTTCAAAGGCAAATAAAGCAATTCCTGTAGTTTTTCCAGAAGACTTATAAATACAAATATTAAACAATTTGTAAAATATTATAAAAAAATATATATAATATAAAAATACTATTATAATTTTACAGTTCTAAAGTGGGTCCAAAGACAATTTATAATGGGTATTGTCATTAGTGTGAAACTGGTAACACCAATCCCTACATAAAAAAAAACAAATAAAGTAAAATTAGAAGCTATTGAACATAGATAAAAAGATAATGGAAATATAATGGCTCCTATTTTTATAAGTAATAAATGTCCTATTTTTTCTGCTAAATATACCTGTTTATTTAAAAATATATATCATTTTGAATAGGAAATATTCTTAATATAATTTTTTCTTTTTTATATAAATAATATTTATTTCAATGTATTTATTATAAAATTATATATTTATGTTTTTATTTTACTGAGAGAAATATAATAAAAGAACAAGGTATCATCATATAATTCATGGTAATCGAGCTGTTAGCTATATCAAATGTATTGTCCAACTAATAATAATAACTATAAATGTACAATACCATATTGAACCATATATTAACTAAAAATTATCAAAATTATATATAATAAAGGTTAATTTAAATATAGTAGATATGTTTTTTTTTTATTAAAAATAAAAGTAAACTTAATTTTATAAAAATAATATAATTAAAACATGTTATATCTATGAATAAATATATGATAAATACCTGCTCCTCCTCCAAATTTTAGTATCATTACTCCTATAAGTGTA
Organism: Pseudocohnilembus persalinus; assembly: GCA_001447515.1. Lineage (NCBI taxonomy): Eukaryota > Ciliophora > Oligohymenophorea > Philasterida > Pseudocohnilembidae > Pseudocohnilembus > Pseudocohnilembus persalinus. Next base: position 205,944 of record LDAU01000154.1, read on the forward strand.
TTTCTTGCCCTAATACTTGTTATAGGAAATTTAATGTTTTATTTTATTTTATCTATCATTACTAAAATTTTTATATTGTTAATTATAATTTTTGTTTTTTTATTATTCTTAGTAAGGATTATAATTTGGAAATAAATTGTTTTAGAATTATTCTATTTGATTGTAAAATTAAAATTGAATAATAAATTAGTAATTTAAAATAATGTTAAAAATTTACATATTTTTATACCATTTATTTTTTCTTAATATACTATCATTAAAAATTTTGAGAACAATAATACAAAAAATTAATGTATTTAATTCTACCTAAAGAAATATTAAGGTTTATATGTTATTATATTAAATTTTTAAAAAGTTTTCATACAATTATATCAAAAATCTACTATTTTAAAATTTATTTTATATTTAATTTAACATCTTTTTCAGTGTTTCTGTCATTTTAAAGCTATTATAAAAGTTATTTTATAAATTTCCATTTTTTACACAAAGTCATTTTATAATTGTCAATATTTGTAGTATTTTTTTTTAATTGCAGTTTTTAAAGCTCCAATTTTTCATTTTCCTATTTTTCTTATTATATATGTTATTAAACATAAAACTTAGAGTCTTCATTTTAAGTTTCTTCCTTTTAAATTTACTCAAATACTAATTATTCGATTTATTTAGAAGTTTCTAAATAATCATCCATATCTTTATTTTCTTATTCCATGATAATTTAATTATATTCATCGCTTTCTTGGATTTACTCTAAAATATTTTATATCACATTCAATGCTACTAACTGTATATTTGGAGTATTGTCAAATAAAATTATACTTAATTAGCTTTTAAATTGTTCAGTTTAAAAATAATCTAATTTTTTAATGTGTTCTATAGAATCTTAAAGGAATAATGCATAACAAATCCTTATTAAATAATTTTTATTGATAATTATTTCCTCAAATTCTTTTTACACTTATTGTATTAATTTCGGTTTATGCTAATTATTTTTTAAAATTTATACAAGTGAATTAACAGCATCTTTTCTTAATACAAAAACATTATCCTTTTTAAAATATATTTATATTATTTAAAATTATACTTTTATATAAATTTTTTAATTTATTTAGATTACCTGCATATTTGTTCTAAATATTTAAATTAGTTTATCATTTAGATCTGCAATTTTTAATTACTAAATTATTTTTCCCAAAATTTATAGACCATTACTTTTAAGTCTCCACTTTTTATATGTCATAACAGTTTCAACTGCCTTGATAAGCGCAGGTGTCATTTATTCTGTAAAAATTGAAAAGTCATCTACTTTTTCTAGAAATTTAAAAGCATATTCTTTATCTATTCCTTCTAAAAATTTAATTAAATTTTCTTCTATTTTTTATTACATTATTACTTTATCCTAGGTATTTTCTTTTTCATTTTCATCAAACCATTTATTCTAAGCTAAAATATATTTTCATATTATTCTGTAATTTAAAGATAAAAAATCAATAATATAATTTTAGCTATAAATTACTTTAAATTAATCCTACAAATGCATCCGTAACATGTCCTTTTACTGTAATATTTCTTTCTTTAGTAAAGTTTATAAGAATCTCTTCAAAGTCTTGCATAAAATTATTTGGACCTAAATTTTTAAAAATATCCCCAATTGTTTTTAAAAAAATAATTTTTGTATCCTTATCGTTATTTTATAAAAGTTCTTTTATAAAGGGTATTACTTACTCTATTAAATTAATTAAAAATTTGATATATTTTTATTACAATAATTTTTTTAATTAACCATACCTTAAATAAGTTCATATTCAAAAACCTCACAAATTTATGCAAAATTTTACAAAATACTACATTTAACTTTCAAAGATTTATCATTTGCAATGGCTTAAAAATACTCCATATATTCAGTTTCTTTTATTGAAGTTTATTCTAGTTTATCCACAAAAACTAAAAGAGCTTTCAATAATTATTCTCTAACAAAATCATTTTTATCAAACTAAAGATTTTTATATATTTATTTTAATTTTTCTTCGTTAGCTATAGGTAAAAGTTCTGCATAAACTTTCAATTTTTTTGCCAATGCTTTTCTAACCTTTTTGTAAAGAATATTAAAATTTAGCCATATAATTATAAAGTTGTACAAATATACTAAATCAAATCTAATTAATATTTACCATATCTATTTTATCTTTTGATAATTGTTCTAAAATTTCAATAAAATCATTTTAAATGTCTTGACTCATTTCTAGGTAAATATCAGGAATAATTTCTAAAACAATTTCTTTTGCATCCAAAGTCCCTATTTCTAAAATTTCTTGCACATAATCAACAAGAATCTATTTTTTAAAATATTTTATAAAACGATGTAATTAAAAAAACCCTTTGGGTATATCATATATGTAAATTAAAAATACCTTTTCAAAATATTTTTTATCAATGACCTCTAGTAACTTTTTAAAAGAAGTAACTAATTCTTAAATTATTTCCTAATTTTTATTTTTTTGTATTTAGGTGACAATTATATCCATTAATAAATTTCCATAACCTTTGCCTCCAATTGGAACTATTAAATTAGGCAAAACCTGAATTAGTCCTATAATAACTTCTTTTTCTTCTTAATTAATAATTTCTTATATAAATGGAATTAAAAATACTCTACATTTTTCTTCACCTAATGCAAAAGCAATTTAATGTATTTGTTTTACCTAAAAAATAAGTATAAAATGTTAAAAATAAATATTTATAAATTTTTTTCATTTAAACCAAAAAATATTTTGCTAGAAAATTTAATTAATGAAATCGAACTTAATTACTAAAAATAATTAAAAATTCAAATATATTAATATAGTTTTTATTTAATTTTTTTTTATAGTTATTTTTTTAGAAATCTTTATATAAATTTTGAAAATAAAAAAAGAGAGTAAAATTTATTTAATAATATTAATTGAAGTTAATTTTTTTTATATACTGATTGCACCCTTTATTCTAGTTCAGGATTTTTTAATTCATTCAACAATATTTCTAAAGGAAAAATGTTCTCATTTTCTTATTGATTTAGTTCTTCTAGTTATTAAAGCGTTTCTTTTGTAATTAAAGAATCAACCATATAATTTTAATTTTACTGTTATTTGATTTTAATTTAAAATTTTCTAATTGATTTTATTTTTTAATTTATTTATTATTTAGAATTATTCTTAATTAATATGGTTAATAAATTTGAAAATAATAATGATTTATGAAATAATTATAAAAATTGTTGTGATTTATTCAAAGACATGATCTTATTTATAGAATAATGTATTTTGCTATATGTATATAATGTTTAAAAATAAAAAATAAAAAAGTATTAATAATATATAATTAGTATTAGCATAAGGTTAATTCATAATTTTTTATGGTATAGTTATCTTGCGAAATACTAATTATTTATAAAAAATATATTATTTACTATAATACTAATTTAGAGTCCTTATTTTTATATTTTTACTTAATCCAAATACCAACCATTTATGAAAAATTAATTAACAATATAATTAATTAAAAATTATAAATATTTACTATACAATAAGTATATTCGATTTTTCGTTTTGTTAATCCAATAATTGGTAATCAGGTATAGTTTTAATGAGGAATTTTAAACTAATTCTTATTTGAGATTATACTTTCTTTTAATTTACGTTATGATTTAAAGATACAAACGTTTTGTATATTTTTATATTTATATATTTTAAAAAATTAGTATTTCGCATGCTAGATAGACCATAGTTTTAAAAATACTAAAAAAATTTAAAATAAGTAAATTAAATTGACAATGTTATTAAAATGAATATAATTCTACTTAAATAAAATGTAGTATATTATTTAAAAATGCAATATACTATCTTTACAAGTAAAATTTACAATATTTAACTTAAATCATATACTTTATTACAAAAATTTACATAAATACATTATAGAAATTAATATATCTTTAAATTTTAATTTAAACTTAACCATATACATTTAATAATTTTGAACTTAAATAAATTACTCATAATAAATTTGTTTATAAAATTCAAAGCTTTCATTATTATAGAATTTTTTTTATCAACTATTATCAATTTATTATAAAGTTTTTCTGACCAAATTTGGATCTTAAATTAATCTCTCAAAAGTTTAGTTAGGAGGATTTAGGTAATTAATTGTGGCTTACATAGAGGCTTAATAAAGGTTATATGACATTTATATTGATAAACTAGGAATATGCCAAACTGCTAGTAATCCTAAATAATAACAACTCCCTACTAATAAACACATCTTTTATTTAAAAAAAAAGTAAATAAATATTTATAAAAATTAATTATTATATAATAAACTTTTATTATAGTTTTATTATTTAATTTCTGATTAAAAATGCTAATATATTTACAGACCTGACTACAAAAATATTTTTTGACCTTGTCAAAGCTATGGAATCTTTTATAATTTTTTATTTCAAATGATATAAATTATATGTGCCCATAAATAGTGCCAAATAACTTCCAAAATGAGATCTTCCAATTTTAAATTTTCTCCTTTAAAATATATTAAAAAATAATCATTAAAAATTCAACCATATGTAATTTATTTATTTTTAAAAACATAATTCAATTATTTTTTACTTATCTTCATTACTATATTCATGAAAAAACATATATTTTGATTTTTCTATTAATTCATCTATAATTTATAAAATATTAATAGGATAAATAACTTATATAATTATATAACATATCAGTTTAAGTATTAATATTTACTTTTAGGAAAATATTATTCCGGATTTTAATATAATAAATTTGTATTTTTCAAACCATCTTAAGAAATCATTTTAATAAAATAATGACAAAATGAGGAAAATTTATTTCTTAATTATTTAATTGTTGTAGTAATTAAAATTCTTATTATTTTGTAATAATTCTATCAGACATTTGAATTTAATTATTTAATTAATTTTTATGGTGAAAAAGTATTTAATTTTAAAATTATTCATAGATGGAAAGAAAAAAAATTTGCTTAAAAAAAATTTATTTTGATTTAAAATAAAAGTGACTTTTTAATTTTCTATAAATTATAGATTCATTTTATATAAAAAAGTTATTAAAACCTATTGAATAGATCTTTGATATGTCATTCTTATTATTAGGTAATCCATTATATTACTATGATTTATATGGTATTATTTTGATATAAATATATATTATAAGTATAATATATTATTTATTGATGAAGAGAATATGAAATTTTACCTCAAATATTGTTTTATTAATACACTAAAAATCTATGGATTCATTAAAAAAATTAAATAAAAAATAAAAAAATTTATTTTACGAATTATAAGGACTTACTTACTATAAATTAAATAATAATAAAAAATAAAAATATTAAAAAAAAACTAAAGTAAACAAAAGTAAAATATGTAATCCATACATAAAGCCTTAAAATAAACTTCCAGTATTAGTTTCTTACAATAATTTGCCTTTTCTGAAGCTGCAGGAAATGTAAAAATATATTCATTATTAAAACAAATAAATAGAAATATTTATTTTCTATTTAATAAAATATTTTTTGAATCTAAAAAATTTCTAAAAATAGCTGATAAATATTAATAAAGTAACATTTTTTTATTAGGCCAAATATAAAGTTGTATTTTTAAGACATGGAGAAAGTCAATGGAATAAAGAAAATAGATTTACCGGATGGTATGATGTAGCATTATCTCCTAAAGGTTATTAATTTAAATCATATTTATTTAAATAAATTATAACAAATATATATAAAAATTTCAATTAAAAAAAATTTATTTGGTAATTCTATTATTTGACTCTTAATAATTTTTGCTTATTATGAGTTTATATTAGAATATAAACTAAAAGGTTTCTTTCAAATATATTTTACATAGAAAAAATATTTATTAGAGAATTCGTAGATAAAATATTTATATTTTGCAACTATATAATAAAAGTTACACAATAAAAGATTTATTTTTTTTAATTAGATATTTTATATAATTTTTAATTTATTATATATTAATTTTATAAATATTTATAGGAGTAGAAGAAGCTAGAGCTGCAGGAAAAACTTTGAAACAAAATGGATATAAATTTGATATTTGTTTTACTTCTGTTTTAACCAGAGCTATCACTACTTTGAATTATACTTTAGATGAATTAGGTACCCATTACTTGCCTGTAAAATTATTTTTATATTTTACTTAAATTAAAATCTAGTATTTATTTAATTAAAAATTAAAAATAATTTCGTTTTTTTTTTTAAAATTTAGGTAAATAAACATTGGAGATTAAACGAAAGACATTACGGAGCTTTATAAGGATTAAATAAATCTGAAACTGCCGAAAAACATGGTGAGGAATAAGTTAAAATTTGGAGAAGATCTTATGATATTCCTCCTCCTGCTTTAGAATAAACTGATGAAAGATGTATATTATTTTATTTTCTTCCTAATTTTATTATATACTTGTTTATACAAAAATTAAATTCTAATTTTGTTATTAGTCCCCGGTTTTGATCCTAGATATGCTTAAATCCCCAAAGACCACTTACCTACAACTGAAGTATTTTTTTTATATACATAATTTTAATATTAAATTTATTGTTTAATAATTATATAATTATTTTTAAATTAATCAGTCTTTAGAATTATGTGTTGAAAGAGTTTTACCCTACTGGTATGATGCTATATGTAATTATTAATATATGATAAATATATGAATAGTCAAAAAAAGATGTAAAATTTTTATAATTTATTTTATTTTAGGCCCTGCTGTTCTTTCTGGTAAAAGTGTCGTTGTTTGTGCTCATGGAAATTCCTTGAGAAGTATAATTAAACACATTGATAATGTTTCTAAAGAAGATATAATTGGTTTGAATATTCCCACAGCTATTCCTTTAGTTTATGAATTTGATGAAAATATGGTCCCTGTTAAAAATTACTATTTGGGTAAAAAATGAATAAAAATATTTAATAATTTTAATTTTTTTATTTATTAATACTTTTATAAAAGCTGATCCTGAAGAGTTAAAATAAAAAATGAACGCTGTTGCCAATTAAGGAAAAAAATAATGATTCAAATATAATAAAGATTACTAAAAATAATATGAAATAAAATAATTTTTATATTTTGTACGTCATATTTAGGAATTCCAAGGAAATTTCAAGAAAAATTGCAAAAATTTGTTGTTAATTCTTTATTACTATATTTACATATATTAACTTTTGATATATACATAGATATATATGTTATCCTTTTATATGATATATAATTTATAAGATTTTGTTTACGTATTTAATATATAAAAATCTCTATTTTTTAAAGATTTATTTATTTAATATTCTTATTGTAAATAAAAAAAATTTTTCTATGCAATTTATATACCATAAAATGGATTAGTTATTATAATTTCAAATATTTAGAGAACTCTTTAGAGATAAAATTTATATTTTTTAAAAAAATATTATAATTTAATAAATTGCATCTAAAATTTTTTTTAATAATAACTAACAAAAGAAATAATATAAAATAATAGATCTTAAACTTTTTTTTTATAAACATATATAATATATTATATAGATTTATAGTAAATAATAATCTTGATTTTATCTTAAAAAACATGTATAAAATTATATTTATTAAATCATTATTTAATTAATTCCATTAATTTCTTAGCATCATCTTAATCTTCAATGTCACTTTTTTCTAATTTTCTTGCTACTTATCCCTAAGAGATAATTATATATTAAAAATTAAAAAAAAATTATTATATTTAATAATATATAGTTGTTTACATTTTAGAATAAAATGATTGTAGGAATAGTTTTTATTTTAGCAACTTCATGAATTTTCAAAGGATTTCCGGCATCATTCCACCTATAATTATTGAAAAAAAATTAATAAAAATATTTTTTCGTACAATTAATTTATATTAATTTTTTTAATTTATTTTTTAAATAACTATATTTTAATAAAAACTTTACTATTCTTAATTTCCTACTCTACAAATCCATAATTTGACACCTTCTTTATTAGCATCAGCCTTTAATTAATCAACTGTTCCAGTTATGTTTTCACAATCAGTACTCCATGGTCTATGGGATTAAGGGTCTTTGTTAGACATAAATACTACAAAGGCATTTTTTTCTTTGCTGATGATACCTTTGTATTCATCTTCAAAGTGATTGTAGTCGATTTCAATTTTTTCTTAGGCCATTTTTTTATTATAATTTCTATTTTTTATATGTATATATTTTGTGTTTTTTATTTTTTTTAATTTTATTTTTTAATTTTTTTTTTTTAGTTTGAAATAGGAAATAATTTTTGGTTTGTTTTTTTTTCTTATGATTATTAAATATTAAACGTTAATAATAATTAGTTGATTAATTATAGAGTTTTTTTGTTTTTGATAAGAATTTAATAAGAAAAAAGCTTTTTTTAGACATAAATAGATTTAATAATTGTTAAATTACTAATATTTTAAATAATATATATTTTTAAAAGTCATGTAATAATTTAAAATCATCTTATATACTAGGCTGTATTATTTTTTATTGTAAACAAGTGATAATAATTAATTTCTATTTTTAAAGTTTTTATTGGTTTTTATATTATATATAAATATTAAAAATATTAAAAATATTAAAAATATATATATTTTAAGGCTAATAAAAAATATTAGTTATATAATAAAATATTTTTTATTCCTCTTTTATCATAAAGTAAAATTAAGAATGGAGCTTATTTTATTTTTAAAATGCTATTTATAATTTATTTCCATAATTTTTTTAGAAAGCGATTTTAATTTATATTTTGATGTATATTTATATGATTATAATCATTAATTAAATAGTATAGATGTATAAATTGTTTTGATTAGAATTATAATAAATCAACCTTTTAATTACGTAAATTTCAAAATAAAATCAGAAAATAAATATTTAAATATAAAAATAAAATGACTTTTTCACATTATTATGTAAGTTTTTTTTAAAAAATTATATAAATTATTCAATTAACATATGACAAATTTTATATTTTATAAATAGTTTTTAAATAATTTTTCAATTTTCATACTATAATATTAATTTTAACTTTATCCTAATATGACCATATATTTATAAATTTATATTTTATTATATATAATATTAAAATACATTCCTATTATATACGAATAAAATATCTTTTATCATCTTAATAATTCATATAAAATATATTGAATCTTTATTTTATTATGAATATAAAAATATTTTAAATCTTATAACATCGAATATTCAGATATATATTAAATGAAAAATAAAAACTGTGATAATAAATTACAATCTTAAAATATAGGCATACATTTATATTTATAGAAAATATAAACATTATATCAAAGATTTATGATAAAAATATTAAAAGCAAAGAAAAAATAATATCAATTCAAAATAATTTTCAAATATAAATAAACACTTGTGAATATAATATTGATTTATATTATATATTAGATAAATTTTTAAACAACTTATATAATAATGATAATATAAAATAATTGTAATATAAAATTAATATATTCATTTATATCAAAGTAAATTAGTGATTAATTCGCTAGGGTTAGGCATAGCTCTTAAATCGTCATACTCAACTCTTCTAGCTATTTTTCCCTATTAAGATAATTATTTTAAAAATTAAAGTCTAAAATTTAAAATATGATTTTAAAATTAAAATAGTATACATACCTCTTGGTATAAGATTATGGTTGGGATTTTGTCAATTTTGGTCTATGTTAAAGTTTTTAAAGGGTTATTTTCGTCTTCCCACCTATTTATAAAACAAAAATGATAATTTTTTTCATAAAATTTTATTTAATAATAAAGTACTCTGATTTGCTTCCGGCTCTAACAATGTATAGTCTGACCATAGCTTCAGAGGCAGCAGATTACAATTTTTCTATAAAGCTAAGGGCTTCAGTACAACAAGGGCACCAAGGCTTATTATCCTCTCCATTACTGGCCATAAAGACGACAAAAGCATTTTTTAAGCCTTTAATTTCGTTATCAAATTAAGATTCGAAATCTTTAAAGTTAATTTCTTTTTATTAGGATACCATTATACTTAATTTTGTTTTGTTTTATAAATATATTAGTTATTTATTTGAATTTTTTTTTTTTTTATTTTTATTTAAGATTTTATTATAATATTTTAATTAATCGTGTATTTATACAGAGGAAAATGTTCCCTTAATATAAGATTTATATAGTTTATAATTATAATTAAACATATAAATTCGGTTAATAAATATAATATTAGGTTTTATTAGATAAATAAGAATAAAATAAAATATTAGATTTGTTTATTGGAAATTATAAAAAAATTTGAATATTTTAAAAATTTAAGGGCTACAGTTTTCAAATTTTACATTTTTATTAATTTTTTGATTAAAATTTCTCACAAGTTCCCACGGTAGTTAAATATCTTATATTTTTTTAAATTAATTATATATACTATTTAATTTGATAAAATAAATAATTTATGAAATTACATTCGTTTAGAACATTTAAAAAAAATGTTAATTTTTTAAAAGACTAATTTTTATAATTTAAATGTCATAAAAATATAATTTATTTTTTTATTATTTTAATATGAAATTGGTGATATGTACCTTTTTTAAAATTTTATTTTCCTTTATTATTAATTTCTTTATATAAGATGGACTACAAAATTAAAAATAATTAGATATTGCCATAAATAATACAGTTTATATATTTAATTATCTATAGGTTTTAGTTCTATTTATGGAAATAAAAATTAAAGATTATTAACTAATAATTAAATTTATTGATTATTTTATTTATTAATAGATTTATAAAATTCATTTATTGAAAAATAAATTAAAAGGTGAATTTTTTTTTAATAAATATAGTAATAATTATAAAATATGTAGGTGTTTAATTATATTTATATATTAAAATTGATTTAGTAGAAGCATATTGCATATTGCATATTTAAAATATTTCTTCAATTTTTTTTACTAGCATTTTTTTATTATAACTAAAATGGTTGACTTAACATATTTTGTTATTATTACTTTTAATTTTTATTTTAAATCTAAGTTTTTTTATTGAAATTTTAATTGAGAAATTATTACTGTTGGTAAAACAAATTAGGATTTTTCTCAAATATTTTTTAATTATTTGATAAAATCTATTTTTATTATTTCATTTTTTCAATTTAGTTAATTTCACCATTTTTATAGTTTGATGGAATTGTGTTATTGATTCTTTCTCTTTGGATTTTATTATGTAGATTATATATATTATTAGCATTTTTTTTTTAATTATAATACGTAATTCCATTTTTAGATGGATTTTATATTTATTATATATCTTTTTTACATAATTATTATTAATATTTTTCATTTTAAATTTATTATTATTTTTTTTACTAATTAATTACGATATGTTATTGTAGATTTATTTGCATTTACTAAGGCTAACTATTTTTTTAAACCATTTATCTAAATTCTTCTTATTACTGCTCTTACTAAATTAATTATTGTTATTACTATTAAATCAACAATTATTGCTAATGTATTTTTTTGTATTATTCTTATTGGATTTAATTTATTTTTTCAATTTACTAATTTTATATATTTTATTAAAATTATTATTATGTTAACTATTCATTTTAATTTGAATCCTAAATATAATCTTATTGCTATTAAGGAATATTGACTTGACTTTTATAATTTTTTAATTATGTTTGGTTATCACCATAAGTAAATTTTTCTATTTATTAATCTTATATTTAATATTCTTAATTTTAATGCCTATCCAATTAATTTAATTATAAAATTTTTTCATTATCATTTATATTTTTGTATTATTTTCTACTATTATTTGATTAATTTTATGAAAATATTTTTTCATTTTATATATTTTATTAACAGAAACCCTTTTAATCGTTTTCTTATTTTTGGTTTTTTATTTTTTTATCTGAAAAAAAATTATTTTATGAAATTATTGGCCCTTGAATCTATTTAGTTTCAATTAAATTTTTATTTTAAGATAATTAATTTTGTTCATTTTAATATTCTTATTTCTTTATATTTATAAAATAAAATAAGTTTAAATAAATGATATTGGTTAATTAAAGAAAATAATTTAAAAAATTGTTACATAAATTGACTTGTAATCTCTTTTATTTTAATTTTGTTGCTATTCCAAAATTTACTATCTTCTAAATTATTATAAGGCCTAGTTTATCTTAGAGTTATTTATATCTCTTTCTGTTTATGGACATTTTTACAAATTTTCATGTAAATTGTCTTTATAATTTTATTCCATCATATTTTTTTTATTAGGTGTATAAAACTATCTAATTTGTTCTTAATGTTTTTAATAATTTTTTGACAAAAAAAATTATTAGTCTGATTATTAAATTAATTAATTATTTTATATTGGAGCCTGGAAATTTTATCTTTAATTTTACTTTTCTAAATATTACTCTATATAAAATTCACAAAAATAAAAAAATTAATCATAGTGAGTGATAAAAATTTTTTTAATAATATTACCTTAATTCAATTAATTTATGCTACCCTTATTGGTAATTATTTTCACTTATTAGATATCTTATATTTTTTCAGAATTAATTTAGTTTTTCTATAATGATCCAGTTTTGTGATATTCAAATTTGTTATTCTATTCTAATTAACATTTTTTATTATTGTTCTTTGATTCTTCTTCTTCTTATTATTAATATTAAATGTCCTCATTGAATTATTTTTTATTTTTTTTATGCTACTATAAAAGGTTTTATTACCTAATATTGTCTAGATTATATTTTTATTTGTTTATACAAATCTCTTAATTTTAAAATTAATTTTTAGATTCTTGGTAATTTTAAATATCTTTATATATTTGATTTATTTATGGTTGCTAGTTTGATGGAATAAATTGATTATTTTTTAAATTTTAAACTTGTTTAAAATGGGAATCTATATTTTATTACCTTATTTAATTTTATTTTAATTATTATTAAAGGTTTTGATCTTAAATTGTATCTGCTTTCATTTATTTATTGTTATATTTGATATTTTATGTTTGATATTATTTAAAAAGCAATGAGGGTATATCATTGTTACTACAGTTTTTAATTTCTGAAAAGAAAAATGGTATCATTTAATTTATCTACTACTCTTCATAAATGTTTTCTCCGTTTTGTTATTTTGCTAAATTTTAACTATTACTGTCATAATCATCTTCTTCATTCCCAGAAATACTTTAATTATAAACTTAATCTTAAATATTCTTATAGAACTAATTTTATTTTTGATTATTTTATGCATCTTCTAAATATTAGGGGCTCTTATTATTTTTTTCTTAATATAATTGCTAAGGATGCATATTTTAATCTTATTATATTTCTATTTAATTATTTTAACTTTAATTTTATTACTACTAATAATCTAAAAAACTATTAAACTATTATTGTGATTAATATAATGATTAGTCTTCTAAATTTCCTGGATTTTAGTTCATATTAAATTCGCTATCATTTATACTTTATTAATCAAATAAATTGTATCGTATCTATTAGCTTTCATTATCTTAGCTTGAAATCTGATTACTTAGTATTTACCCACCAGATGATAAATTATTGCTATTACTTTACATAAAATTTTAACCGTCTTTTTATTCATCTTATAAGTGTTTAAATATTTCGAATTTACAAATAGGACATGTTCCGGTATTTTATAGCCATTCTTTAATACAGTGCTGGTGGAAGTTGTGAAAGCAAGGTAAACTCATTATAACATCATTACTTATATATTCATTTATACAAATAACACATTATTTATAACTGCTATTTTTTTCTTTTTAAGTAGCTTAGTGTCTTTCTTGAGAATTTTCTTTAAAATATTTAAATTATTTAATATAAAACTAATATACTAAGAAAATATATATTTATAAATATATAAATATATAAAAAAATAAAACAATTATCAACAATCTTTACTATTCGTTAAATTTGTGGATTAAATTTTTCTTTAGGAACTATTTTTACTAGTTAATTCTTCATCTAATTTATAAATTCTTATCGGAAATCTTTCAATTTATGAGTGACTCAAGCCTGGCATTTTTTGATTATCGTCATCTGTTTCAATTTATTCCTCATATTCATTATCATCATCATCTTCATCACTATCATCGTATTCATCTTCGCTCTCATCCTCGCTCTCACTTTCACTTTCATCATCATCTTATTAAAAAAAATGTTCCTCTCCTTCGTCCTGAAATTCTTCATCTTCGTCATTATTATCGTCATTATCATTATAATCCCGTATATATTATTATTATTGTAAATTTTCTTCTTCATTCAATTCCTATCTACTATCAAAGGAGTTATTTTAAATATGCTAGATTATTTAATTGTTAGGTTACATATTATTATTAATATTATTTTGTACTTAATTTTAGAAAAATGGGAAATTTTAAAAATCGTGGTACTCGTTTGTAAATATATGCCTATTTTATTGTTCGTGACTATTTTATTTTTATTCTTCCGGAAAATAATTAATAACTACATTATCATTATTATCATCATCACATTCCGCATATTCATCATCTTCATTTTCATTCTCTTTTTCTTATTCATTTTTGTTACAATTATTTAATATTATTTATTATTTTTATCTTCCATACTAAGAATTAAGATCAGAATTATCTAAATTCTCATTACAATTAGTTGGTTACATTATAATATTTTAATTTATATTATCATATCGTTATTGCTCAAATTCTTCATAATCATCACTATTTTCTTCATAATCCTCTTCATTTTCATATTCATCTATTTGTATTAAATTATAATTTTAGCTAAGATTTTGTTATTAAATAATGATAAAAATATGTAAATATTTATAAATTTTACCTTCATCATCTTAAGCATTGTTTCCAATTTAATTTTACTAACATTGCTAATTTTGTAAATTTTAAATAAACTCGTTTATTCTTCTTTGGTTATTTTGATTTCTTGAAACGTTTAATTAATAATTATTACTATGTCTATCCCCTCTTATAATTTAAATAAATAATAAAGACTATAGTAATTTTTATAATTTTTAAAAATATAAATGTTTATAATATTGTTAAATCTATATTTAATTTTGTATATGAATGAAATTACTTACCCTTCCACATTATTATACTCTATATTAATATTAAAATTTTAATTATTTTACTATAACTGAAAACAATTAAGTCCTCCTAAATTGATTTAATTCCCATTTGTTTAAATAGTTATTCCATTTTGGCCCATTTTTACTAATAAGTTATTACCACACTATATATCCATTCCATCTTAATTCATTTGGATTATCTAATCCATTTATTAGATTATCATATTATTATTACTGTCAGTTTATACATTTAAATCTATCGGAATATTAGAAAGCTATTACTATTATTGTCGATTTGGTATATTGTTTCTAAATTATTATTATTATTGCTAATTATTAATATTATTATTTCTTCTGTTTCTTGAGTTTCTATTTGGTTAATGGGCCATTTTTTACCTTAATTTTCAAATACTAATTTTTATTATTAAAAATGATGCTATTAATATAACAAATTATTCCAAGAAATTTTATTGTTTTTATAATTTTATTTGATTTTATTTATATTTCAATGTTTATTTTGTTTTTATTTATGATTAATATTATTTAATAAATTAGTAATTAGAAAAAATATTTTGCAAGAGGTATTGATTTTTAGTGACTAATGTATATTATTTATCAAAATTATTTGAATCACATATAAATATAATAATCAATCAATTTTTATTCTTAAAATAAAAACTAATAATTTATAAATTTGTGTGGTTTAGATAAATTTAAATTATAATATTATTAAGAGCCAAAAATTGTTATATTTATATTAATAATAAATTGATTAGTGTTATAAAAAATTTAATATCTTTTATTGTTTATAAGATTATGCAACAGAAAAAAATATTTTTTTAATATTATAAATAATAATATCCTAGACTCACTTATTAAGGGATTCTTTTTTTTTTTTTTTTCCTGTTCTTGAAATTATTAATATAATTAAACAATGGAATAATTTTATCTCGAATTTTTACTAAATTTGCAACTATTCTTAAATGAACTTGTGTTTAGGCTATTATAATTATCAAAAAAAAAATTTTACGAAATTTTTAAATTTTTTTATGACTTCTATTTTTAAAGTTAATTTTTAGTAAGAATTTGGTTTAGCTGATCAATTAATTAATTTTAAATAATAGTAAAATTTTATCCTTATTCTTATAATTAATTCCTTTATTAAACGCTATCACTGTCAGAAAGAGTAATATTTTAAATATCAAATTGACACTATTTTAAATTTGAATTAAATTATTTATCTTTGTTTAAATCTTAAATTTAAATACATTTTTTATCTTATTGTTATTAAATCATATTTTAAACTATATAATTTTCTGTTTAATCTGGATCATAATATTATTATGATGAATTACTACTCGGGTTTGTAAAAATTGTACAATTTTAACTTTTTATGGTTTATTATTAATTAAATTTTTTCTTATTAATATTATAAAAAGCATTTGGGTTAAAATTTTCTTTATTTTAAATTAAATTTTAGTTTTTATTCATTTTTTGAGGGTTTAATTCAGATTTATTCTAAATTTAATTTAAAAATTGGGAGCATTCACTCGAATTTTATAAATGTACGAAGCTCTAAGACTGATCTTAAACATAACATAATTACTGAGGATTTTGTGTTGGTGAATGTTTTGTTGTATGAATTTTTTATTAACTATTTTAAATTTTTTAACATTATTCTAATTAACAATTATTTGATCTTTAATATTATTATTACAATTTATGCAGGCTTTAATTTATAGGCTAACTTTAAGGACTTTAGCAGCTCTAATTTGAAATTATATTTGCTAGTTTTTAATTATTAAAATAATTTTCTATTTCCGTACCTATTTTATTTAAATAGTTTTTAAAATTGAGAAAATTATCTTAATATATGCTCATAATTTTGTTATAATTTTAGCTTGTTTGAACTTTTAAATTATTAATTTCAATATTAAATTAATTTTAATATTCTTATTTGAAACTTTCCTCCTATAATGATTAAAATCTTTATTTATATTGTAAATTTGGTTGTATATGTAAAATTTATTCATTATTCCTTTGTAGCGAATTTGAACTGCTTTAATTTATCTATTGATTAACTAAATCATTTTAACTACTTTTGTCTGTATAAAAGGATGAATCAAAAGAATTTCGGTGAATAAATAAAGAATTAGATCTTAACCTTTCATTGAAAATTCGTAAATCGTTATCTTAAAACTCTAATTAAGTTTCCATTTTACTCCTTTCTTTTTATTGCTAAAAAATGTAGTTATTAAATGAAATAGTTATTAATACACTCAGTATATAAAAATTATTTTTACTTTTTGGAGAATTTTCTTTTAATTTTAAAAATCTTCCAAAATTTAATTTAAATTTTTATTGGTATTTTTTATAAATTTTTCTAATTCATTAAGATTTTTTTTTAAATTTTTTTCCAACTCCAAAAAATAGTTTTTACAATTTTAACTCTAAAAATAAATATAACGCTAGGTTTATTTTTAAAATAAATAATAATTTTTAAATTTACAATTTATATTTTCTCTTCTAACATTTTCTAAATACTTTTTAAATATTAAAAGTCACTCGTATAAAAAAAATTGCCGGAAAGAGATTTTTAATAAATTTATCTATAATCTTATTCATTTTTATTTTCCTTTTACTATAAAAGCTAATTTAAATAAATAATTAGGGTAACAATTTAAAATAATTATGTTCTAAAAATTTCAAGGTTATTATATTTATAATGGTAAATTTGCTATTAATTTTATTTATATATATTATACCCTTAAAATAAAAATTAATTATTACACTTATAATGGAAATAAATGATTTTAATTCTTTTACGATATTTTATATTTCGTGATTCTTTTAACTAAGTATATAATTTTATTAAAGTAAAAAGAGGTTATCTTCTAAATTTTTAAACATTTTTATTTATTTTTAAAATTTGTTTTTTATTTATTTTTTGCTAGATTCTAAATTAATTATATATTATGGTTTGAGCAAATTTTTTTATAATTTATTGATGATTTCTGATCATTTATTTTATATAAATTAAATGTTATGCTTCATTCAAAATTTTTCAAAAAACTAAAGGATAATTATTGATTATTTTAGATTTATTTTAATTTAAACTAAATTTCTTTTTAAATTTCAACATATTGGTAATATATATACAGATGTTTTCCGAAATCTGAATTTTAGATTTATTTTATCTTTTAAAAGATTTTAAATATTGTCTCTTATTCAAATTAAATTATAAAAACTGATTTGTTGTTTTTCCTCAAATTGGGTGATAATTTATTCTTTTATGATACCATAATTAATATTTAAATAAAAAATTTAAGACTATTTTATATATTTCATATAAATAATAATATTAAAAGATTTCAACTATATATTAAATATATAATCAAATATATATTTTGTTCTTTTCTTATTAATAATATTTCTCTATATTTTATCTTTTTTAGGCTTTCTTGCCTATTCAAATATCATTATTACTTATATATATAAATTTAAAATGTGATTTATAATTTTTGTTTGGCAATTTGTATTTTTTATAAGTAATTAGATGTATGTATTTTTGATTTTAGCTTTAATTAAATATACATATTTTTTTTTTTTTTAATTACTTATTTTTATATTGGTTTTTTCTAACTCAACTTTTAATTGTTTTTTAAGGTTTTTTTAATTTTTTATTATGATTAAAAGATTCAAGTAATTGGTTTTTTCAAATAATTTACTTTGATTAAAAGAATTTTCAGAATGGATTTTAAAATAATTAATTGTGTTATATTAATTATAAAT
This sequence comes from Pseudocohnilembus persalinus, assembly GCA_001447515.1. Lineage (NCBI taxonomy): Eukaryota > Ciliophora > Oligohymenophorea > Philasterida > Pseudocohnilembidae > Pseudocohnilembus > Pseudocohnilembus persalinus. The sequence continues at coordinate 224,919 of LDAU01000154.1, forward strand.
AATAAGTTTAATACTTTTTATAATTTAAACTACATCAATAATAAAAAGACAAAATTGCCAATAATCAGTGGCCTACTTATTTCTAATTAGTAATAGATTCAAATTTGTAAGGTTTGAAAAGTCATTTTATCTAATTAAATTATAAAAATAAACAAAATTAAAGAAAGAAGTTAAATATTAGGAAAATACTTTAAGCTACTATAAATCTAGGTCCAAATATGCAAGGCTTTTTAAATCTTAAATTCCCTCCATTATACACTTATAATATTAATCAGAAATCTTATTTTTGCTAAATAAATCATAAAAATAAACAAAATTAAAGAAAAAAAAGTAAATATTAGGAAAATATTTTTATCTACCTTAAATCTAGGTTTAAATAGGTAAGATTTTTCAACACTTTAATTCCCTCAATTATATACTTTGAACCTTAATCTGAGATATTATTATAGCTAATTAAATCATAAAAATAAACAAAATTTCAAGAAAAAAAAGTTAAATATTAGGAAAATAATTTTAGCTACTATAAATTTAGGTTCAAATTGGCAAGGTTTTTTAACTCTTTAATTCCCTCCATTATATACTTAGCATCTTAATCAGAAATATTATTAAAGCTAATTAAATCATAAAAATAAACAAAATTAAAGAAAAAAGTTAAATATAAGGAAAATATTTTTAGTTACCTTAAATCTATGTTCAAATTGATAAGATTATTTAAATTTTTAATTCCTTCACTTATATACTTAGCATCTTAACCAAAAATGTTATTACTTCTAATTATGTCATAAAAATAAACAAAATTAAAGAAAAAGGTTAAATATTAGGAAATATTTTTAGCTACCTTAAATTTAGGTTCAAATTGGTTAAGTTTGTTAGCTCCTTAATCCCCTCACTTATATACTTAGCATCCTAATTAGATATTCTATTATCGTTAATTAAATTATAAAAATAAACAAAAAAATTAAATTTTTTTTTTATATATTAGGAAAATATTTTTAGCTACTTTAAATTTAGGTTCAAATTTGTAAGGTTTTATAACTATCTAATTCCCTCACTTATTTACTAAGAACCTTTATCAGATATCTAATTTGCGCTAATTAAATTATAAAAATAAAAAAAATTAAAGAAAAAAAGTTAAATATTAGAAAAATATTTTTAGCTACCTTAAATTTAGATTCAAATAAGTAAGGTGTTTTAACTCTTTAATTCCCTCAATTATATACTTAGAACCTTAATCAGATATATTATTATAGCTAATTAAATCATAAAAATAAACAAAATTTCAAAAAAAAAAGGAAAATATAGGAAATAATATTTTGCTACTATAAATTTAGGTTCAAATTTGTAAGGTTTTATAACTATCTAATTCCCTCACTTATATACTAAGAACCTTTATCAGATATCTAATTAACGCTAATTAAATTATAAAAATAAAAAAAATTAAAGAAAAAAGTTAAATACTAGGAATATATTTATCTACCTTAAATTTAGATTTAAATTGGTAAGGTTTTTTAACTTTTTTATTCCCTCAATTACATACTTAAAACATTAATCAGAAATATTATTATAGCTAATTAAATCATAAAAATAAAAATTTCAAGAAAAAAAATTAAATATTAGAAAAATATTTTTAGCTACCTAAAATTTAGATTTAAATTAATAAGGTTTTTTAAATCTTAAATTCCCTCACCTATATACTTATAACATTAATCAGAAATATCGTTATGTCTAATTTAGTCATAAAAATAAACAAAATTAAAGAAAAAAATTAAATATTAGGAAAATATTTGTAGCTACCTAAAATTTAGGTTCAAATATGTAAGGTTTTTTAAATATTTAATTCCCTCACTTATATACTTAGCATCTTAATCAGAAATCTTATTAGATCTATATAAATCATAAAAATAAAAAATTTCAAGAAAAAAAGTTAAATTATGTTAAAATATAAAGTATTAAAAAAATTTTTTTAGCTACACTAAATTTAAGTTCAAATTGGTAAGATTTTTCAATTATTTAATTCCCTCTCTTACATAATTAGCATCTTAACCGGAATTCTTATCATAGCTAATTATATTATAAAAATAAAAAAATTAAAGAAAAAAGTTAAAAAACCTACTTATGAAAATGATTAAAGGATATGGAGAGTTGAATTTGTAGAAATTCTAGAAATTAGAGTATCCCTATTGTCAGTTGTGACCATTAAATGTTTATAAAATTAATAAATTTATAAAAAATCCAGTATATTTCAGGGTTTTCCTCTTACGGAGTTAAATTTTTATTTTTTATTTAGTTTATTTTAAATTATGACTTTTTATATTAATCAAAGTACAAAATTTAAAAAATTATTCTAAAAAAGCTAACAATTCCGATTTTCTCAATTAGAAAGAATATGCCTTTTTTATGGTCAATTTAATCTTTATACTTGAACAATATATAAAACCAAAAATTAATTAATAAGTAATCTTATATAATATTATAATAATAGTAGAAATTTGTATAATTATGTAATTTATTAACTATTAAATAATTCTCTATATTTAAAATAAAAATAATAAATTAAATTTATATATTTTGTAATTTTAATATTAGAAATAACTAATTTCTTTGTACATTAAAGTTTAAAATTTTATCAAGTATAATTTTGATAATTTCAGTAAAATTTAATTTATAAACATTATTTGATCAACTCTTATGTAGCAATGAATTGGAAGTATTTAATAAAAAATTTTTAAAGAGTAGTAATAAAAATTATTTTGTCAATTATTATTCTTTTTATATCTATTTAAATTTAAATGACAAAAAATAGCACTAGTATATTTAATAGTAAATTTTTATTATTAAAATATATATAAAAATATTAAAGAAGAGATAAAAATTAAAAATGATTTAGTGAAAAAATGATTTTCTTCACATTATAGGAATACTCTGTATTTAAAAAAAAAGTTTTAAGATTTTAATTTTATGAAAATATATATATTTGAATAAAATAAATTTAATAATTGGCATCTAGAAAAGTTTATTCTTATAAGGTAGTAATTTTTACTTTAACATTTTATATTTATTTTTTTAAAGAAATAATTTCAAATTCTTCGAGATTTTTTGGCTTGGTACTCTACCTTTCTTGTTATATTTTAATTTATAATAATTATTTTTAGATATATTTATAAACTTTATTTTATAATATTTAATTATTTTTGTTTGTTTTGGAATTAAATATAGTAAAATTTATTTAAAATTATTTTAAGTAGTTATTATTATAGTAATATATATTATTTATATTCAAAACCGTTTGAAAATAAAAATTTTAATATTAAATATACATATATATTTTATTATAAAAAGTTACAATATAATTATTTTTATTCTGCTAAATTATTCAAAAAATAAATATGCATAAATATTATTTTTATGACATTTTAATAATTAATCAAATTTCATTAAAATATAATTGATATCTCATCTGGTCTTTGATCTTAAAAAAAATAATAAAAAATTATATTTAATTTATTATTTTACTTAAAAATTATAAATAAAGGTGGCTTATCACCACTATTAATTACTGATAAAAAAAACTTGGATTTATAGAATTGTTAATTTGGGGATTAAATCATGAATATAATTATGATTGGTATGGGTTCTTTCAAACCTATCTAATTTAGTATTAAAAATTATTTACTAATTTTAAAAATAACATTAAAATTGATAAAAAATAATTTATAGATACAAAAATGTAAAATGTAGAATATTAAATTTCAATGATTTTTTTATAGCTCTAAAATTACTAATTGATTTTACCAAAAATTCTAAAAATTTATATATTTCCATTTATTAATATTTACTAAGATTAAAGAAATATATATGAAGTATTAACCAATATACTACATTTATATTATATTTATCTAATTAAATACACATACTGAATGGTACTAAGTCATTTAAAAAAATATATAAATTACTAATTAAAAATAAATTTTTTTTTTGAGCAATAAATTCAATATTTATTTAAAATCCAAGAATCTATTAATATACAAAAGTTAAATTATATTTTTGCATTTAATATATGGTTTTATATGAATAAGTTTATCTTAATAAATAGATAAAGAAATTTATATATATTATATCTGCCAAAAATTATCAAATTAATTTTAAGATATATTTTTATTAAATATTTAACTTAAAATATATTAATTTTATATAGATATATATGTATATAAATACTATGGGGTATATTCTTTAATTTATAATTAAATTTAATTTAAAATCTAATTAATTATTTTATGGAAATAAATATCCAAATTTATTTGATAATAATCGATATATATAATAATGATAAAATACTGTATTTTTATGATATTTTTATATAAAATAAAATTTATTATAATAAACTGAAGTAAAATTGTAAATTGGGATTAAATACAAATATTTCATTGAAAAAAGAAATAAAAAAGCGATATTTTATAATGTTTTTAATTTTCTAATTAAAATTAATACAAAGAACAAATAAAAATTAAATAAAATTTTTTTTTAATAATAAATATAGAAGTAGAAAAAAAGGCTAATAATTTATTAAATTAATTTATGCAAAAAAATAGAATGTAATAGTTAGATAAATTAATGTGCCCGATACATAATTAATAAACATTATACATTTGTGTGGATAAATACTGTAAAATGAAGGATAAATTTATTTGTTAGATTTGTTTGCAGTAAAAATCACATAACATGAATCATGAAATTGAAAAACCAGCAAAATTTGTTAAAAAGCTAAATATATAATGTTTATATTTATTGAAGGAAACTACTAAGTTGTAAAACTTTCAAAAGTAATAAATAAAATTTAAAAAATTAAATTAAATAATAAAGCTTTAATTTTTTATTTTTTCGTAAAAAAATTTAATATTTTATAAAAAATTAAAAATTCTATTCATTATCCTTACTAAATATATTATTATTTAATTTATTTAAAGTGACATGCAAAAAATGTTTTAAGAGGCTAAAACTTAATTAATAGAGTCTTTGGATAGTTTAGAGGATCATATAAATAATGAAATTGATAGCATGATATTAGTAAAATCTGACGAGCAATAGAGAAATTTCAAATTATTATTGTAAAACTTAAAAAAAAATACCCTCGATTAAGAAAGTTTCAAAATAGCGCATAATTATTACACAGACACAGAATTATAAAAATTAGTTGAAATTGATAGTTATAAGCTTGAAAAGGAATAAAAATTTAATTAGTAATTGATAAATTAAAATAAATGATTATTATATGATAAACACTTTTAATGATTTTTTTTATTAATATATTTTAAAGATACTTTGATTAGGTTTTCAATTTAGAAAAATAAATTAATTTATTTGAAAAAAATTATATTTCTTAACTTCTACCAACTTAGCCGTTTGAAGAATAATTTAATATAGAAAAATTTTAGGGAAAAGCTAGATACTTGAAAGGGCATAAAGACCAAATATTTTCTATAGCCAAACTAAGTCCTACTAAAATTGTTACAGGAGGGTATGATGAATAAATTATTGTATGGAATTTAATAACTTAAAAAAAAATTAAAACTTTAAAAGGCCATTCTGGGTATATATCTGCATTAGTAAATTTAGGGTAATTTAATATTATTAATAATGATTATTTTACAATTTTATAAGCCGAAAATTGTTAAGAATATATTAATTATATTCAACTTATTACAATAAAAAAGGCAAAAATTATAAATAAATACATTTTTATAGCATTTTAGATAGTTCATTTTTTAATTAACTATAATTATATTAAAATTATATTAGAATTAAATAGCTATAAATTATATAGTTAATTTATAGATAAAATTGTGATAATATTAGCAATTATTTTCTGAAAATTTAATTATAATTTATAAGGTCAAATTTATTGGGAAGTGGATCAGGAGGGAGTGATAATACAATTAAAATTTGGAATTATAAAAATGGAAAATGCATTTAAAATTTAAAAGGCCATACAAGGGTTGTTTAAGATTTGATAAAATTAAATAATTACACTATTGCATCAGCCTCCCACGACAAATCTATAAAAATTTGGAATTTTATTACAGGATAAACAATTAATTCTTTAAAAGGTCATACTGATTGGATAACATAAATAGTTAAATTATCTTCTTTTAAGATAGCTTCACTATCTCATGATAAAACTATAAAAATTTGGAGGTTATTTATTATTTATAGTTTATAAATTATACATTATATTTTTGCTAAAATTATTTTAAATAAACCTTTCATAAATATAACAAATTTCAAAACTTAAAATTTGACTAGTATATTAAATTTACAAAATTATTTTTTATTTTTTAATGGTATTAAAATGATTACTTTATTTTGATAATTTAACAAATATTTTTTTATTTTTCTTTAGTTGGAAATCGGGTTATTGTGAAAAAACTCTTTAAAGCCAACAACCGAGTTTTTCATCACATTCTTTAATTAACTTAGGAAGAAATTTGTTAGCTGCGACCTGTGATAATTAAATTATGATATGGAATTGGTTAAAAGGACAATGCATACAAACATTAAAAAACAACCAGCTTATATTAAGTATGGTAAAAATTGGTAAAAAAAAATTAAAAAATAAAAAAATTAAAAAAAATTTTCTAAAATTATTTAATTAGGAAGAGAAGAACTGGCAAGTATTTAATCAGACAATAAATTAAGACTGTGGAATTGGGCCGATAACAGGTACATAGAAGTGTAATCTTGCCAATAAGAAGTTACTTCGTTAATAAAAATTAATAATTGTTCACTAGCTTCTGGATCTAGTGACAAAACTATAGTCATTTGGTACTGATACGCTAAATTACAGATATAATTTTAAGCAAATATAAATTGTATAATAATTTTAATTATATTTATTCAAATTTTATAAATATACTATCAAGATAATCAATTAAATTTTGCTTATATATATAAATATATTATAGTTATATATAATTTATAAAGCGTTGATACGCTTTTTTTTAGGCATTTATTACTACAAATAATATAAAAAAGGGTTATTCATTCTATTTGTTATTTTTTTAATTATGTTAACATCATTCACTATAACTAATTTTTTTTTATACTAAAACAAATATAAGATTAATATTATTATATATCTATAAATAATCTTAAAATATATTAGTTTAGTTATATTGTCAATTTAATATTCATTTATTCTTCTTTATCAAGAAGAAACCATTTTGCTTAAGACAATTTTTTTAGTATATATTTAATCATTGATAATATTAAGGGAATTTTAATTAGAACATTTTTTAAGCTTAAGCGCTAATTGCTTTAGCTTATTCTTATAAGTAATCAGATTGGTCTTAAGTTTAAATGAATTCTTTGAATTTTCTATGGAATCTAATATTCATAAAAGCTTCAATTTCGTGAACATTAGCTTATTCTTAATAGTAGGCATATATATTTTCTCCACTAACAGTAGGATCGAATCTATAAAATTTTTAATGTTTTTTTAATTATTCAACAATCTTTAAAAATCGATAAAAAAATTATAATAATATTGATAATATAATAATTCGGAAATATTTTATTTAAAATATATATCTCGCTTAGAAATTTGTATTTATTTAATTTAATTTAGTTTAACCTATATGTTTCATTCAAATACATTTCTAAAAAATACTATATCTAAAAATTTATCAGTGCTTATATTTATTATAAATTTAAGTATTCTTGCAAAAATATTTAATTCTCCTTTAACTTTATAATTTATATATATTACCTTTTGATGGGGGTAATATAATGTTAAACAACTTCAGATAATTTCATGATATTAATTTATTTGTTATTTATTGTATATTTTATTTTTTATATTAATATTTATAGTATTAATAGATTTTTAGAAATTATAATATGTATTAGTAATTTTTCATATAACTATTAAGTAAAAAGTAATAAGTAAAATTTTTTAATTGATTTATATTTTATTTAAGGTTTGTTTACTAACAAAATTACAATATAAAAGAACTTTAATTTAAAATATTAAATACTATTTCTAGTTTAATTTTTAACAAAATTATAAAAATATAAATGAATTTAAAAATTAAGATTCACTAAATAACAAAAGTTGATATAATTTTATATTCGAACATTTTTAATTAAATATATATCTAAATAATTATGTAAATTATTGAATTATAAAGAGATGTTAATAAAAATTAATTTTTAATAGTTGGTCATCTTCTTCTAGCTTTTCCTGAACAAATATTGGCTGTTTTATTTCTATATAATCTGTAATTTTATTTATAATGATGATTTATGGGAGGATTTTCTGGAATATTATATTCTCCTATAACATATCTATACATGTGATAATCACTATGTCTCAAATAATTTAATTTTTTTCTTCTATCATCTAGCAATTAATTCAAACTTCTGGCAGCTTTAACATCTTTTCTATATTCTTCACAATGTCCAATTAAATGGTAAATTTTTTCAGTCATAACGGCGACTTAAATATTTTTATTTGAAATTAATTTTTTATAAAAATTATTATATAATAAAGTATAGCTATAAAATTTTTTTCAATAACAAAAATTAGAATGTTTTTTAATTACTTTAAACTGCACTACTGGCTGTGTCATTTGGTGCTCTTTAAAATTGTTATACAGCTCTTTTAATTTTAAATTATAAAATTTCAGAAGGAGTGGAATTTTCAAGAGTGAAAACCTTTTTGACCATTTCGTTACTATTTTGTAATTCTTCAGCTGTAAATCCTGATTTATAACTATTAAAAATAATTGATTTATAATTTTTATTTATAGTTCAAATTTTTAGATGAATTAATATAAGTTATAAGTTAATCTTATCTTTTTTATAATAATAATCACAATTTAGAATGTAATTAATTTTTCCCATAATGAATTTTTCATTTTTATTTGATTTTATTATAATTTTCTACACTAACTCGATAATAGTCAATTTTTATCATTATAATTATGTTAAATATGAAATGTTTTTATTCAAAATAATAGGGTTTTTTTACTTATTTTTGATTAATAATTAGTCTCTTTTTTCAATTTTCTTTAAATCTTTTCTAAAATATTCAGCTTAAGGTCTGTTTCCTTAAAAATCTCTTCCTGATTTTTTCATATATATGACATTATAAACTGGAGTTTATATTAATTTTTAATTTTAAAATGACAGTTTCTATGTTAAGTTTTTAATCAAAGTATTCATTTTTAATAAAATATAATATGAATATTTTAAATATATTTATTTGTGATAAATAATTAATTATTTTATTCTATTTTATATTTGTTCAATTCTATTTATTATAAATCAATCAATGCCTTTATAGTATTATTAGCTTGTAATTTTATAAATATTTTTAAAATTCAGAATTAACTTTGTTAAAATGTTACAATAAATCGAAATTATATTAAAATAATTTATATAAATTTTAATTATATATGATACTATTTATAGAGATTTATTCTAGGTTAAAATATTTACATTAAAAAAAGCAGAAAATAACCTTTAAATAATAAAGCTGAATATTTATAGAATAATAGTATATTTTAAAAAAAAATTAAGTTAAAAGTATATTATTTTAAATTACAAGTAAAAATAACAATAAATAAGGACAATAAATGATTTTAAATAAAAAATAATTTGCTTCTATTTGAATACATATTCTATATTGGGATAATAAGAAAAAATAAAAATATAGTGCCAAATTATAATAATATTATTATTTTACTCTTATTTTGGTTTGGTCAGCTAAGTTAGGTTTAATTCTTTAAAAAGTCTTTCAAAATAAAATTTAATTTCTTTGATTACAAAAATAATATAATAAAAATAAAACAAAATAAACATTTCTCAAATAAAATATAATTTTCTCAAAACTTTTTTATTTCTTTCTAGATTAAAGTTAAAAAATTGCAAAACTTATTTAAGAATACCTACAACTTTGATAATATTAAAATATTTATTAAATAATGTAATAAGAAAGACAAAAAAAGAAAATTTTCGAACCACTAGAAAATGGAATAACTAACAACAGTGAGAAAAAATAATAATATAGAATTAGCCAACCACAATAAAATCTAAATTAAGATAGTAAAAAAAATATTCAAAAGTTTAGTTTAAGCAATATAGAATCAAAATCAAATATATAAGACTTAAAAATTGATTTTTCGCTTTAAAAGTTAATAGAATCTGAGTATTTCACTACTGATATGTTATTTTAATATTTGTATAAATATGCCCACAAATAAGATGTTCATAAATATTTAATAGATAAATTATATAGAACTCATTTAGAAGATGTTGAGTATTATATAACTGAATTATGGTATATTAATATTTTTGTATTTAATCGTGTATTATTTTATATTTTTTGACTTTAAATTAATTGTAAGAATATAGTTTACATTTTTATTAGTTTAAAATCTAATATTTTAATACTAATAATATTTGTTTAATTTTAATAAATTTTTTATTATTTTAAAAATAAGTTATATGTTGATACTAAAGAAAAGTAAAGATATTGAAAATTATTTGATGGAAGTAAGCTCATAGAGTAGAAAGTTATATATTTTAGTAAATAATAGTTAAAACTAAATAATTATTTCGCTAATTTTATATTAAATATCTTCTATTTTTAGATTTATTGGACTTTTTAAGCTTACTTGGATTGTGTCAAAAATAAATCAGAATAACATTATAGAAAAATGGAAGATATAGAAAGGGTATATAAATATATAAAAATTTGTAATTAATTAAAATTAATACTTAATTTAATAACTTTAGATGTTAGAAACATCACATGTAAATGGACAGGCAAATTTAATATAAAGATAATTGTAAAATAATCCTTAAGAGTTAAAAAACGAAGAAATATAAGAAAGTATTTTAATAAAATAATTTAAAAATTTAAAATTCATTTTTATTTTTATTTTTAAAAACAGAAATATATTAAATGTTTTTGGATAAAGAAGCCAGAGCTGTATATAATGATTGCTTAAATAAATTTGTTAATAATCTAATAAAAATTTCATTAACTTTGAAAAATATTCCGATTTAAAATAGAAAAAGTAAATTAAGTTATTATATGAAAAAAGCTAATAAATGGATTGAGAAATTGAGATATAATAATTAGTAAATTAAATTTATATAATTTGGATTTTAAAAATAGTTAATTAAATTATCTAAATTAATTAAGGGATAAAGAGTATTTTTATGGATTAGCATTTCCATTTCAGTTTATATTTAACTAAAATCCTAAATCATTTTATGTAAAATATTTAAATTTTAATTATAAAAAATAAAATTTTTAATGTTATGAAGATTGTTAGAATACTAGATAATGAATTTACATGTTTTAATACAAAACAAAGAGTCCCATATAAAATAGTTGTAGAAACAATTGAGTAATTGAACTTCCTTTTAATATAAATTAATTTTCTATAATTATTTTTATTATATTTTATAAGTATTGAAGATTTAAAAACACATGAGCCAAGATTTTAAAATAGGTCTAGTAAGCAAAAAAATGAGGATGATACTGATTTTACAGTAGATGAAGAGGTTGATTCAAGTATTTTTAATTTCGATGGGAAATAGAACACATTTGTAAATTGGGCAAAATCTAAATAAAAAGAGGAAAAAAAATAAGTAATAATTAAATAATTACTTTTAATTATAATAAAAAAAAAAATTTAATTATTTTTTAGTAATAAAGTAAAATTGATAAAAAAGTTAGTAATACTGGTTTATAAACCAAGTTAAGCGATTATCATAAAATATTTTAGGAAAATTATCAGGATGTATAAATAATTCAAACAAAAAAATTTAAAATTATTTTAAAAAATCATATTACAGATCCAGAAAAATTAAGTGAGTATAAAGTTAATTTATAAAGATTTAATATAAGTTTCCCATCGAAATAAAATTTGATTAGAAGATAGTCATGCGGTAATAATATATAAACTTAAATAATTTTTAAAAAAACGAAGACTTCATATATTAATAAAAATAAAGTTATTTTATTTATTATTATAAATAGTTGGAAGAATTTAGTCTAGTAAGGAATATTAGCCTATTTCAAATTTACTTAGTTCAGTGGTTTTATCATAAAATAATAATACAAGTTTAGTTCATACTGAAAGCAATGGATAATGTGGAACATTACTAAATAATTAATAAATAAATTACATAAAAAGAAGAAATTCTTTTCGAGATGTACGGATAAAAGAAGTTTTAGATTTTTTTGAATTTTTAAAAGAAAATTATAAATCAAAATAAAATTCAATTCAAAAGATTTACGAAACTTTGCATTATGACATAATAGAAAAAAAATTAAAATAGCATAAAATTGAAGATTAAAATATGTAAACATTAATAATTCCCAAATCTTTTGGTCCTTTTGGAGAACTTTGGGAAGGTAATTAAAATAATAGACATTCTATAATTTATTTATTTATTATTTTTATCTAGTTTTTTTTTTTATATATACATATTATAATAAAATAAATAAAATAGATAAGAAAACTAATTATTAGAGGGATAGTCCTTATGGACACTTTCCATCTTATTAACTTAGAAGTATTATAATAAAAGGTAATGATGATTTAAGATAAGAATGGGTTGTAATGTAGTTAATTTATAAGTTTAATAAAATTTTTACAAATGCAAAATTACCTTTATATTTGAGGCCTTATGAAATTTTTGTAACTTCCAGAAATTCTGGTATAATTGGTAATAATATATAATTCAAATATAGTTTTAAAATAATTGTAGCATATAGTTCAAATTTAAAATTATTTATTTTTAAAAATTATTTAGAAATGCTAACTGATACTCTTTCGATTGATGCTTTGAAAAAAAAATTAAATGGGAAAAGTTTAGATGATTTTTTTTATGAAACTTTTGCATTTAATTTTGAAGAAGCTTAGAAAAATTTTATTGAAAGTTTAGCAGCCTACTCCTTAGTTTGTTATTTACTTTAAATTAAAGATAGACATAATGGAAATATTCTCATTGATGCAGAGGGACATTTAATACATATTGACTTTGGATTTGTTTTTACAACTTCACCAGGAGGAAATATGAATTTCGAATAAGCACCTTTTAAACTAACGATGGTAAATAATACATAATTTAAAGCATTTAAAATTTTCTTGAGTAATAATAATCACAGAAACATATTTTTAAATTATTTACAAATTATAGGAATACGCTAGAATTATGGGCGGAAAAGATTCTGATATGTATAGATATTTTAAAAATTGTATATTTAGAGGATTTATAGAATTAAAAAAAAATGTAGAAAGTATAATTTATTTAGTAAAAATAATGTCAGAGGAATCTGAATTACCGTGTTTTGTAAATTTTAATATTTAAGAATTTAGGGCTAGATTTATGGAAAATTCAACTGATAGTGAAGTAAAAAAAAATTTTATAATAATTTTTAAATAAAATTTACCTTTAAATTAAATTTTATAATATTTAAAGTACTTAGCTTTAGTCGATAAATTAGTTGATCAAAGTTATGATAATTGGAGAACAAACTAATATGACAAATTTTAAAATATTTCAAATGGTATTATGATATGATATAAAAACAATTTATATTAGTAACTTTATTTTTATATTTAGCAATCTCTAATATTTATTATTAATTTATAAATTTTTATATAAAAATAATAATTTTTAAAATAATTTATTCTGTAGTATTTTCTATAAAAATTCAGCAAGTTTATAAGATTATATTGGAAACTTAGTTGTATTTGGAACTTTTAAATTTTTCCATTATTTAAGGGTAATCATATTTTATTCTACCTTTATCACTAATCATATAAAGAAAAAATTTACAGCATTCTAAAAATATTTTTCTTGAATAACCTAAATTTTCATTTTACATCTAAATTTAATCTTACTAAAATAAATGGTTTTCAAAATCATAAAAATTATCATGATCATTTTTAAAAATAAAGTCATCCTGTTATATTTGATTCTCATTAGGCTTATAACAATCCACAAACTTTATAAGATAATTTTATTTATCTTCCGGAGTCTGCCTAATATTATTAAATAAACATGTTATTTGTATAATATCATATTTTTAATTCTTACATTAATCGAAAAATTTAAGCTGTTAAATAAAAAACTGATAAAGCTTAAAAATAAGCTGGAAATAAGGATATTTTTTCGTTTAAACTCCCAAACTCTAATAACATTTAACAGAAACTATAAACACTTTTTTAAGCATACTTATTATCAGTTATATAATAATATTATTTGTAAATTAAGTAATCCAAAAACTCGATATTCAAAGGTACGTAAAGTTCATATTTCAAAGCCTCTAATATATAAAACTCGCACTTATTATTTTAATAAAAAGATAAATGTAATTAATTTTAAAAAATTTAAAATAAAAATAGTATTAATTATTTCACCATTTGAATATTTTATTCATCTATTTAACCATCACATATATACATCATATCACTAAATGTTAGTGCAGTATATTCATGGATTTTGCTAGATATAAAATGGGATACTATACTTATTAATTAAAGTTATTATTAATTAACTGTTTAAGTGCCTACTATTCTGTCAAAAATTTATATTGATTGTGAAATTGTATATTAATTATTATTTAATTTTGCACCAATTTAAATTATCCACTCAATACATATACTTCTCATTTCGGGACAAATCTAATATTTTAAAATGTATTAAATACTTATATTTATTTATTATTAATGATACATTAAAATAATAGGTAATGAAAGAAATATTATTTATAAATAACATGAATTTCTGATGATTAGGAATTTTGAGAATTAGTTAGTTCTTCTTCCTGCATTTAATTATAAGAATTTTTATCATTATGGTTAATATGGGAGATTAGTTTATGTTTAAAATTAGAATTAAATTGTTGCTTTTTAAAATTATTTAAAATATTAATTTATAATATTATCTATTATAAGATTTTTTAGAAGTTTATTTTTACATCTTTAAGTATCCAATGCTAAAATATTTCATCTGAAAAATATTTAACCTATTAATCTTCTTATAAAGGCCCGGAATTATCGGGGTCATCACCATATGAAAAGTTTATTAAATTTTATTAATTTTTTTAATTGGAAAAAAAATGTAAGCATTTAATTTAATTTTTCTGATTTTCTAAGTCTATTTATTAAAGTTATTCTAACCTATTATTTGCTTATCTTAATTCTTAGTCTGCCTATTTCAATTCTTTTTTCATATATTTCGTAAATGATGATAAATTATTACTATCTGCATTATTTTCCTGATTACACTACGATTTTTAAGTATTGAATTATAAATCATGATTTTAATTTGTATTTTATATTATATTATGATTATTTTAATATTATGATTCACTTAAACTTTTTTTTTATTCATTTTATTCTATATATATTTCTTTAAGTACTTTTTAATTAGATTCTTATTAATTTTCTGGTGATTCAATAAATATTTTACCATTATTATTTGAAATTTAATTTTTTTCTATCTATTATTATTAAACTGAAGTTCCAGAAATCTAATTTTCAATGAAATTTTTTATATTTTATTACCTTTTTTGGAATGATTTTTATTAATTTATAAAAGTATTGAGTTTACTTTATTATTAATTTTACTACGATAATGTAGATATTTAATTTCCTAAATTAAATTTTTGCTTACTTTAATTCTTGCTTTAATTTTTATTTTAACTTTGACTAAATTCTTAATTTTCAAAAAATAAAGGACTATTTTATAAATAGTTAAATTTTCTCTCTGGATCTTATAAATTAGAAATATATAAATTTTCCTTATTTTATATATCAGTATTAGCCAATTACGAATAATTTTGTTATTATTTATATTTTTAAATATTTTATTATTATTTTTATGACTATTATTATTACTATTGAGAATAAAATTTTGAATTTAGTTATTATAGATTTAAATCGTTTTGTTTTATATCATTACAACCATTTTTTAATAAGTTTTAACATCTGTTATTTTAATTTTATGGATGAATTTAACCAAATGGCTTTCTCATTTTTTTTTTATTTTATTTTTTTTCTTTTTTAATTATTTGTTTTTTTAATGTTCTTATATTAAATTTAAATAACTAATGAATTCTTTTGGGCTAGATTATAATGTTATATATCGATTTTAAATAAGAAATTTAGTTAAATTGAATTATTAATTATAAAAAAATTAAATATTATAATAGATTTGTTAAAAAATAATTATCTTTAATAAAATATATTCAAATATCTATATTTTTTATTTTATAAAACAAATTTACTTCTATTGATTAATACATTGTTAAATATTTTTAAATATAATAAAAAATTATTATTTTTTCTCATTTTTAAAACTTACTAAATTAAAAATTTATCGTCAATAAATAATTCTATTTAGGAATTTTCAATTTATTATAAAAAAAAAAACAAAAATCATAAATATGTCAGAAAATTAAGAAGAAAATAATAAATCTTTAAATAAAGAATAAGAATAAATAAACCATGAAAAAGAAATCGAAAACACATATAATTAATAGGAAGAATAAGATCAAATTTCAAAGTAAGAACAAACCTAAAATTAAAGTGAAATTGAATAAATTGATGAAAATGAAAAAAAAAATATAGAAGAAATTGAAAAAAATGATAAAAATATAATTGAAAATGACGAAAACAATAATGTAAATGAAAGTGATTAAATTTAGAAAAATAATGATTAAGAATAAAATAAAGAGAAAGATAAAAGTTAAAATTAAAATGAAAATTCAAACTAGATTAAAGAAAGCGAAATAAAATAAAAGTAGGAAAGTTAAGAGCCACAAGTAAATAATTATTTTTAACATAAATCTATATCAAGTGAAAATTTTTTTATTTTTAAAAGTTAAGAAGAGTTTCTGAAAAAAAAGAAATTCCAGAAGAAAAAGAAGAATTAATTTAGTTTTTAATAGAAAGACTTTAAAAAGCAGAGGTAGTTTTTAAGTTGCTTTTATTTTATTTATTGTTAAAAAATAAAAAAAAAAAAAAAAATACTTTAAAAAATAATTTCAATTAAATTTTCACAGGATGCCATTACAGATACACAAAATTTGTTATTAGAAGAAAAATCTAAGAAAAGTTAAATTTTACAAGAATTATAATAGAAAGATTAACTTTTGACAGAAATTTTGGAAACTGAAAATCATTCCATAAAAAATGTATTATTTAATTTTATTTTAAAAATAAATTATTTGAAAATACTTATATTATATATATATAAAATTAGAAAGTTTAAATTGAATTAAAAGATACCTTAGATGAGGCTATGCATGATAAAACAAAAGCCGAACAAAAGAATGAAGAATTACAATTAGAGATAAATTAAAAAAATGTATTTAATTACTATATAAAAATACATATCATTTTTATTTCATTAATTATATATTTAAATATTAAAAAATTTTAAAAGTAAGAGCTTTAAGACACCTATGATTATGTGAATAATTTGTAAAAAGAACATTAATAGGCTTAAAAGCAAATAGAAGAATTAAATAAAGAAAATAATGAATGTTTAAATCTAATAAAAAATTTATAAAAAGAAAATATATAGTTAAAAAATGAAAGTTAATCATGGAATGGAAGAATTTAGGATTTGGAATAACAGCTTGAAGAAAGTTAAAATGCAATTACCAAATTAAAAGTAATTTTATTATTTAAAGATATATTTTATATAAAAGTAATTTTTATTTTTATTATTATGTTAATTTTAATTTAATTTCTAGGAAGTGAAGCAATTTTTAAATAAATTTAATATTGACTAAATTGAAGCTTAAAAATAATCATTAGCTTATGGAAATGATAGTATAAATTACCCTCAGTAATAAATTTTATGATTATAAATATTATTCTACCCATTTTATATAATTATATTTTCTAGAATGGGTAGCGGAAAAATCAGTAATAAAGGAAATGATGAAGAAAATTTTTGGTATTAAAGAAGAAATAATTGAAAACAAAAATAATCTAAGAAACAAAATTATTTATCCTATAATTTTTTGTTATTATAATATATATAAAATTTTAATAATTTTTAATTTTAAAATTATCGTAATATGTTAGATATTAGGAATTTTTATATTAATTATTAATAATAAAGTATTATATTATGTTGTTTTATAAAAAGATAGTAGTAAAAATTATATGATTTTATTCACTTATATAATATAAGTAAAATATATTATGATTTTAATTAATATCGTAAAAAAATAAAAAAGAATAAGAAGAATTAATTTGAAATAAAAATTTATTAATTTTTATACACATTTATATAAGGAAAATAAATAAATTATTTTTTAAAATATATCAATACATAGAAATAGTAAGATAAATTTTTAATTATTGTTTAATAATAAAAAATGGATAGTAATAGAAATAGTAGAGATCCAAATTAGAGTTCAACTAGAGATAAAGATAAAGAATTAATATATAATTGTTTTAACATTATAAGATTTTTTGCCAGACATAAGGGTACTCAACAGTACGAAGATAACAAAGTACACCTATTACTAGATTTATTAAAGTAAAGTTATTATAATAATATGGAATGTAGATAAAAAATTTATAAAAATATATATATATATTAAATAATCTATGTTTCTTTATAATTATAGAATTACATAAAGAATATGAAATTTCATTATTTATAATCATATAAAAAAAAAATTATATATTAAAAATTTTATCTAAACCGATATTTTATAAAATTTAAGCTACTTGAAGCTTTTAGTGGAAATGAATAGTCAACAAATTTAAAGACTTGCTACTAGCAATGTAGTAAATATTCTAAGAATTTTTTTAATTGAACCCAAACCTATGTTAAGATAAAATGCAATTAAATTTTTCAGAATAATCCTTGATTCCCCTGAACTTGCAAAACTATACAACGAAAAAAACATCCCATTATTTATAGCAAGATCTATCGAAAGAGGTACATATAAATATAAATAAAATAATAAATAAATTAATTAATTTAGTAGTAATTTCTTTTTATTTATATTTTTAATATTCACATTAAAGATATGTTTTAAATTATTATATTAATATATATATAAAGATATTAGATAAGATGCATAAAGAAATAACAATTAAGTGATGTAATTAGAAATAGTTTAATCTTTAAAACTGGTAAGGAAATGGATAGAAGTAGCCCCTAGGACTTTTCCTAAGCTACTAGCAAATTCTTTGATTTCTTTTGCAGAATAAGCTGATATTTAATTTAAAAAAGTAAAAAAACTTATCATTTAGATTATCATATTTATTAATTAAATTTTTATTAATTTAAATAAAAATTAAAATTTTAACCAATTTATTAATTATGTTTAAAAAGCCTGCAGTGGAAACAGTTAGGAAACTTGCTTTAGGTTATCCGGAATTATGTGCTGCAAGTGGAGGTATCAGGTTATTAATTGATTCGATAATTGATGTCTAAATTTCAGATTTAAGTAGAAAAATATTATTATTAATTTATAGATAAATTTTGAATATAAATAACTTAAACAAATATAATTAATTATATATATTATAATATTAACGTTGTTTTAAAGGCGAAAGTATAGTTTACACATTATTGTATTTAATAAATGAGCCTAAACATAGAGATGTTATAAAAGTGTATTTAGATATTCCTAGTTTATTTGCAATTTTTACGGAAATTGATTTTCCTGCCGATGCTGAAAATAAACACCCAAGATAATAAAAATTTGACTGGGCTAAATTCGAACAATAATTAACTTTGGCTAAAAAAGTAAAAATATTACATACATAAATATATTTATAAATTTATATTAATATATTAATATTTAATTTAAATTATTATTAATTAACATCTTATAAATTTAAGGCTATTATCACAATTTTAAAATCATGGACAGGACTTATATATTTAGGAAATGAAAAAATTTCTTTAAAATCAATGATTTAGGCTTTAAGATAACCTATTAAGCCCTAGATAAGAAATGCAATTTATGATATACTTGGTATTTTTTTTTTTTATGTTTTTTATTTTTATAAAAATTAATGAAAATAAATATTAGGGGAATTACTAGCTATTGGAAATAAAGAAAATCAAATTGGAAATGGCTTTAGAGTTTAAAATTTACTGAATTATTATTTGGTTATGCTAATATAAGTGTTTTTGGAATGCGATTTATTTAAAATTTTGGTTGAACTTTCGGGAATCGAAGAGCCTTCTGTAAGTAAAATGGCTTAAAAATTTTTAAAAGAGTTAACTTAGCTAATGTTTAACTTGTTGCCTAATAGTAATTAATACACAGATTTTTTAATATCATCTGCAAATCAGAGTGATAATTTTATGGTTGATCTTAAGGTACTTTAAAAATATTATTTTATCATAAAAATTAAAAATTATATATCATTTTATATTATATATACAAATAAATAATACCATTAAATAAAAATTATATATTTTTTTAAAAGGCTTGGAGTTCTGATATAGTGAATACTATGGGAAATTACGTTTTTGACTCTTCGAATGAAAAAAAGAAAAAAACTGTTCCTTCAAGATTTTTATATTAATGCGAAAACTTGTATTTAACTACTTAACTTGGAATACCCTCAGAAAGATTAAATAAAGAAACGATTATAAAAATTAGGTATCAAACTGAAAATTAGGCTGATGATGCCAAATTTTAAACTTTGTTAAGATAAAGTTTTGTTCTTTCGTTTAGGGTTGAATATTTAAGGTTAAAATATTTTATTTATAATTAATTAATTTATTTGTATATAATTTAAACATTTTAATATATATTTATAATAGTTTAATTAAATTTTTTAAATTTTTATTAAAAATTTTTTTTTTAGATGGAATTGGGATGCTATATTAAATATTATTGAGGTTTATATGAATGATTCTCAAAGATTTAATGAATTGATGAAAAATAAATTCATTAAAAGAGTTTTGTCCTTTTTTATACCAACTCAATTGCATTTCACAAATTAGAATTGGACTGTTGGAAATAATAATGAAATGTCATTTACTTATGCAAAAACTGGATATTTATTGATTAAACTTCTACTTAGGACTGATGAAGGAATTTAGCTTTTAAAAAGTACATATAAAAGTTATTTTAAAAATAATATGTATGAATATTTAAGAGTGAAAATAATTATTTTAATAGACTAATTTAAATTTAATATAATAAACTTAAAAAAATAAATTTTATAAATATATTTTTAATATAGATGGTCCAGAGTCATTACTTGAAATATCAAGAGGATTTATGAATGAACTATTCAAACTTTTAAATTGTGAATTAGAGGAAAATAGTGAAGATTGTCCTTCAAGACACTTGCTTTCGCCAAATTATTTTTCTGTATTTAAAACAAAAAAAAATTATTTCCGATATATATTAAAAAAAATAAAGAAAAATTAAAATCAAAATATATTATTATATTTGAATATATAAATATTTTTAAATAAATTTTTATTAAAAAGATAAGAATGATTAGAGAATTGATAAGTTGGATTGGACTTCTTAGCTCTTCTTATAAGGGACTTGAATTGTTAAACAAATTGAATATTTTCGAAAAATTAGAAAAATTCATAGACATTTCTGGAAAAAGAGACCACATACTTTAGCTTTTATTATTTTGTTTAGATTATGCTAAGGTAATTTTTTACAGAATTAATTAACAAGCTATATTTTATTTTTAATTAATAATTATATTTTTTTTAGAGGGATGAAAATTAAGATAGTAAAAGTAGAAATTTTTTGTGTAAATGCCTTAAATTTGGAAGTACAAATTTGTAAAAAGCTAGTCTTGAACTTATAAGATTACTATATAGAAGTGAATAATAAGACTTTTAAAATTGGACTTTGGATGAGCTAGTAAAAAAAATATTCGATTAAAATAAAGAAGTATCTGCAAAAGCAATTGATGTATTTTATAGTTAAAGTTATTTATTATAAATTTTTTTATATATTATACTCTAAAATTAATAATAGGTAGCAGAAGAAGTAACTTAAAATATTGAAATCAGAAAAGCATTTTTAGATAAATGTCATAGATTGAAAGAAATAGGAGAAAAGGGATATAATTAATTTTTAATAACATTATTGTCTATAAAAAAAGGGTAAAAATATTTATATATTATTATAGAAAGCTAGTTTATTTATTTAATTATTTTTTTAAAAGATTTGAAAAATTAACTGATGAAGATAATTGGACAGTTAATTAATTAGATTAATGGGTCGAAAAAACAAATAAAGAATATGTGGATAAAGTAGAATAATGTTTATTAAATGCTTTGGATTTCGTAGGAGCAGAAGATAATCCCAATATATTTAGATTTCCAGATTTATTAAATAATCCAGATAAATCATTTGTTACATTAGGTATAAATTTTAAAATAAAAGATTAAAATATATTTTTAAAATAACCTTATATTTAAAATATAAATTTATACTTATTTTTTTATTTTAATCTTTAGGTTTTATACATAGAATGCCCTGGATAATGTAGGTAGGGTATGAATGTGATGAGTATCATGGTACTCTTTAATTTTAAGTTGGAATTGAATATAGTTACTAGAGAAATAATTAATTTATTTTAATTGGAAAACCAAACAAGATGCAATAAAAATTTTTGAGTGAAAGTTCCAATTATATAATTAACTTAGTTCTTAAAGTAGGAAATTGCTATGTGGACAATAACTGTAAAGAAAGTTAAGATCCTTATTAGGTTAAAACTTCATACTAAGAAAGAAAAGATAAAGGTAGATATGAAGATGGTAGATATATAGTAGAAAAAAATGAAATATAATTTTATTTTGATACCATTAATGATAGAAATGTAACATTAAAATATAAAGAAATATATAACTGTTTATTTATTTTTGAAATGTTATTTACTTTATTTCTATTAATTTATTTAGTAAATTTGGCTTTCTGAAATTAGAATTCATTTAAAAATGGGCGAAAATAAAACTAACATGTAAAAAATTCCTCCTCATATATTCGGAGAATTAGTAAAAACAAAATAAGGTATCTAGCTGTTATAAAAAAAATAATATTTATAGAAATTTATAACTGATCTAAGGTAATTCTTAATTTAAATTTACATAACCCATTTTTTAAATACTTATTCAATTTATTTTAATTTCCTATATAAAAATTTATATATTATTTATTTAAACCAAGATCTCAAGAAGTTCCTATTTTAGAAAAAAGATCAAGTTTATGGGCAATAGGTCATATAGGACAAAATAAGAAAGGTATAAAATTATTAATTGATTAGGATGTAGTTAAAGATATAGTAAAAATGGCAGAATAGCAGGTAAAATAAATTAAAATATGGATATAAATAATTTTTATTTATTTAATGTTAAAATGGTATTAAAAATTTTTGAAAAACCCATTTTCTTTTAATGTGAATAAAAAATTTAAATTACTAAATATAATTTTAATTTACAAGTAACATTTAAGTTTGAGGGGAACATGTTTGTATGTAATTAATATGATATGTAACACTAATGAAGGAAGAATGGAATTAGAAAAATTCAATTGGTATAGTCATTGGAATAGCAATTTATGTAAATTCGAAATATTATTTAAATTTTTTATTTTCTAAATAAAAATAAATATTTAAAAAATTAGACTGGATATGTATTCCTTAACAAAGTAATTAATTTTTCTAAATTAAAACTACATAACCTCCTTAGATAGACAATAAAAATAAATTATAAATTCCTACTATAAAGATTACCCAATCACACCCTCAGACATTGTCAATTAAATAGTTAAAAGAATAGCTAAAACAAAACCAAAATCAAGACAATAAAACAATTGAAAATTAATAATCTGATAAATAGGATAAAAAAGATTAAATAATCAACTAAGATATTAAAAATTAGGAAGAAAAAAATCAATTAGAGTCTGCCAATGAACTAAAAAAAGATGAAGATAATGATGATGATGATAATAAAAATAATAATAATATTAGTCCTTATAATTTTAAAAATGCTTTTTGGAGTCTTTAGGGAGATTTTTGGCAAAGATTTGAAGAAGTTTAAAAATTGTTACATTTAAATGAAGATTAATTAAAATTACTAGAAAATATAGCTTTGTTATCTAACTAGTTAACCTATAAATTTGCAGCCAGGGAAATTAAATAAATTTCTAAAAAAAAACCGGAACTTTTTAAAGACAGGTTTGTTTTCCACAGTGTTATGTTGATGTTAATTTTTTATAAATTTAGAAATGATGCGAGAAAAATGATTTTTGGCTTTTTTGACAAATATATTACCTAGCCAAGTATTTTTGTTATTTTGGATTCTAATAAATTATTTACTGAAACTATAATATGATATTTTTATGCTACAGTGATAATTTTATTCATATTAAATATTTTATAGCATTAATTTATTTATACTTATAAATTTATATTATAATATTTTTATTGTTAATTTAGAGATTATTAGAATTTGTATTAAGATAAAATAATTCATATAGTTAATAGACATTATCTTAATATAAAAACCTTTAGCTAAGTGAAAAATTAATTATATAAATAAAAAAATTATAATATATATATAAATAAATAAATATAAGTATATTTTAAATTTAATTTTAAATTTCAATATAATAATTTTCTTGTAATATTTTAACGCCTTTCCCTTATTTTTACTTATATCATAATAATTAATTTAGAATTAAGCTGTATATATTTTATGGATAATAATATCTACTATATTAAATTTTCTCAAAGTTTTTATTTGTTCTAATTTTTTTCTCTAGCATGTTTACCTTTAATTACAGCCTATATTTTCACTATTTTGTCTTCATTTTGTTTATAAAATTTTAAATCTTCGCTCTTCAAAATAAATTTTTTTTAAATTAATTCATATAATTAGCAAATCATTAAAATGTTTTAATAATATAAAATAAATAATTTTTATTTACTGAAATTTAATCTGCAGCTACTGGTTTTTACTATTAATAAAATATAATTTTAGTAGTGAAATTAAATTTATATATATACAATATGTTTTTATATTCTTGAGATAAATTAATACAATTATTTTATAATATTTTTATCAAAATTTTTTAAAACTAATTTTATGGTGGAAACTATATTTTTATTTTTTTGTAACTTCATAATAAAAAATAATTAAACTTAAATAAATAAATATTAAATGCAATTACTTTAATTTCATTGTTCTTGTCCTATTCATTTCCTCCTTTACAACATGTTTGTCCCATTTTATAACTTTAAAATTTTACAATTAGTTTTAAATTATTTATATTTATTTTTTTTAATTTTAATTTATTATTAATATCGTATGTAATATGATTTTATTTATAATATATAAAAATAAATTTAATAAAATTTAAGTATTTTAAGTAAACTAAAAAAAAATATTATTTTTAATTATTAAAGGCTATGTAAACTATATTTAAATTAAGTAACACCATTGGCCTATGCTACAATTTAATAAATAAATTGAAATTTTACACTCACTTTTATTTAGTTTTAAACAAAATTTTTTTTATATTATATTGTAAATGTTTTTATATGTCTAATTTAATATCATATAAATATAAAAAATATAAAATTTTAAAATTCAAGATTAACAAATTTGACATGAATTCTTCCTGCTATGCCAAAATATATTATTATGATAAGTTATTTTTTGAAATTGGGTTAAATGAGTATTCTATAAAAATTTCCTCAGAATTTAAATTTTATAAATAAACTGATTGGATTTAATCATTGTTTATTTTACTACATATAAAAAAAAGTTTTTCTTAATAAATTTTTAAATTTTATAAAATAAACAACAAAAATAAAACAAAAATAATTTATTTTAAAAACAAAAAAAACTTAATCTAATTGTAATAAAAATAAAATTTCTTATATTAATAAATAAATGGAGGTAGAAAATAGCGTATATTAAGATTTATTAGTACACCATTAAAGAGATATTAATTGTATTTTAGATGAAGTAAAAAATGAATAAAAACAAATATAAATGTTTAATATTTATAAATTATAATAGATTAAATTCTATAAAATTGAATGATTTTAAGAATATAAAAATTAGATGTGTATTTATGTTTTAAAATTAAATTTTGTTAGGATAGAAATTTAAGAAAAAGAGGGCTTACTAATTTATACAATGATTTATTTAAAAAAAAATAAGATTCTGATGCAGTATTATAAATATTCTCATAAAATTTGGTAAAAAATTTAATGAGAGGTTTTGAAGATAAAATAGAAAAACACAGAGAAATTTCCTATTAAATAATGAATGAGTAAAATAATCTTTACACAAAAAATTAACAACTTATTTATTTTATTATTTATTAAGGATATTTAATAAAATTATATATATTATATATATACATAATTAATTATATAACAAATATAAAGATTATTTGACAAGTATGTTCCAGGAAATGAGAATAAAATAGATAGAGATATAATTATAAGTTTAATTAGATTATTCGCAGCAAGGTTAAATTAAATTCCTTTTCCAGAATAAAGTATTATATTCTATACTACTTAATTTTATATAAAATATTTAAAATATATAAATATATTTTTAATTTATTTAGGCGAAGAAGTTAGATTAAAAATTATTGAAATTTTAAGAAAAATTTTAAAATTTTATCCTGATGAATTTTTGCCAGTTTTAGCTGACGTATGTTTAAGTATATCAAAGGCTCTATAAGATTAATTTCCTAATTTAAAAAAAGAAACTTCTACTTTAATAATGGAAATGTCTGATAAATTATCTAAAAATTTGGGACATCACAATACTACAATTGTTAAGGCTTTAGGATTGAATTTAAAACATTAACACAGTAGAATCAGAAAAGTAACTCTCGATGTAATAAAATAAAATATAATAATATAGTTAATATTTATTTAATTAAAAATTTTTATAAATTTAAATTTAAAATTAAACTTTTTTTTTGTTTTTCAAGGCCTTGTGTAGCATATTATTAACATAATAAGGAGGGGGTTCTATAGAACATGTTATGCCTAGTTTAAATAAAATTGTGTATGATCATAATAATGATGTCAGAAAAGCCACTTATTAGGCTTTGGGAAAAATTTTGAATGGGTTTTCAATTGGAAATTTGAAAATGTACGAATCTGATTTATTAATTTTGTTATTGAATGGATTAAGCGATGAAATTCCTGAAATTGTTTAGGAAAGCTAAAAAATAATTGAAGAAGTCGGTTTGAAAAGAAAGGTTTTAAGTATTGAAATGGAAGAAAATATTGAAGAATTTTTATGAAAAATGTTTTATACACAATATAAGTGTCTATTAAACGATTTATAAAGTTAATTATTTATTTAATTATATAATATATTTCATTAAAATTCAAATGAAAAAAGTATTTCCTTTAAAATAATTTTTTTTTTTTGCAATTAATTCTGAAAAATTAAACTTAAAAATTACACTTATAGTACAGATAATTAAATTTTATCAAATTCAAATAATAATGCCAATTTGGAAATGGATATCCAACTATAAATTAATCAAAATAGAATTCATAATATATTTTAATTTTTCATAAAATAAAATAGTGAATAATCTTTTTAATTGAAAATAATAATCTTATTAAAAATTTATTAATAATAAAAAACAATAATTTTGAAAAAAATCTAATACAAAAATTCTCAAAAAAGAATAAATTCCAAACACTACCAAAACTATAAGCCTATTTAAAAAATAAATATAATATAAACTTTAAAATGTCATCCGGGGCTCATTTATCAAAAGAATTACATGATCTTATAAAATCAATAGGAGAAACTAGATCTAAACAAGAAGAAGACAAAATTATTTTGGCTGAATAAGAAAAATTAAAAGAAAAAATTAATTTAAAGCAATAAACTCCAAAAAATTTGAGGGAAAATTTAATTAAAGCCATGTATATTGAAATGTTAGGTAAAAATATTAAAAAATACCACTTTATTTAACTTATTTTATATTTTTAAAGTTTTAAATATTTATAAATATTATAATTTGTATTATTATTAAAATATGTATGTATTTATAAATATATTTTTTTTAAAATATCTTTTTTTAAATGCTTAATTATTTTTAGGACATGATGCTTCTTTTTGTCATATTTTGGCCGTTAATTGTACAAGAAGTACTAATTTATCTTTAAAAAAATTAGGATATTAGTGCTGTACTTTGTTTTTAAATGAAGATTCGGAATTTTTAATATTATTAATAGCTAATTTTTAAAAAGATTTAACTGGAGGTATTCACGAAATTGTAATCGCTTTAACAGCATTGGGTAATAAATTTATTTAAAAATTTTATATTTAGATAATTAAAGAAATATATCATAATATTTTAATTTGTATTAAACTTATTTAACTTTTCATAGCCAAGTTATTAAATTCTACTATGGTTAACGCTCTTTACAATACGGTATAAGGTCTTTTAACACATTAAACTGATTTGGTCAGAAAAAAAGCAATCATGGTTTACCAAAGAATATATTAATTAAATCCTGGAATGGTAATATTTTTAAAAACTAAATAAATAAGTGAATTATTTAAACAAAAATTTTTAATTTATTTAAATTATTTAATTTAAAAGGTCACTGACTATGACGAAAAAATGAGAAGAGCTTTATGTGATAAAGAACCTTCTGTTATGGGAGCTTCTCTTAATTTATATTATGAAAGATGTGTCAACAATCCTACTCCATATAAAGATTAAACAAGTTCATTTGTTATAATTTTGAAATAAGTAAACAAAATAACAATTATTTTACTTACATTTTTTTAAAAAATAACATATAAATATTTACATTTTTATTTTTAAATTATATAAAAAGGTTATCGAACATAAATTGCCAAGAGAATTTGATTATCATAGAATGCCAGCACCTTGGATTCAAATAAAAATTTTACAAATTCTTGCTTAATTGGGAGCCAATGATTTAAAAACATCCGAATAAATGTACGAGGTTTTGTCCATGTGGTAAATTAAGATTTTTAAAATAAATTAATTTAATTCTAATAGTAATTTAAAATTTTAGATTTTATATAATTAAATACTTTTATTCATAATTTTTAGTTTTAATTATATACAATATTAACTTTTTTATAAATATTTATATAGTCTTAAAAGATGTGATGACACAGGAATTAATATTGGAGAGGCTGTTACATATTAATGTGTAAAAACAATTGCCTCAATTTATCCAGACCCTACATTATTAGAGTCTGCTTCAAATAGTATTTCAAAAGTAATAAATTAATACAGAGCATAATAAATAAATATTATAATTATAACATATATTTTTTATTTATTATTTAATTTGTAAAATATAAAAAAAATTTTAAATCATTTTTTATAAATATTAAAGATTTTTGACAGAATGAAGACCAGTTTATATTAAACAAATAATTTAAAATACATGGCAATTAACGCATTAATAAAAATAGCTGAAGTTGAAAGTAAATATGTTGTAAAACATTAGAAAACAATTGTTGAGTGGCTAGAAAGTAACGATGAAACTTTAAAAAGAGAAATACTTAAACTTTTATGCAAAATTACTAATAACACTAATGTTTAAGCAATTGTAAGATATAATTTTTAAAATTAAATATAAATAACATTATTAAGTATTTATAAATAAAGTAAAATAGATATAAGTTTATTTTTTAAATTTGATTTTAATTTTAGGTAGATAAATTAATATTCTACATGAAAGCTGCTTCAGACCCTCACTATAAGAAGGAATTAGTAACAAATATATGTCAATTAAGTGAACAATTTGCTCCAAATTAAGAGTGGTTTTTGAAAACAATGATTCTTGTTTTCGAATTTGGTGGGGAATTTATAGACAATGCTCTTTTAAATAACTTTTTAAAACTTCTTTCTGAACACTATTAGGCCGAAGGATCAGATTTTGGAGGATATTTAATTTAAAATTTCCTTGAAATTTTATAAAAATAATAAAATTATGGAGATTAAATGTACAGAATGATTTCCTGGGTTTTAGGAGAAATTGGAGCTTAATAATGTAGAATAAATTCAAATTTATTTTTTAAATATTACATTAAAATTTTATTATAAAATATATTATAAAACTTAAAAAAATAAAATAATAATTTATTTCTAGATTCTAATGATCCTGATCAGATAAGAGAAATTTGTGAATAATTATTAACTATTATAACAAATGAATTTGAAGAAGCAGGAACCAGAAGTTGGATTTTGTCGGCTTTAGCAAAATTATCATCTACTCCTTCATTTGATATGGGAGAAGAACTATAAGCTTGTTTAGAATACTATCAAAGCTCAAAAAATATAGATATTCATTAAAGATCTTAAGATTTTATAAAATTAAGAAAATATAACGCAGCTTTGAGGTCATCTTCTATGGTAAATTTAGATGAAAATTTGTCATTTTTAGACGGATTTGTTAAAAATGCGCTTTTAAGTGGAGCTCAATCATATGACCCTTAAAAATCAATATAAGCTGCAATGGGCGTTTAAAATAATTCTGCCTAAATTTATTTCGAAGCAAAAGTTCCTGATAAATTGTACACTAAACACAATGCAGATATGGAATCACAAGTAAAAACCACAAGTTCTTTATGGTCAAAAGAGCACGGATATTAAGGGAAGTTACCTGAAAATAAAGTTTCTGAGACTGTTTTAAATAAGCCTACTCAACCCACAGCTATTTAAAAAACTTTTGAAGGCACAAAATCTATTTCATCAAAAGAATTCGAAGGACAAGGTAGACCATCTAACCCAAATTAGGGAAATATCGGAGGACTACAATATCAGTCTAAGCAGCCATAAAAAGAGGATCCCAAAGAAGCTGAGTAAAACAAATTAGCTTCTTAATTATTTGGAGGAGTAGAAAACAACGCCTCAGTCAACAATAAAAACGTTTTTGAGTCTTATAATAAACAAATTCAGCAATAAAAAAACTAGTAATAATAAAAAACAGTTCAACAGTAAAATTAGAGCAATAATAATAATAGTAATAACTAAGATTTGATTGATTTATTAGGAGAAGACATAACAAACAGCAGTGTGAACAATTAAAGTCAGAATAATAGACAAGGGCCTCCCGTTTTCGGGAATAGAGCTAAGGGGCCTCCTGTTTTCGGTTCTAAAAGCTAGGGGCCTCCTGTTTTCGGGGCTGCTAAACAAAAATAGCCTTAATAAAAGTAATAATAATAGTATTAATAGTAATTTGAGAAATTGAATATTGGGATTGAGTAGTACGAATAGTTGTGGGAAAATTTGAGTTAGGAAATTGAAACTAGTATTTAGAGTAAGATTAATAATGAACAGAGTTTGAGAGAGTGCTGGGAGAAATTAGGAATTAATATTATTGATATTAGTGATAATGAACTTATTTGTGGAGGAATTTCGAGGGATTAGAAATAAAATTTATTGGTCTACTCTGTTTACAATGCTAATGGCGAATTGAACTTGACTTTGAAATCAAATAATATGACTGATATTAATAAAGTTATTTCATTTATTAAACAGTTTTATGTTTGAAAATTATTTAATATAAAAACTAAATATGATAAAACTTTAAATTTATATAAATAGTTTTATTTTATAAACTCTATTTTTATTCGATATAAGTGTAATTATCAATTAATTTTATTCTTATCTAGATAAAATAATAAAGTTCTAAAATCTTAATATATAAATACCAAATTTTTACAGAAAATTTTTATAAATAATTTATAACTTGATAAAATAAATAAATGAATGAAATTAAAAATATTTTATAAACAATATTTTGATTAATTATTTTTATTTGAAGATCATATATCATTATTTTTATTCTATATTTAAACAAACCCCTCCTACTAAAGAATTTCTAAAATATTTTTTTCAGCTTATATCATAAATCCATTTTGATCAAATATAAAGAATCCACTTTCGTCTTTCAAAAAGCCACCTTCATCAAATTAGCAAATTAAAGGAGCCTTTTATTACTTGTCTTATAATATACCTTAAAATAATTATCGAATTATTATTATTCATTAGCAAAAAAAATAAATTTATTAAAAAGTAAAATAATTTTTACTTTAGATTTTTTCTTTCATTTCACTTATTTAAGCATCTTAAGGAATTTCATTTTACGGAATATCTTCAATTACATCATCATCGTCATCATCTTCTAATTTATTACTACCTTCATTAATAATTTGAATTTAATTTTCATCTTCATAATAATTTTATTATTATTATAATATATTATTATTAACATTATAAGTTTTTTCTGTATCTCCTTTACAAGTAACAAAATTATCAGTACTTATATTATTTTTATTATTGTTATTATTATTCGAATTTTGACATTATTACAAAGATTTTCCAAAATTTTCGTTTGAAGTTTTTGCAAATTAAAACTTATCTAGCTAAATTTAAGTATTATTTTGTAATGAAGTATTGATAAAGGACTTGAATTCGGTTTGATTGTTGTTGTTTTAGTTATTTATATTAAATCTAGAAAATTAAGAACTATTATTATTATTGGAATAAATATTATTATTTGAAATAGAATTATTATTATTATTTTTGTCTTTTATAGTGAAAAATTGGATGTCATTATTAGACTAATCGTTATTATTTTTTTCAATTTCTTATTGATAGGATAAATTGTTTATAGGAGTTAAATGTTGATCTTTAGAAATATGAGAAATATTGGCGAAATTATCATTATTTTACAATTATTCTTAATTTTCGCCTGATAAATCGTTATTAAAGCAATCAAAATCCAATCTTTCCTGTTTACTTTCAGAATTAATAGAATTTTCACTCAATTCTTAACTTTTATTCTATTATTTAGATTCATCCTCAAAATTTTTACCTGCTTTATAAATGTTATAGTTGTTATTGGAATTATCTGAGGCGAAATTTTGGATATTGTTATTTTATTTTAAAGTTTTTTAAAAATCTTGTAAATTTTTAGGCAAGTTTTAATCATTATGATATTTAGCAGAACTTTTTTTAACAGAGCTATTTTTTTTTTAACTGCTCGAAAATTTAGAGTTTATTATATTTAGCTACTACTATTATTATTAATGATCGGTACTTATATTTTCCTTATTACTAGAAATTGCTTCAAATTATTTTTATTATAGAGACTATTCTGGAACTGACAAAGGTGAGTATGATAATATTTGTGATTAATTTTGATTTTGTTTTTTATTATTAGAAATTTAAGAGCATTTATATTTTTAAGGTGTTATACTTTTTGATTTTATTTCAAAAAAAGAACTTTATTCCTTAATTGAAGAAGAATTTTTTCTGGACCTATTATCATTCATGTTTTTTTAATTTTTATTATTATAATTTTGATTTTAACCCTAATTTTGACTTTGGTTATTTAAATTAGATTAGTTTAAAATATCTGCATTTTAGTATAAATTGTTGAGTTAGCTTATATCCTCATTATAATTGTAAGTAGTTTTATCATGTGCATAATAATTTTAGTTTGTTCCAAAATTAAAATTATTATTTTACATTGAGTAAAAGCTTTCACCTTCGTTATTTTTTTCAGGTCCAAAATTTAATTTATTTCCAGAAATTTGACTATGATTGTGTAAACTTCCTCTTCTGCTAGTTTAAGGTTTAACTTATGATTTTTATTCACTCATTTTTTATTAAAATTAATTTTTTCTAGTCTAAAAATAGCTCAACTGCATAGAATCATCCTATTATAGTTAAATTTATTAAGATTTTTGCTATTATTATTAATATTCTTAAATTAAATTTTAATTTTGGCTTTAATTTTCTTCTTACTCTTAAAAAGTTTCGTATTATTTATTTTATTCATTTTAATTTAAACATTATTAAAACTAATTATTCTAATTGCTTTGATTTTAATTTTAATAATTATTTTTTTAATAAAATTTTTATTTTTTTTCTGATTCTTCTTCGTGTTATTATTACTCGAAAGGGGATTTAAACTCCTAACTCAATTAGTTGGCTCTTCTTCTAGAAAATTTGGACTAAGAAACTGATTAATTTATGCTATTTTTAGTATTATTAATGGAAATATTAGTTTATTTATTTTAAGTTGAGGTATTTATAAGCGAAGAAGATGAAATACTAACTTTATTTTCTTCCTCTAATTATTTTTAAGAAAAACTGGAGTGTTATTATTATTAGTAATTGTTTTATTATGAAAAATGATTATTATTTTCTAATGTTATTTATTAATCGTAACTTTCTTTTTATTAGAAATTATTATTTATAAATTATTAAGATTTATCAACATTTTTCGACTAATTTTATTAAGTTAACTAGTTTTCTTATTTTTATTTTATATCGATGCTAGAAATTGAATCCATACTTTGATTTTATTTATTTATTTAAATCTACTAATTATTTAAATCAAATTCTTTATATACTGGATTTTAAAATACCTTATTATAAGTAAAATCATTTTTATTTTTATTTAAAAACTCTTATTCTTAGCTTTTATTATCAGTAATTTAGAAAGAATTGCATTTTTATGACTTAGAATTGGACATTTTTGAATTATTTTCCTAATTTTTATAGCTTAATTGCTAATGTTTACTTTGTTATACATTTTCCTAGGACTGGTTCATTTCCAAAATAGAATAGAGTTGATCTATTAAAAAAAAAAAATATAAAAAAAAAAATAAAAAAAAAATATAGAATTAAAGAATAAAATAAATAAATTAAGTATAGAATTTTTATTTTTTGCTATTACTTTAATTATTATCAAATTATGACAAACTTCTCTAATTTTTTTTTTAATTTTTCCAAATTAATTCTTAATTTTATTCTAATTAATCTTGATTTTTTTCATTTTAATTTTAAGATAAAATTTTTTAAGAATTTATAGGATCTTATTTTTATAGTTTTTCTAATTTTTTGGCGAATTCACTTTTTTAAATTTCATGTTGCGAATATTTTTGGTTAAAAACTTGGTGACTTTGTTAAAAACTAGAATTTTACTAACTTTCTTAACTGTCCAAATTTTAAACTTAAACTATACTTGTATTATTGCTAGATTCAAAACTTTTTTGCTGCATAGTATCTTAATTTAAACTTTTATTACTGTTTCTGTTATTTTGATTTTTATTATTTGCATTAAAAAGTTTAATTTTTTTCCCTTTTTATTAAGCGAGGTTTAAAACGAATTCAATTTTTTTTTTATCATTTTAAACAGCTTTCTAACTTTTATTAGAGGCGAACTAATTAGATCCATACTAAGGTTTCCCATTTATTTATACATTTTATTTCAAAATATCATGCATTTACTATACTTGTAGTTTACTATTTTAAGTTTACAAATTTTCACTTTCAAAGCTCTAATTTTAACTTAGACTTTGATTTTGAAATTTATTGCAATTTTTACTATTTTAATTTTAATTTTAGCTTTAATTTTATAAGCTATCTTGGTGCGAAACGGGAGTAATTGTACTGTATTAAGAATATTAATTTTATTTTTATTATGAAGAAACCAAGTGTTTAAGTTCTGCGATTAATTATTTAATTTCTTAATTAGTGGATTAAATTTTTCTCTCTAAAATTTGAAATTTTTCATCTTTATACTTATCTAAATTCTGGATACTCCTATAAAATAATTATTTTTTTGTTAAAAAAATAAAAATAAAAATAGTAATAGTAATAAATATGTAATTTACATGTCGATATCCTCAAAATATTGATTAAATTTTTCCAAGATTTAGTTTTCTTAATTTGGAGTTTAAAGTAGTTTTTTTGTGTAATTTTAATAATCAGCTAATTTTTTATTGAAAATATCTAAACTACTACCTTCATTCACCTAAGTTTCTAATTTTAATAGCGCTTTTTACAGTAATCCTTGATTTTAATCAGTATTTTATACAAGCTCTTTTTATAATTTTTCTAGCCCTTAAATCTAAATAAAAAAAATTATAATTTTTATTTTGATGAATTTAAATATAAAATTTTATACATATATATATATAAATACCTTTCTTTCCATTTCTTTTATGGTTTTTAATTCACTACTATATGAAGCCTCATGTGTGGAAATAGAGCTATCAAAATTAAAAATTTAAGCCTCAAATTTATTTTTTATGTTTGTAAGTCTTTGTTATAAAGGTTTGTTTTCTTCATTTTTTTCCCTTGAATTATTAATTTTTTACTTAATATTATTATTATAAAAAATATTAAAAAATATGGAAATTTTTATAGTTACAAATAGTCGGAATAAGTATTTTTCAGAATTTTAAATTCCTTATTTATATCCTATAACTTCTTCTCAGTAATTTCATTGAAAAGAGACTTTAAATTATTTGTGGAAACCTTTTAATCTATATTTTCTTGAAAAATATTAATGTTTCTTTAAATTTCCTAAACCCTAAATATTTTATACAAAATTAAATAAGAAATTAACTATATATATAAAAAATTTTGATTTAAATTATATTTTTTTACCTATTTTCAAATTCTTCGAAAATTCTTTTTTTTATTTATATTGAAATTTGGTCTATTTATCTATTTTAAAATTGGTCTAAACTATTTTAACCTAAAAATTCTAGTTTTTCTTCAATTTTCTAGGATTTGTTTAAAATTATTTTTTCAACATTTTTTTCAAGCTCAGATAAATTTTCAAATGTAACTCTTTTTTATTGTTTACTTTTATTTTAATTTTGCTAAACTGTTTGTTAAAGTTCATTTAATTAGGATTGTAAATTCGCCCTTAATAAAATGTTATTTGATATTAAATTTATATAAAAAATAGAATAATTATATAATTAAATAATTTAAAAAAATTTAAAATTTATTTACTTTAAAAGTTTAGGAAGCTGTTAAATTTGTTATTATAGCTCAAATTACTAAGTAGATAAATTCTACAATTAAGATTTATAGTCATCTTCACTTAATAGCTTTTAATTTTTTTATTTAAGGTTTTGGGGAATTATTTCTAGCTACTTTTATACTTTCTATATCTATAATAATTTATAATATAATATATAATATGTGATAAATTAATTATTAATTATTTAAAAAAAATATGGTTTTATTTTTAATACCTCCTTTTCAAGCTGATCTTTAAGGTTTAACTATTTTTCTATTTTAGTTTCTATTTATGCCTAAGAACTGTTAAGGAAATTAAATTAGTATATATTATAATTATTTTTAATTTAAATATAATTAATAAATTATTTAAATTTATTTATATTTATACTCTTTAACTTAAGTATTTTAACTATTTATTCCCGAAAATAGTTATTATATATATCCACTTAACTCATTTTTTATTCCCATCATAGTTTTTTTAACTTCTTCTTTTATAAATAGGTTAGTTTAATCTTGTTATTCTTGGTTAATATTTTTTATTAAATTTATCGAAGCAGGTTAATTTTTAACATTTTACTATTTTATACTATGATTTTTGATATTTTAATTTAATTAATTATTAACTTAGATATCATCTAAACTAATATTATTATTAATAATTTAAAATGATTAACCTTATTTAATGTATCCTTATTTTTAGTTTTTTTCTAGTGGACTTTCAATTAAAATTTATTTATTTTT
The DNA here is from genome assembly GCA_001447515.1 of Pseudocohnilembus persalinus. Lineage (NCBI taxonomy): Eukaryota > Ciliophora > Oligohymenophorea > Philasterida > Pseudocohnilembidae > Pseudocohnilembus > Pseudocohnilembus persalinus. The sequence continues at coordinate 262,531 of LDAU01000154.1, forward strand.
TAAATCAATTGAACTTTTCATTTTTTAAGCTGAACTGTGATTATAAAAACTAGAATTAGCTTTTAAAACCTATTAGCTTTGAACTTAAAATATTTAACCATCTTGTTTATTTTAATTAAAATTTTAATTTATATTTAAATTTTGGTTTTATTCATTATTATTATTTTGTTTTTTTCCACTTTCATTTATATTTTAATTTAAAAGAACTTAATTATTTCCTAAGCCAACTGGGCTATTAATGTTATGAATACTATTATTTTGGTTATTCTACTACTTTTTAAATGAACTATTTCCTTTAACAGATACTGGTTAATCTTGAATAAATTATTTATTAAAAATCTTTATACTTCCTCTTTCAATTTAAAGTTTGCTGTTATTTCCATCATTTTTTTCGATACAAGTTTAAAAGCTATTATTATTATTCAAAGGGTTTTCCAGAGAAGTTCTGCTAAAATTATTGTTATAATTATTTTCGATTTTTGCATTTTATATGCTGTTATTATTAATATTAATTTTATTATTATTATTCGAATAAGGTTAACTTATTTTTTAAATATATGCGTTTTATACAAACGGTTTTGACACAGAATGGTGTTACTATCTACCAATTATTTGATTGTTTTTATAATTATTGCAGGATTGTTATCTGTTCACGATTTTTCTATTTAATTATAAAGGATTTTTGCTAGCATCGAAAAATTGTACTGTGTTAGGTTAATTTTCGAATATTTTTTTTTTTTTTTGACCGAATTTATAGAAGTGTAGCTTGTATTAGAGGTAAAACTTGTATTATTTATATTTTCTTAATTTAAGTATTTCATTCCTTTTAATGAAAGTCGTCCTTCATTACGGTGAACTATATTATTTATACCTATATCTTTAGGAATTATATTATTTTATGATATTTCCATAATAAAATGTATTAATTTGATTTTCACTTTATAATTCTTTATTTTATTTTTGATTTTAAAAGCAATTTTTTTTTTTTTATTACTATCTAATTATTTTTCAATTTAAACACACAGTTTAATTTGAATATTTAAGTAATAAACACTCTGATTTAATTAAAATAATGGTTGTTTGATATATCAACAAAACTTTACCTTACACTTAAATTAAATTTTTATAGTTAAGCTTAAATAAGATAATAAGTTAAATAATTAAGATATAAATAATAAACAAAATAAAAACTTATCCAAGCATTTACAGTATATCATACTATAATACATAATATATAAAACAAAGATAAATTTTAAAAAAATATTTAATTGGTATTTGTTTATTCTACGCTTTATAACTTTATAATTTAATAAAATAGAAAAATTAATTAATTTAAAAAAGATATATAGAAAAAATCAAAAAGAAATTTCATAAACCAAAAGTTCTTTTTCTTTTTCATTAGCCAAAACAAATTTAGGGGCATCTCCCATTAAAATTTATACTTTCGACTTCGAATTCATTTCTTCTATACTAATATTTACATCTAATTTCAAACCTACAAAGCTAAATTCGCCTGTTTCTTTATTTTTTACTACTCTCCACATTCTAACGTAGTTATCTTTTACACCCAAAGATAAAAGAGCCATTTTTTGAGAAAATTTAGGATTTTCATTTTTAATTAAATTTTCTTCGACAAGAGTTAGGTCTAAAACTGGAGTTTGGTGGGCATTTGTTTCAGCGATCTTTTTTTATAAATAAATAAAAATAAAAAAATAAATAAATAAATAATAGTTATAAATATTAATAAAGATCTTTATTAATTTTTAATTTAAATAGTTATTATTTTTATTATAATTTGTTTGGTTTTTGTTACCATTTTTTTGCTATATATATCATAAAGCTTTAGAGACCCTAATTTAGAACCTATAAAGACCAAAGATGGGTCAAATTTAGCCTAATTTATAGAAGTTATGCCGCTAAATTCATCTTATATAATTGATTCAACTGCCATACTTTCAATTTATTTATTACTATTATATTTTAATTTCCATACAATAATGGTATTATCTTCACTTGATGATATAAATTTATCAAATTTTTTGGTTAAACAAAGTCCTAGAAAAAAAAATTAATTCATATGAAATTTATATTATATGAAATTATATTTTAACTTGTATTTATTGTGGTTTTTTTTTATATTTTTACCTGTAATCTTAGCTTTATGGTTGGATTTATCTTAGAATTTAACGTTACTATTATGAACATCCCAAATGCATATTTCTCCCGACGTATCACCTGTTACAATATTTTAAAAATCTTGTAAATCCAAAACTGTTGTCGGTATATTAGAAAACCCAATTAATTTGGAATAAATTTCTGTGTTTTTTTTCATGTCGTAGTCAAAGGTCCACAATATAACTTTTAATTATAAAAATATATAAATTAAATACATAAAAAATAATATTTGTTATTTTTACCTGAAAAATCTCGAGAAGCAGAAACTAATAAAACTTTTTAATTACTTTTATCTCTAGAATTTTCTTTGCTTTTATTCATATATTTATCTTCTGTAATTATTTTGGTCAAATAAGTAATAGGTTAAGAATGTCCCTTTAAAAGTAGTAAAATAATAATAAAATTTATTTAAATAATATAATAAATAAATAAAATATTATATTTTTATCATATTCTTTTTATTATTTACCTAAATAGTGTGAATTTTTTTTTATTACGATTCAAATATTCTTAGTTTATTATCAGTTGTCGAAGCCAACGCCAAATGAATGTCACTTAAAGCAGTCATTGAAGTTACAGAAATTTCAAGTTAAAATTTTTTAAGAGGTTTTAATTAAATTTCATCAGAATTTTGTAAAATTAGCATATTTTTATTGTCATTTATTATTTAAAAATTCTGCTGTTAACTAGAAGAACTTCGAGGATTAGAAAGTAAATCTTTGTTAACTAAAAGTTTATGATAATCTTATTGCATAAGTAAATTTTTTTTCATAAAAGTTTCACAATTCTACTGTAACTCTTTCATAAGTACGTCAAAATCAGTATAAGGTTGGTAGTTGGGTAAATTATCCATCTTTATTTAAATTAAAATATAAAATATTTTAGAGTTTTTAATAATAAATTAATTTAGTCAAAAAATTAGTGTATTTAATTAATATTATTTACCATTTAATTTATGTTATTTTCCATTTTTTTAATTTATTTAGAGTAAAATTATTTATTTTTATTCATTTATTTAGCATTTTCTATAGCTTTCTTAAGGTCACTTACAAAATAGTTTGCATTTGAAGGAAGTTCGGAGGACAATTTTGAAACTAATTTTAAAATTTACTTATTTTTATTGTTATTAAAAAATTAAAACTAAAGTTTGTAAGTTTAAAAAAATTACCTAAATTATTGGGATTATTGTAAAATTGATAACTTTTTGACAATTTAAAATATTCTTCAATTAAATTTTTATTATTAGAAAATTGTTCTTTGTAGTGTTGAAAAAAGTCATCTAGTTTACTATACATTACTTGTTTAACTTTTGTACATGTATCACCAAAATAAGTTAAAATATTGGTTATATCTTCTGAAATTAGCACTTTTTATCCCGTAATGTGATTTTCCACCTTTAATTTGTAAAATATTGTTTTTAAAATAAAACAATACAATTTTATTTTTCAAATAATAGTATATGAATTTGAAATTTTAATAATTTTTAGTAATTTTTTGCATATTAATAAAAAAATAGAATTACCTTATTAAGATGCTATTCAGAATCTTAAATATATCTAAACAATTGCTAATATTCCTAATTTTAAAATATTTCATTCAAAAATTCTTTATTTTTTTTCGCATGATTTTCAACATCAGTGGTAGCTTATTTTAAAAATTAATAAAATTTAAAAATAATATTATATGCTTAAATAAACATATTTTAAATATAAAAAAAATGATAAATTTATATACATATAATAATTTATAGTACCTTGAGAAATGAATTTTTCAATAGGCTTTATATATTTGGCGTGTTCTTAGGCGTGTGCATCTTTACATTGCTAACACATAATTGCATTTTTTTAACAACTAGTTTCACAGCAAATATTGGTCGCCTTTTCTAAGGTGTGAACTGGGCAGGTTAGACTGACTTTTGGAATTAATCCATTATTTTCTATATTGTATTAGCTTTCCATATATGTAGATTAATTTGGATTGTTTATAATAAAATTTAAGTAGATTATAAATAAAAAATTAGAGAATTTTTTTTTATTTTATTTTTTAAATTATTGTATTTTTTATTTAATTTATAATTTTTTTTAATATTTTGGAATTTTTATTTACTTTTTTTAATATTTAATTTAACATGTTAAATGATGTTAATTATTTTATTTTATTCAAAATACTTAAAAACAAAAAGTATATGTGAGAGGACAATAATTATTTTCAATTTTTAATAATTTATACAAATTTTTAATTAAAATGATTTATAAACGGGTGGTTGGAAATATTTCGGAAATTTAATTGTATTAATAAAGTGATTGTTAATTTATTTTTAAAAATTTTACTGTTTGATAAAAAATAAAATATAATATATAAGGTTTAAAAAAACAATAGCTATTAATATTTAATTGAAATAATCTTATGTAATTAAAATTTTAATAAATCCAAATTATTAAAGTTATACCTATAATTAATAAGCAGGTATTTTTACATATAAAATAATTATTATAGAAATAATTCCATATATAATTTATTTTTAAATATAATTCTAAGAAAACAGAATTACATTTTTTGAAATTTACTTATTTGATTTTTTAATTTTGTAAAAAAAAAAATTAATATATAGCAATGAAGAATATTTTTAAACAATTTTATAGAAAATTATAATTTTAATAAAATAATATTATGTATCATATTGTTATTATATAAAAATTAGAATATATTATATAAAATATACATTTACTTACATTTTTATAAAGCGTATTATTTTAAATTTTTAATTATCAATTCTATTATTAAAAAATAATCTATCAGATATCTTCTTACATTACTTTTTAACTTTTTTCATATATTTTTTTCATTAAATCCTTTGTCAAATTATAATTTATATTAATTATATTCATATTAAAAATGTTTTTTATATTATTACATTTTATTCGTCTAGTCTAGTTTATAAATCCTTATAAAATCCCTTTTTATTAAAGATAAACTGTTAGCTCTATTTAAAAATAATTAAAAAAAGTTATATTATAATAATTTCTTTCAAATAACTTTAGGAATATTTTTAAAATTTAATATATTTATTATTAATCTAAATTAATGTTTAATTTTTTAATAAAATATCATAAAATAAATTTTTTTTCTTAAATTATTATTTTTTTTTTTACATTTTCATCGCAATCTATATTATTTACAATACTTGCTGGTTTAATATCTTTTCCTTCTTTAACATTTCCTATTAATTCTTCAGGTAAATCAACTCCAACTTGTTAGAATGTTCTTGTTTTAAAATTATAAAGTCCTGACATGTATGTTTAATTAGAATTTCTAAATTATTATTTAGATATTTGATTTAATTTAATTTTTTGAGTTTATTTTTTTCTATCGATATTTATTAAATTTTTAAATTTTTTAATAAGAACAAATTAATATAAGGTTATTATTTATAGTAAAATATTAAAATTATATAAATTGTTAATTAACAGCTTTGATAAATTTATGATTACCAATTTAAATAGTTATATATTAATTATCATCAAATTATAAAATATTATATAATTTTTTATCATTTTTTATTATTTAATTCGTCTACTACTTTTAGAAAGAATTGTTTATGAAAATTATTGGCTTTCCAATGATTTGGATTCCATCCTTTTAAAAATCTATAAAAATCTGCCCAACAAAAAGGATATAAATTAGTCCACTCTTTCTTTAAGTCTTAAAAGTCTATTCTATTATTTAAAAAAATAAATTTAATTTTGCTTAGTAATATTTATATAAATATAATCTCTTTCTACCCAAATTTATTTTATATATCATGCTAAACAAAAACTTTTTCAAGATGTTTAAAATAAGTTTCCAAATAAAACTAATGATGTTCTTCACAGTCCTAATTTTTTAAGATATTTAATAAAATATAAATGTATATTTTTATAATATTAAATAGTGGGCTACAAAATAAATTTATAAATAATTAATTAAAAAAACTTTTACATCTTCTTCTAACGACGAGCCCAAAAAATAAGTTAAATCTTTTAATCCTATACCCCCACCTACATATTAAAAATCAACAGCAGCGACTTTAGAATGCGTTTTATCAAAACAAAAATTGGCAATTTTTGCATCACCATGTACAAAAGTTTAAAATTAAGCTGAATTCAATTTTTAGTCTATTTTTGGGGCGTATTCAACTATTTCCCTATTTTTTATTTTCTTTAATTCTTCTAACCTTGTATTAAGGTGCCAATAAGTACCAATTTTCCATAAATCTTTAGGGCTTTTTTTTAAATAACATATGTGAAAATTGGCTAGCCATTTTATTACGGCTTCAATACCTGTTATATATTAAAATTAATTTGAAATATTATAATAGAAAAATTAAAATAATAATTTTTTTATTCTATATAAATTTTAATTAAAACAAATAAAATAAAAACTTTTAAAGTTAATTATTTAATTTATTTAATTTTTATTATAAATTTTATTAATACCAGGGTCATTTGGTTCTAAAAGTCCCAGTCTTTAATCGTAACCAAGGGCATCTAAGTCTTAAAGTATAAAATACCATTATTATTTTTCTTGTTCATTACTTTTATATGCATTTATCAAGACTGGGATTTTACAGTCGAAATTTTGAGTTAATTTAGAAAAATATTAATAATAATTCATTTCAATTTAATAGCTTTATAATTTTCTTATATGGCCTACATCTTAGTCGCTAAAGTTATATTATATACATAAAATTAGATTTATTTATTTATAAATAGGAAGAATAATTAAAATTAATTAATTTTTTTCAAATAAAAACAAAAATTATTTCAAAATTTATTTATATACTTTTTTATATAAGGAGGTGCTACTCTTTTACATACAACGGTATCTTAAAATATATATAAAAAAAAAATTATATATTATTTGTTAAATTAATTATTTTAGCATAATAATTAGGTAATCAATTATTTTAACAAAATAATTAGGTAATTAATAAACAATATATATTAATATTTTATATTAATCAGTTTTTATTGTATTACCTTATTTTTCATTATAAATTAAATTTTTATCAGGTTATTTTAAATCACATTTAACTACTTCACCATAACCAGACCATAAAGACTAAACTGATTATTAATTTTTCAAAGATTTTGCCTTAGTAGAATCTAATAAAAATTATAAAAAATGTTATAATTCTTAATTTTAATTATTCTTTATCATTTTATGGAATTTATTTTTCTTTCTAATTTATTTTGTGTTTGATCTTATACTATAATTATAAATAGAATAATTTATTATAGAATTAAATTAATTTAATGTGTTGTAATAAATTTTATATATATGTAAATATAAAATTTATATATTTTTTATTTATTTAATCAAAAAACATCTCTGTTATAATTTTAAAACTAATCTTATCCATAGTTATTTCCTCCATCTTCGTCATCACTATCATCTTTACCTCTGTTATAGTTCATATTGTACTAAGGAATTTGATAATTTTAAAATTTAAGACTTTTTATGCTGCTCATTAATTTAGATGCATTTTATATTTCATTCATATATAAATCATTGTCTCTTTATAAAACCGAAAGTAGAGTAGAGCTATTTATAAAATTAAAAATAATTATAAAAAAAATTATAAATGTAAAAAATTTTCGAAAATACCGTTTATATAATTAAGAAATAAAATTTTTTAATACCTTAGCTTTATTTCGAAATTTTTTTCAGCATCATCAAATTTTTAAGCAATTTATTTTTTTTGGTAAAATAATAAATAAGGTGTATCATATTCCGATTTTGACTCAATTAAATTATGAACTTCTGTAAAATTTTTTTACTTTGATATTTAACTGTCATCGAAAATAATCCATTAACTTTCATCACTTGAATTTTCTCGAGCTAGACAATAATAATGTCCAGAATCAGGGCTTTTTCCTCTGTGTATGACAATTGCATATAATTAATATTCAAAATTATTATCAGAATCCATGTTAGGTTAATTTTAATTAGTTTCTTTTTATATTTATTATAATTAACATTTTTATTGTTAATATTAATTTTCTTCTAAGTCCATATGTTATTTTTCTTAAAGTAAATTTTAAAATAATCTTGTTTATGGTGAAAAATTGAAATTATAAATATAAATCTGTATATTATTTGTTACCATTGCTTTCCTAATTATTTTAATATATTTATTCTTCGTCTCTTTCTTTTTTATTTGAATTGTTATGTTACAATTATTTTTAATTCTCCAAATAATTTTCTTATTAATGTTTTTAATTAGCTTACTAATCGACATAACTTTTTAAATTAATCATTTCTTAAATATTTACTTTTTACATTATTTTTATTTTTTTCTTTAAATTTCTATCAAATTAAAACCTGTTAACAGTCATAACAACATAGTTAGGCAGATAATCAATTTTTATATGTTTTATAGTATTTAGACTTAATTTATCACAATTATCGCAGTAATACTTATTATCATCTTTAAATTCTTCATCTTTAAATGTATTTTATAATAATTAATTAATACTCACTTATTCTGAATTGATAATTTTTTCCTTTTCAGTTTATTAAACTATATCATCTATTTATAAGATAAAATTTTTAAAATATAAAAAAATAAATATACAAATAAATTTTACCAAACACCAATGAAATATCCATAAACTTTTCTTTTCTAATTTTTTAATTTTTACATTCTTAGCATATTAAAATATTATTATACTCGCCGATAAAGTAATCATGCAATAAGTTCTTTAAAATTTATTTGATTAAAGTTTTTGAATTAACAATAATAAAAAATAAATAAATATAATAATTAATAAAATAATAAATAGGTATATATAATAAATAAAAATACACTATAATTAATTTTACCTTGTGATCACTAAATTTTAAAGATTATTCCAGTTATTCCAAAAACATTCTACCAAATTCACTTGAATCGTGTTAAGCATAACTAAATTTAAATAAATCTGGTAAGCTAGCCTTAAAATTCTATGGATTTATATAAGGTCTTTTAGATTGGTAAAGAAGAGTAAATAGCTTTTAAAGCTAAAAAACAGTTGTAAAATTTCTTTGTTTTTCCATTATTTAAAGTTGTTAATTTTTTTAATTTATTTATTATTACTATGTATTTTTTGCTTCTATTTATTTATTGTTTTATTCAATATTCATAATATTTTTATCTTTATCATTAGTATTAATATTATTATAATTATCTTTAAGTTAATTTTAATTTTCCACCTGAATTTTATTATTATCGTTCTAATGGCTATTAGTTTATTCTTATTCTTAATCATTTTCTTTTTTATTTTAATTTTTAAGATTTTCTTCCTACTTATTAGCCTAAATTTCCTACGTATTTTTATGTATATCTAAAAGCTAAATTTATAATAACCTAAACCTAAATTCTTTTGTCATAAATAAAGCTTGGGTATAACTATTCATATAACATGCTTCAAAATATAATTTCATAATTTTTAAATTAAATAAAAAAAACATATTTAATTAAATAATCGCTTATATAATTATTTTATTTACTGTTTCCAAGATTTTGTAATCCTCTATAATTATTTTCGTTTGTGGCTAAAATTTGGCTTTGAACTTCAGATTATTTTTATTTTTACAAATAAAAGTCTGAATTATCGACCCAATCTGATTCTTTTATTTCTTATTTTAAACTATCTTTTTCATATTTAAAATTTATACTTTCGCAAACACTGTCAATTTAGATTTTAGAATCTTATACTTCAATATTTTTTTCTAATTTAAATAGAGCTATCAAACAGATTTCTAAAAGTTATTGCTAAAAATCTTTTTCATAGCTGTGTATTTTTTACAAAATTTTTTCCAAAATATTTTAATATAATTAAATTTAGCAAGGCGAACTGGTAATGAAAAATCTAAAAATAAATATAATAAATTAAATAATATTAAAGGAGTAATTAAAGTTGTAATATACCTAATTATTTAAATCGCACCTTCTTTAAGTTTTTCAAATCCGAAATAGGCGGGTATTTATATAAGAATATCAGATTGGAATTAACTCAAAACTTAATAATACCTTATAAATAAATGAATTATAAATTTTTGTGAATACCCTAAATAATACTTATTCAATATTTAATTTTTACTTTTTTTAAAGAATAATTTAACACAAGTAAAAAAATACACTGGTTATGTTTTAAGTTGTCCCAACTTTGATTAAATTTTTTAAAATGCACAAAAAATCTATATTGTCAAAATTATAATAATTGCAAATGTAATTCATTAATTCATTAATTTAATTTTTATCCAATTTCTCAATTACAGCAAATATTGAATATTAAGTTTCAAAATATTCTTTACTTGTATAATTATATTTTAACGCCAAAAAGGCTTCTCTAATTTAAAAAAAAATTATATATATTTTATACATTTATAAAATAAAATTAAAAAATTCTAAATTTTTACCCAAAAGATTGTCTTATCTACATTATATCATCATAATTTAAATACTATGAAATAATTTAGTTTTAAAAATCTTTATTTTATTCGCTTTATTAGTTTTTCACAATTAAAATCCAATTCATATAAATCTAAAATTTTTATATAAATACATTTTTTATTTAAAAATTAAATAAATTTAATAATTTATATCCTTTTTATTATAAGTAAAATTTTACCTAATAAAAATCGATGAGCTATGGAAAAATATAAGGATTTTTTTATACAAATTTCCATATATAATAAATTCTTTAAAAATTTTCACTATAATTTGAATCTGTTAAATGGTTATACTCAATTTCTTTACACTTTTAGAAGAATTATTAGTATTATTATTAAGTTAATTTTTTTTATTTATGTTACTCTAAATTATATTGACAATCTTTAAACTCTAAAAATTATTTTATTATATCGAAAGCCCAAATTTAATGCTTGTTTTCTTTGTTTAATATTAATTTATTAAATTTTTGTCGAATAAGTCTTATTTATGCTATTTCAAATTTATTTTAAATATTTTAATCTATTAAAACTGGAGCTAATATGCTTATATGAACCTTAGAAAACATTTTTAATAAATACAAATTATTACAAATGTATATGTATTAAAATTTTACCTCTAGTTATTAATTTTAATTCAAAGTTTACTAAATTTCCTCCAAACTGTAAATTTTTAAATCATAAATTTCAGTAGAAATATATTCTAAAATTTAAACATCTCTTATACATATCTAAAAAATAGCTTTTATTAAAAACTAAAAATTTTTATAATTAAAATTTGATTATAAATATTACAATTTATTCATTTTAAATGATTTATTCTACTATATACATAATTAAACCTTTTTTTTAGTCTAAATTTATACTTTAAAATATTTTATCAAAAACAGGTTAAACTGTTTTAAAATTCTTATCTGATTAAAGAATTTTGTCGATTATATTTTCCATTCTTAGAATTTTTTAATTAGATTTTATTATTTTTATTTCGACAAATTAATTTTTTATAGATATTATGGGGATTATTATAATAGTAAAATATAAGATTAGATTACATTTATTTCGAAAAAAAAAACAATATTTATTATAATTCTATTTAATATATAAAAAAAATTGTTTCTAAAAAAAAAATTTTGATAAAATTTTCCATAATTTATATCATTAATTTTCTTAGTTTAATTATAATATTTTAAGAAAATTTAAAATTTGCTGAAAATAACTAATTATTTAAATTCTTTTTATTATTCTAGATATATTTTAGAAAGATACATGAGATTAAAAGAATCATTTATTAATGTAATAGAAATATTTAAATTTAATAATATAATTTTAAACAATTATTATTTTCTAAATTATTTAAAATTAATATGAAAATAAATTATATACAATATATTAAAAATAAATATTTAAAATAATTTATTATGATGATTAATAATTAATATTAGTTTTAAATCTAATTTATATTTATTATAATATATTTATATTAATTAAAGTGCTTCAGTTAATTCAAGTTTGAAGCGAATAAGTAAATTTTAAAAATTTATTATAATAAATGAATACAAACTTATTATTGTTTTTTTATTATTTAAATTTTAATGTTAATGAATAATTAATTGGGAAATTACTTTTTCTATTATACCTATCAATAATTTACTATTCTTATAGATGTTTTAATCTCTTTAAATTTAAAGTTGATTCAGAAATTATCAATAAGAATAATGAATTAAGTTAGTTCTTATTATAAATTTTGATTTCAATAAGTAAATAATTAATAAAGGAAAAGTATCCGAAATACAATTACGTAAATGGGGAATTTAATTACTTATTTTTTGCATTAAAAAAATTAAAAATTAAATAAACTAAAAAAAAAAAAAACTAAAAAGAACATAAAAATTTTAACATTATATAAAAAATGTAAGCTTTACAAGGACAAATTCCCACTAGAGTATAAGTAGGTGAATGGCACAAAAAATAAAAAGCCATGAACGATTCTTTAATGTTAACCAAAGAAGGAGGTTGCCATAAAATAAATGCTATAAAAGTTTATTTTAATCATAAGTATGTATTAGGATTAGTTATTTATTATAAATTAAATGATGGAGATTATTTAAAAGCTGGTAAACTAATTATTTTTATTTAAATATTATGCATTAATGAAAATTAAATTTATATATTTTAATTATAGGTCACAATGTTCCAAAAGAAAAAAAAATTTTAAAGAAAAGTAATAAGATCTAGAGTAGAGTAATATAATAATTATTCTTTTTTATTCGATTATTATAATTTCAATTATATTTATTTTTAAATCACTATAAAACAAACTAAATAGAGTTTTTATTAAAATCAAACCCAATATAGAAAATTAAAACTTATAATAATTTTTAATAATTAAATATACAATATAAATCTAAAAAGCTAATAAAAAGCGTATTAATTTTTTTTTATATTTAAAAGGTTTTTGAAATTGGCCCCGATGATTATTTATTAGAAGTAGCTGGACACTATTGTCCCAAAGAAAAAGTTATCAGCAGATTAACTTTAACTTCATACAGAGGAAAAATTGGAAATTATGGATCTGATATTGGAACTCCCTTCTGTTATAATTTTAAAGACTACACATTTGGACCTTTAACTTCTGGTTACAGAGATTATTTAGAATTTTTAGATTTCCCAGTCATTCCAGTTCCTGCCTCTTTTTTGAGAGAATTAAATCCAGTTAAAGTTAATATTAATATCAGTGATTAAACTTAAAGATAATAAAAAGTTTAATATAAGAAGGCTAATGATTATAGTAACGGAGTTTCAAATGGAAATGGAAATTTTGATGTATAAAATGTTCCTAAACCTGCCTTTTAAGGTGTATATGTTAAGTCATAGCCCGCATCTTCTTATGGATCCGTAGTCAGACCTAATTTAAATATATCTGGATAATAACCTATGTCAGCCTAATAATTTTCCTCACCCTAATAATAACCTTTTTCTTATAATCAATAATAAAATAATAATAATAATTACAATAACTTTTAACAACCTCCTGTCAATAATAACAACTTTTACTAACCTCCCGTTAATAATAATAACAATAATAATAACAATAATGCCAATAATAATGGAACATTTAAAAGTAACTATCCTACTTTCTGAAATAAATTAAAACTTTTGATAATAAAAATATGGAACTTTATAATATAAATATAATCAGCATTTGTTTTATTAATTATTTATAAATGCTATATAAAAAATAATAAATAATATATATATTATTAATTTAATTTTGATAAAACAAATAAAAATTTATCTCTCTTATTTTTGTATTAAGCTTATATATTGTAATTAAATTTTTAAAAATAAATAAAAATTATTAGATATTTTCTTTTCATATAAATTAAAATTAATTATGATTTCTTGTTTTCAATCTATATTTTATTAGGAATTTGTATCTAAAAAATTGGTTGGAAACCAATCTAAATCTTTAATTTCTAGTTTATCCATAATATAGGTTTCCACACCATTTGCATTTTATCTTCCTAATTAATTTAAATATACCATAAAATATGCATAATACCATAAGTTATGCGTATTTTCTATATGTATTTTATAACTAAATAAATAAAATTAGCATAAAAATTACAATAATAATAATATATGAGTTAAATAAATTGAATTTAGTACTTTTAAGAATTTTATTCAATTTGCCATTTTTCCTAATTACAAATAAAACAGACGCTTTCTGAATCATAATCAAATGAGGACTAATAAAAAAATAATATTATGGTATCTCTTAGTAAAGATATTAAAATTTAATTTTTATTTATTTACTTATTTATCTCTTAAAACCGCAAAAGCGTCAATTATTATACCGTTGATTATATTTAACATAATCAACGTAATAATTAAGAAAAAGGAAAAATCAAAAATAAAGGTTTCATCATATGTTTCGCTAATGAAGCTCTCATTATATCTTTTTATAATTAATAAATATTTTTTGAATAGGTTTTATATATAAACTAATAAATATTTATTTTATTTTGTTACCCAAAATTATCCAAACCTGTGTCTTCTCTTAAGCCTTTAATAATCATAGAAAGTAAGCAGTGAAAAGGTGTATCACATAAGTACTCTTCCATAGTTACCAATTCTTTCTTTTCACCATCAAAATAACTGACTTCATCTACGAATCTCTATATCCAATTATTTAATTATTATCTTTAAAAATCATTTAAAATTATATAAATATACATGATTAATTATAATTACATAAGGAAATCTAACAAAACCAATAAAACTATAAATATTCAAAATAATTAAAATAAGAAACAACAAACCTAAAAATTTGTCCCATCTTAATTTCAAAGCATTTAATACTGAAAACATAGTATTTGAAGTAAATGTAAAGCAAATACATTCTATAGTATAACAAACTTCACTATAAACCTATATAATTAAAAAATTAGTTTTAAAATTAAAATATACAGCTATATAAATTATATATAATATTAATTATCAATTATACACATGTTACATAATTATAATAATACATTTGTGTATTATATTATTTTATATTTAATTAAATTATTATTACTAATCCTAAAAATGAAAGGGATAAATGGAAAATAAAAGAGAGTACATCTGATTTAAACAAAGGAAGAAGTGATTTTTTAATTTTATAGTATATTTAGAAAGTTAAATTTTATTTGCCCTTTACATCTTAATTTGGCTAAAAGCTATTATGAATATTAATATTATACTATTGTTTGAATTTGCTTTATTATTGATTTTTTTCTTCTATTTTTTAATATAAACTAAATCTCATGAAAATTTAAAAGGAAAAAAAAATAACTGATAACAAAAACAAAGTCACTCCTACTATAAAAATGGCAGTTTAATTATATTTTACTACCACATTATCTTTTATACGATATGAAAAGTTTATTAGGATATTTTGTATAAGGGTTATAAATGCAAGTATTTGTAATAATTTTCTGTAGCCAAAGTCATATTCATTTTTAACTAATAAATTAACTAAAATTCTATAATTTGTATATTTTTAAGAATTTAGAAGCATTTCGATTTCCAAATCCTTAACTTTTTCTACTAATTCCTACAATTTAGATGTAGCATTTGATCTGTCAACTTGTTTTAAAAAGAGATTTTTTGTTTGATTTGACAGGAAAAAACATAGACTGGGTTTCACAAATAAATACTACTTAGTTTAATTATCTTTAGAAAATAACAAATATAAAAATATTTGTAATTTGTTTTTATAAATATGTATAAATTTAAATAATTATAGTTATGATATACCTTTATCTTTATATTCAATATTGCAAATAATTTGACTCAAAAAGTCAAATATGGCATAAATTATTTTTTATTTTTAATCTTTAAATTTAATATGTAAATGTTATTTTTAGTGTTCTTGAAGATAATGCCTTACTTCTGGATTTAAAGGCTCATAAATATACAATGTTTTTAATATAGAAGACAATGACCTAATTTATTTCGATAGCTCATGTTTTTAATTATAAAGGTTTTTCCCAGTCTTTTCCTTGTAAATTCTAACCAACCTTTATAATATTATAAATATTACCTTAAATTTATAAAAATTAAATATAATTAATAAATCTTTATATTTACCTATATATTAATTTTCCTAGATCAATCTACTAAGAATTCGGAAAATTTTAATAACCTTTTAAGTTATTTTTAATTATTTAAACAAATGTTTAATACATAACTTTTTCTAGACTTTTTAAAGAGAAAATATGCATAATTTAATAAAGAATTTCCTCATTTTAGCCTTCCAAAAGACTTAAAATTAAGTCTCTATAATTATAAAAAATATTTAAATTCGATTTTTTTTTTTATATAATAATTTTTTTTATTTTATTGAAATTTATTTAAATAATTTACAATATGAGATTTCTCAAAGTAAATATAATTGATGAATTTGTTAGGCTTGACTGATCAGATAGATTAGTTAATATTTGTTTTAAAATATTAAACAGTTTATAATCTTACATTAATTTAAAAGTTATTTTTTAATTTTCTAAACAAGGACCATAATTCATTTCAGATATAGTTATAAGACTATATGATACCAAATCTATAAATTCTTTAGAGGTTTAATCTTCTCTAGAAATATAATTTTGCTACTGTTCTATAAAATTTGACCAAATTAATTAATATTATTATTGCATTAATAATTTTCTTTAGATTTTTATTCTAATAAAAAAATAATTTATTACATTTATTTATTAGAATATCAATTTGCCAAGATTTTAACATTAATTATAATAAACCAATAACTTTTTAAAGGATTTTTTATTCGCCTATGATTATCTATGCTTCTCTATTTTATTCCTCAGCTTGATACCTGATTTTTCACAAATTTATTTATATATAATAAAAAATAAAACAAATTTTAAATAATACCTTATAAACTATAAAATTTGTATATTTATTTTGGCCACAAATTTAATATTAGGGGTTATAAATCTTTTCTCATAATTTATTAACAATGAAAACTAATCATGCATATATTTACTTATAATATGTAAATTACTAGCGTAAATATTTTTATTAAAATCGTCATCGTTATAATCATTTTTTTCTGTGTTTTATTACTTTATGTAATATTATTTTTATTTTAGTATCAAATTTAATTCCGATTAATCACTTTAATTAAGATATTTAGACATTATATTTTGCATAAATTATACATCGTGAAATTAAAATTTGTTGTAAAAATTTATTATATTTTATCTTCCTATAAACTTGTAGAAGTATTTATTATTGTTATCAGGATTGAATATATAATGATTCCAAGGAGATTAAAGTTGGAAATTAATATAATTTATAAAAATCTATGTTATATCCTATTAATTACTATAAATTTATTACTACATCAAATTATACAACGCACTATTTTAAACGAGCAAACTTGAGTCAACTTTTTTTATTTTTTAACTATTTATATCCTTATTTTTTTTTATATTTTAAGGGGGTTACTATTATTTTTTTGACTGATGAATTAGTATATAATCAGAAATATTTAAATTTTCTATATAAGTTTAAAATTCTTTTATAATATTTGTATATGCTTTTTCTTATTAATAATTACTGTCTTCTTAATTATGTAATAATTAATTCTACTTTTTTTCATATTTATATTATTTTAAAAACAACGAATAATAATTACTTTTTTCTTTTTTTTTTCTATTCTGAATGTAATATTCATTTATTTTAATATAATTTATATCAATAATTTCTTTTTCTACTTATAATAAAATATCTTCTATTTTTAAAATCTTTCAAATTATATTAAAAGTTACTTTTTTTTTATATTTTATTTATTTATTAAATTTAATTTACCTATTTAAAATTTAAGAAATTATTTATAGGTTAACTGTTGTCATCATTAATTTTTTAATTTTTTAAATTCTCATTATTATCGAATAAATTTTATATTTAATCATTCTTTAATTGTTTTTATTCTTTTATTAAATTATCACTTTCATTAATTTCACTTTCATAATATTATGTACTTTATTAACTTTAATAATTTTAAGCATATTTGTTTTGATTTTATAATATTTACTCTTCTGGAAACTAATCTTCTAGCATTATTTTTAGGAATACGCTTTTAATTTTTATAAAATTCTCTACTAGATTTTTAATGGAAAGTAAATCTATACCACTTAAAAAACCTGCAATACCAACAGTGTTTGCAAAATTAATTATCATTTCAAAAGGTAAATATATTGCTATAAAGTAAATTAAATTATTATTATTATATTCTTTTTACTAAAATTTGAAAAAAATAAATTTATATATATAATTTGTGTATTATTTTACTATATAAGGAGAATTTTTATAAGTAACTTACTGATTTAACCATCATTTTTTTAAAAATTTCAATTAATCTCGGAAAATCTTAAATATTTTAAAGTATTAGTTCGCTCATTAAATTTATATTAGATTTTATTGCAACAATTCTTTTACATAATAAATCAATATCAATATTATTTTCTAAAATGTTTGTTTTTTAATTTAACCTGTTAGATCCATCAAAGTTTAACAAAAGATTTTTATTTTTCAAAAATGTTTAATTGAAAAATCTAAATAGTTATGTTTTTATTTATATAAATAATATACTCTCCGAATATAAATTTTTGAAATAGCAAAAAACATTTTTGTCCAATTAATTGTAATTTAAATGTGGAAAAATATTCTCTAACACTAAAAAATTCTGTTGTGGAAATATATTTTCATTATTTTCTAAAATCATATTAATTAATTTCAAAATTTAGTAAAAAAGGTAAATTTCTCTCACATTGATTAAGTCATGCATTTATTTAAAATTTGAAAGAAAATTGTATAATTATTCGATATTTTCGATAATTATACAATTATCTTCGTTATTTGCCATAATTTGTATCTTCTTAGTTATTTCTTATAAAGAAATCAAAACATTTTTTTTAACATAGCAATTTTAGCTAACATGTTTGCTTCGATTATGAGTTTATTTTTATTCATCACATTATTATTATATCTGCGTGAATTCTTTAAAAAATTATATTATTATTTACTTTTAATTATCCAACAAAAAAAACTGCTCTTATATTTTAAATTAATAATCTTCGACTTATTATTCTTGGCTGAAATTTTAAAGCAATCCAAATACAATTTCATAAAATATAATCTGAAAATTCAAAAGATCATTATACATAAGCTTGGAAATTTCATTCACATTGGAAAACCTAAATTAGTAAACAGTTTCAATTATTTAAATAAAATATTTTTAAAATAAATGTATACATATTTTTTTCTTAAATTTATTTTACTTTTTAAGCACTATCTGTTAAAATGATAAAATATGGTTTGAAAAATAGACTTGGTTATTAAGTTTTATTTGATTTTTAACTAAAAATAAATAAAAGTTTGACAATAAAGTCATAAAATACTAGAACAACTATATATTATTTTCAGAATAGTATAGAATAAAAGTGTGAAATATATTTAAATTATTAATCTGTAACAAAAATGTGTAGCTAGTAAAGTTATTCAAAACATAGATTTCTAAAATTCCTAAAATTTGTTAAAAAATTAATTTTATATTTTTTATTTCATCAAAATTTTAATTTGCATGCTCGAACAGATTTTAAAAATTTTAAATAAGTCTTATTAATACTATATCTAATTTATTTTCAATAATCATATTTTAAAATTCAGTTAATTTTATTTATATCTTTAATATGCTATTTTCATTATTATTATTTTTTTAAATAGAAATATTTTTATCTTTTAAATTTTTTAATTCTTAATAGTTATTTTATAAATAGGTTTTATTTTCTTAAAAATCCTATATTTCTTTTAGCTATAACACATCGCTTAGAGCTTTAATAATTTGTTGCTATATTTTTTTATTGTATTCTATAACTTAAGATTATAATAAACCTAAATTTAATTATTCTAAAATTGATTTCAATTCCAATGAACTATTTTTTATTGTTTTAAAAGAATCTGATTCATTTAATTATATCTAATTTTTGTTTTATAGATAATTTTATATATGATATTGTTCAAGCGACTAATTTTTAATTGTCATGTGATACCAGCTATTGTAAAAGCCTTATTCACGCATAAGTTTTTAGATATTAACTTTAAGGTATTGAAATTTCCTAAATATAGTTAATTTATTTAAAAATAATTAATTATATTTTATTATAATATTAATATAAAATTTACTTTTCTTGATAGATATGCATAGGATTTTTCAGTATTTTGCTTAAAATAAAGCTGAATAAAATTTGATATATATCATTAATTAAATCATCTTTTTAAACATAAATAAATGATAAATTTATTTTCTGTTTACTTTTTTCATATTTTAAATATAACGATTCAAATTTTAAATCTTATATTTGATAAAATGTCAAAACTAAAATATCACTTAACAATGTCAATAATTATGAGCCAATATCAATATCTTTGCTTAATAATTTAAAGCATTCTTATTTCAAATTTGATAAAATTTCTTATAAAAAAGTTAATTCTTCTTTAAAGATTCTGCATTTAAGATAAATTTTTATGATTTTTAAAATAAATATAAAAATTTTTATTTTATGTTATTCAACATCACCTATAAGGTCAAATAATTTTATCACTTACTTTGGGGTTAAAATTTACTCTTATATTTAACTTTAATTATTAATAAAGTTTTACTATTCTTTATACTCTTATTATTTTGTGTTATTTAAATCTTCTAATTATTTTTATGAATTATTTCTTATCCAAAGCCTATGTAATATGCTAAAATTTTCAATCGTTTTGGTTTCAATTTTATAAAAATTAGATAACTTATTTTTTATATTTATTATTAAAAGAAGTAACAAAAATTCAAAAACTTGTTAGTCTAATATCAAAAGAGAAATATCATCCATTAGAAAGTCGTAATTCTTATTTTTGTGAAGCTAGTATATAAGATGCAAGAGATAGTTTATTTCAAAAGTGTCTATAAATTTTTTACTTAAAATAGAAAATCTTTTTTTTGTGTTTCTTATCAACTCAAGAATCTTTTTATTTATTAAAAAAAATTTGTAATTATTAGTGATAAAAAATTATTAAATAACTTTAAATTTTTACTGATAAGTTCTCCCTAATTTGAAAAAAATCTATTGTGGAATCAATCAAACTCAATTTAGCTTATTTATTTTCTTTTTAACTTAAATGTTATTCATACTATTCTTATACTTATATGTGAAATGGTTGACATAAAAACTAATAAAGCACTTAATTTTCATGTATATAGTTAAAAAATGTTTATATTTTAAGATCATTTTGTAAATTATTGCTATCATTTACTATTTAAGACTATTATATTTATTAAAAATTATTAAATCATATATTTAAGCTAATATTTAAACTATTTATGTATATTAGCTTACTTTGTATTATGACAAAAAAAATCTAATTTTGAATATTTTGTGATGATCTTAATCCTGACATTAACAACCAATTTATTAATTTTCTTATTATTTAATTTCCTATTTAAATAATATACTTATGAATTTTACTTATGTAAATTATATAAATTCATCAAATATTATTTACTATAGTGTCCATTTAGTTTTAGAGATAAATTTCTGAATTAAAATGCTCTTTATGATATGAATCAACTTTGCAAAAATAACATAATAGTATTTTGCATTTAGGGCATTTATAAAAAACATTTTGATTTTTTTGGTTTTTAAATCCTTTATCAATTTCTTGACATATGCATTATTTTATTGAATTGACTAAAGTAGGCTAAAATTTATGACCTAAATTTCCGCAAATACAGTAAAATCTAGGTATTATTAAAAAAAATTAATTTTTTTGCTTTAATTTATGTATATAATAAAATTACCTGTGTTTCCTAAAAAATTTAACTTAATGTGTTTTATGACATTTTTAAACACATACCTTACAAATTCCTATTCTTTCTGCTGTAAAGCAATCCAAACATATATACTGGTCCTGTAATATTGGGGTTTTACCAGTTATTTAGAAAGTACAATAATTTTACTTGTTATCTAGCTGAATTTATTCAATTTTTTCTTGATAATATTTGTTAAGTTCAACTAATAATTTTTAATTCATTAGAATAATTTATTATTTGAATTATTTCGTTTTTTATTTTACAAATTTTATTATATTAGGTTTTATAATATGTGATTAAAATTCGTGAATAGAAATAGATAACCTTTTTAATTTAAATATTATTATAGTAGATTCTTATTTTTATGAAATAATAATTAAATAAAAATAATATAAAATTAATAAGTAAATACATATTTTTTTATTTAAAGTTTTTTATAATTAAAAACTTTAAATCATATAAAGTTAGATATAAAATTATTATTATACAAACTCTCTTGTAAAATTAAGTAAATTAATATAAAAATTCATTTTTTTATTTTAAAAAAACAAAATATTAATTTTATAATATTTACTATACAAATAATAAAAGTACTTTACTTTTTTTATTATGTCATAAATATTATTATATTAAATAATTAAGTGTATATAATATAATTTAGAATATGTAAAATTCATAAAAATGAAAAATTATATGCAATATTAAAAATTAATAAAAGTTATTGAAATCTTAAAAATTTAAATCAAGATTGGGGGTCCTTAGCTGTTAAAACTAAAACAGACATAATTGTTAGTACCATGTATTTTAATATTGGGTAATCATTCAATAATATAGTAAAGTATCCGACATAAGGTACATAACTTATATTATATTATATATTAATTTATTATTTATTTAATTAAAAAAATTTTATTAAAATTAAATTACCCATCTATTCTACCCATTAAATCTTTTTCATATAACCAAATTTTTCTATAATCAAATAAATTTCTATCCTAAAAATGTAAAATGAAATTTAGTAAAAGTTTTTGTAAAGATATAATTATTAAAAATTGTTATATCAATTTTTTATGTATTTTATATCGTAAATCATATATTTAATACATCAACCGGATTATTATCTCCTTTTGTCAGTATATAACTATCTTATCCATTATTCCTTTTTATTTATGTATAATTTAACAATATTTTTTAGAAAAATAAGTAATATAATTGAACATATTTAATTAAAATAAATTTATTATATTTTACTTATCTTATACTGTTATAACTCTATGTACTATAGGAATTTCTTAGCTTTTTAATTTATAAACAACAACAT
Organism: Pseudocohnilembus persalinus; assembly: GCA_001447515.1. Taxonomy (NCBI): domain Eukaryota; phylum Ciliophora; class Oligohymenophorea; order Philasterida; family Pseudocohnilembidae; genus Pseudocohnilembus; species Pseudocohnilembus persalinus. The sequence goes on from LDAU01000154.1 coordinate 285,918, forward strand.
CGCCTTTTTTTTTAAATATTTTGAATAAATATATCATATTCTTTAATTATATATTTAAACATATAAAAAACACTAATATTTTATTTATTTATTAATTTTTTTATACCAGCTACTATTTTTTCATCCCACCAACTTAAAAATAATATATCGCCCCTATGATAAGCAGGTTCCATAGACCCACTAAGCACAACTACGACCGGACTTTCACACATTGTAATTACCATCAAAATTTTCCATACCATTAAAGCTGATCCAACAATCATGGCCAAAGAAACTCCTTATATGAAAATCTAATTGTTATGATAATTTTATTATATTATTATAATTACTTTAAAAATAAATTTTTAAATATATGTATATAAATAAATAAATAATAATTTATGATAATATTTTAGTTGATTGATTACTTTTCTGAGTTTCATTTATTTAATTTTACTGTAGTATTCTTGAACTATATTTAGAACCATTTTTATTTTTTTATTTTATTTGTATGATATTTAAATTAATTTTACGGTATTTGGGTTTTTCGATAATAGTATTTTTATTGATAATTTAAGAATAAAAATTATATGTAATGGAATGCTGAAAAACTTAAAATGCAGAAATTAAATATTTTTATCAAAAATAAATATTCTTTACTATAGTAGGGTTTATTCTAAAATTTATAAATTTTTGTTAAATTTTATTTTATTTAAAAGTTTATAAAATATTAAATTTAATAAATAATTAATTTAAAAAAATTAAATTTAATTTTTAAAAATTTCTTAAATCAAACATAAATAATATTTTCTTAATCATCTTCATCGTCTTCGAAAGCTAAAAAAATATTTTATTTTATTTTTTATTATTATTTTTTCTTTTTTTCTATTTGCTCTTTTTTTCTTGCTTCATATAGCCTGTCAAATCCTAGCCCATTATTAGTCAATTATTTATGCTCTTCCACTTTTTATTTTCTTTCAATTTTCATTTTATCTCTTTGTTATTAATACTGTCTTTTTTTCTCTTTCCATTGCAAATCCCTAGCTTTTTAAGTTAAAAACCATTACTAAGCTTTCGTTGCCTCTTCTTTTTCTCTTTATTCTCTTCTTTTTTCTAATTCTTTTGTTGCTGTTTTCATTTTTTGTTCGTAAATTTTATCTACATCCTCTTCCAATTTTAGCATAATATTTCTCTTTTTTACTATATCATCTTCATATTTTTACTTTAATTATTTTAGCTCTTTTTCATATTCTTTATTTTTTAAAGGATCTTGGTAAAAGGCAAATGGATCAGAAGAGTCAAAATACTTATCGTATAATTATTATTCAGTATTTTTTAACTATTATTTAAATTCTTCTGAGGCCTTTTCATAATTTTCATACAATTTTTCTAAATTATTAATTTTTTATTATTATTCATCATTAAAAGCCATTATTTCTTCGAAATCTTTTTAATCTTATTCTTATCTTTCTTATTAGATTTTGAGTTTTCTTTGTTCTCTTTAAATACTTCTTTCTTTTATTTATTTCTCCTTTTCCTCTTACTTCTTTTTTAATAATTCTTCCTTTCTTTTTTTTTCTTCTTTAGTCATGATATTTATCTTTGCTTCAAAAGTATATCCTTATTCATTAGATAGAGTAAAACTATCTCTTAAAATATTATATATTATATCATTATCATACTCGAATCCTAAATAATTGAACCAGTCTTTATGATTTTTTAATTTTTTAAAATCTTTATTTAGTCCGTTTATGAAATTTTTTATAATATTTTCATCCACTACACAGTAATTATTTTCAATTTCTCTCAAAAAATCTTTTTATCCAAAAGTCTCAGCTACTTTTACTACAAATAAAAATAATTACAGACTAACTTTTTAAGTTCGATAGCTAAATTCGGCTTCGTCCTCATAAGAATTTCCCTAATAATTTTACTTGGCCTTTTCTTTAACTACCCATAATATTTGTCTGGCTAACAGTTCTCTTATTAAAGCTTACATAATTCTTTTATCTTAGATGAAATTTGGTTTGGCAATCATTAAAATCTATATAAACTCGCCAATATCTCCAATTGCTCTTTTGGATCTAAATTCATCTCCTTTTAAAAATTCATTTAATTTTTTTGTTAAAATCGCTCTGCACTCGTCTTTGTAATATTCAACAAATTCATTAAATAATTTCGCAAAATGAATATAAATTTAAATAGCTTAATAGGAAGTATGCATAGAGCCGTCCAATAAAAATACAACTAATTTATTTAAAACGGCAGGAAGTACTTTAAATATAGTTCCAGGGTGAAATACCTGTTATTTTTCTTAATTTTTAACATATTTTTGAGAATTTTCCATTTCATCTTAATCATATAAGGAAATATAATATTGAATAATGTGTAAATTATCTTTAAAATGCTATTTATTAATATAAATGGGCAACCAAGTGTTATATTTAGAACCCATTCCTGATTTTAATTTTATATCTAAGTCTCTTAAATTATGCTCGATTTTATATTTTTACAATACTTTAAAACCTTTTTATTTATATTCGCTAAGATAACCTTAAAATATAAAATTAAATTAATCAATATTAATTTTGTTGATAAATTATATTATAAATTATATATAATAAAAATACCTTAAAGAGAAAGTATTTCGGGAATTGGTTGAGGATAAATTCTGTTAAAATTATCTATTTTTAAATCTATAGGGATTCCTAAAGTTAAATTAGTATCATCTTCTCCATGTTTATTAGTTTAAGTATTTTAAATATCCTCAATATTTTATTTTAATTAATAACACTAAACTTATTACAATACAAGTTACTTTTCAGTTAATTTTTGTTTTAATTATTATTCATAATATTATTATTAGTTTATTTATTAAGGAAAAGGAGGATAAGGATTTTCCCATGTATGAACAACACTTTTTCCTTCTAAGTTGTTAAGTACATGGGAAAAAAATTTTTACCTTTCTATTAAATTTCCCTAAACTTCTTTTTTAGTAGGCAGTCTATTTTTAGGAAAATCAGGATCTCCCATAAAAGCCTAAATTTAAATTAAAATAGTTTCCAAAGTATAAGCACTAGTCCACCCAGTGCCAATAACTTTAGGGTTCATCCAAGCGTCTTCCAAAATATCCACACACATCCAAGTATTATATATATGATGATGGTAAGGATAAGACAGAGCTTACCCCGGAAAAATATTAACTTTGGGGGCTATTATAGGGTATTCATTAGAAATTTTTAATTCGAAATGTAGACAAATATTTTTGTATATGCCGTCTAGGACCTTGATGTTTACTATGAAAGATTGGTAGTCGTTTTTTTATTTTTAAGTAATAGCTATGCCTGGTAAGGGATTATTTTGGACGTTGAGGTATTCTTTAATTATCCTTTTTTGAGCTTTTGGGTTCATATTTTTTGGAGACTGGTTTTTTTGGTTTTTTTGGGTTTTTTTGTTTTTTAATTTGGATGGAATATCTGTTTTTATTTGGATTTATAAGGAAAATATTAATAAAATATGATAAATTCTTATGGAAATAATTAACGAGACAAGTTATATTTATAAAAAATTTGTCTATATATAGATTTAATGGATTTTTAAAACAAACTAATTAATGCGAAATGGAATTTCGATAAAATTATTTCAATACTCTAAAATCTTTATATTAATATTTATTTACCTATATCTACTTTTTGATGTAAAATATTAATGTTTCATCACATAATTAAAATTAAAAGTTAAGATAATTTTTTAATATTTTAATAATTATAAAATATTAAATTTTAAAAATAAATATAAATATTATTATAAAATTTTGAAATATAAGATATTGTTTTACCCAAATTCTATGGACAAAATTTTATAAATAATATTTTAATGATAAGCCATAAATTTTATTTAAGATTTGTAAATAAAATATTAGAAAAACCTATTTTTGATAATAATGTAGTTATGTTTAAAAAATATAAAAACAAATTATAAGTTTATAAGTTATAATATAAAAAAATAAATTATACGTAACAGCTTTAATATATAGTAAATTTAAAAACTACTTAAATAAATTTTTTTAAATTTATATATGTACTTTCCATTTTCATAGTTTTAAGGAATGATGTACATTCAATAATTGATCGATAATTTTGTGATAATATTAATAATTATTTATATTAATTTTAAGTTAAATTTTCAATTTTTCAAGAAATATTAATTAATTAATCCTCAATAATTCTTATTTTAAAGAAAATTATAATAAAAATAAAAATAAAGTAATATAAAATAAAATAAATTAAAAGGTAATAATTAAAATATATTTTGATAAATTAAAATGGAATCTGAATCAATTGACAATGGGTCCTAATTAATGGATTAAACATAAGATCTCACTTAAGATAATGGTAAAATTTATATATATTTATTGATTATTTTAAAAATTTAATAAAATTATAAAAATTATAATAATAAATAAAAAAATAATTTTTAAGAAGATTTCTGCTCAAATTTATTCAATTTTTTTATAATTCACGTATATTTCAATATTACTTTTATCAATCTTATAAAATATTTAAAACTATTTTATTTTTTAAGGTTTTAGAAGAAGCAAAAGATAAAAGGTGCCTAATCAATATTATACTAAGAAAATGAATGAATTATCAGAACCCTTATTAAAAGCTAACACAAAAGTACTATTATAAAATATAAATTATTTTTTATATAAATTATTTCATTTAACACAAATTGAATTCTTTTTAAAATATTGGATGAGTTTATAATTTAAATTGAATAAATATTAATTTTTGTATAGGAAGAAAAAAAAAAAAAAAGTCACAAGAATAAGGAAAATAAAAATTTAAACTAAAGCCATTTAGAGACTGACAGTGAAATGATGCCAGCGTCCAATTTTGACGAAAGCGAATAATAACAATCTTTTATCGTAATTCTTTTATATATATACTAATTTTCTTAAAATTTATAAATAAACATTTAAATTTATAATCTAATGATTAATTCCAAAAATGATATAGAGAAATTAGGGGAAAAAAGCCAATAAAATAAAAATTGATGAAAATAACCCAAAAAGTTCTGTAATTCTATAGAATTAAATTTTATTAGCTAATTTTCAATAGGATTAATATTTTTTTAAAAATTAGGTAAGTAAAGAAAGGGATTAAAAATACCAAGATTATCTACCTTATTAAGTTTAGGGAAAAAAGCCTAAAAAAATTAAATATGTTTAATTTTTTACTGAATAAAGTTAATTTGATAATGAAAATGATTTACAAGGAAATCAATTTTAAAATTAACATCTTATAAAAATTGATTTAAGTAATACTTTTAATAATCAAATGTCTTAAAAAAAACTGTAAAAACTATAGTAAAAAAAAGAAAAGTAGTTGGCCAAATCTTAAATGAAGGTAAATCAAAGTTTAAAACAAGAAAAAAATGTATAATAATATCAATAATAGTAATATTAGTTACCTGAAAAAGAAAGAGCAACTCCGAATCAGTTTAAAATTATTAATGAAAAAACACAATAACCAAGTAAAATATATTAAAAACAATAAAATTTATATATTATTTGTAAATAACTTAAATTACTTTATAGAAACTCCAAAAAGCTAAAAAATAACTCCTGGCAATTTAAAAGGGCAAGAATAATCAGAATTCGTAACTATAAAAATCGAAAAAGAAAAGGGAGAATAACAAAAAAAACTAAAATAATAACAAAAAATGCTAAAAAAGAAAAACTTATATCAACAATAGCAACAGTAAATGCCTTAATTTTAATAGTAGTAGTACAATAGTTCATCCTATGATACTCCTATCAGTAATAATAGTTACTAGCAGTAATAGTAGTAATAATAACAATAATTATAATAATAATAACTATAATAACAACCTTAATAATAATAAAAATAATCGAAAAGTTTTAATCAAACATATTAAAATACCAATTTGCTAAGTCATTCCACTGATAAAATGTCTATGTTAAGTAAAATTGCTCAAAAATTTATGGAAAATAATGATGATGAGGATGAAGACGAAGAAGATGATGAAGGAAAAGATGAAAATTAAAATTAAGAAAGTCAAAATAATAAGCAAAGTTCTTAAGATTTATAGCCGATGTAAATAATAATTAAATTTCACTTTATAAATTTATGAACTTTTGAAAATGCATATTTATTTTATGCTTTTAGCCAATTAATTAATTTATTATATTAATATATTAAAAAATAATTTATTTAGCGCCAATTAATAAGCGGGTAAATATTAATTTAGATAAGAACATCTGGATAATTAATAAAACCTGGGATAAGATAAACATTTTGAAAATATATAAAACGTAATGCCCTTTTAAATCAATTAGCAATAAAATCAAACAGGTAGTATATAAGGTAATAAATCATAAATATCCCTGTTTTTTATTGCAGTTTTATTTACTTATATTATTTTTTTTAGATTATTAAAATATGTAATAACAAATGAGTTAAGAATAGTATCAAATTTAAATGTAATAAAACCTTAAATAAATGTAACATTAACCTAATTAGCTACAATAATAGTAATAATAATTTTCACTTGAATCTCATATAAAACAACTATAAGAGTATAAAATAACATAAGTTAAATAAGATGAACATTAATTAAGTATATAATCAACTGCATTTGAAAAGCCTAGTAAAATTATAAATATGATAAATATTTTTTCTTAAAATGATTTATTTTTTTTTTTAATTTATTATAGTTATAATAAATAAACCTGAATAAAATGATGCATTAGAAGAAAAAAATTCAGAAAAATGCTAGGATGATAGGTTGGATGAAAAAGATTTAAAAAAAAAATTTTAAGAGGTCAAAAAATTTTTTAAACCATCAATATTATCAAATTGAGTTAATGTAATTAAACTCGGATATTATAAAGATATTTACGATGTAGTATAATATCTTCTTAATATTAAAAATATATTTATAGTAATTTATATATATATATTTATATTTAGAATTTTATTAATTCTTACAATTTTATATAGTATACTTTATTAAATTTTTATATATTATATTTTAAATAATATATTAATATTTTGTTACATATATTATTATTAAAAATTAATTATAAGTTATATATAATATATAAATATTAAATATCTGTTATTATCAGAATTCGATTATTTATTTCTATTATAAATTATAATATATTTATTTAACTGAATCTTCTAGTCCTGGAATAAAATTTTTAACAGCAATTATAAGGGGGATAAATATTTTGTGTTTCCAATGAGAATTAGTATAGGTTTCTCCCACGGCTAAAGATTAAAGTACTGATTTTACGCATTCTTCTGGAGTTATAACAGAAAAATTTTTTTAATAATTAATAAATTTAGTCTATATTCCCAACGGTTCTACCCTTAAAATTTAAATATCTTATCCATTGTTATCTTCGCTTTCAGTATCAGCAAATTTGAGATAATCCCTTTATATTTTAATATATGTGATGAGTAAATTTATTTTTAGAAACAAATACATTTATTAAATATAATAATATATTAAATACCTTAATAATTCGGAAAAATCGGCTATTGCCTTTTTGGTTGCAGAATAAACTGAAGTTTATGGCAGTATCAGTCTATAGGAAAAAGAACTCATATTTATAATTGCAGGATTTTTTTGCTTTCTTAAAATTGGTAATATTTTTTGTGTTAAAATCAAAATTGGAGCTATATTAACTAAGGTTATATACTAGATTTAGCAAAAATCTAAGTCATTAAAATTTTAAAATATATTAACTCCTACATTGTTTACTAATATCGCTATATTTAAATTTTCTATATTCTTCATTATATTTTCATAAATTATGATATTTGTGTTAGAAAAATCAACTACAATCTATTTGCACTGAACATTATTTTATTCCACTAGTTATTTAACTTCCTAATTTTTCTCCTAATCATGCGAAATTATTACTATATTTATTCCTAATTATGACAATTAGATAGCAAATCTTTTTCCAACTCCCTTATTCATTGATTTAATATATTAATAAATAAAATTATTTTAAAAAAAATAAAGGTTTATTTATACTGATATATTTGTTGTTACTATATATATTTACTTCACTTCCACCTGTTATGACTGCCCAAGCATTTTTTCCAAATCTTTATTGTAAAGTTTGTTAATATTTTTATTTTCGATATTACTTGATGATAAATTATACTAATTTTTAAAGCATTTTCACTCTACTTAAAGTGAAAAAAACAAAAAAAAGTGTCTTAAGATTTTTAGATTTTCCAATTTGATCCCAAAATTTAGAATTTAATGCTAAAACTTAAGACTTTAAATTCATTCTATAATTTTATTTTTCTTATTTGAACTTTATAAGATTTATGAATATAATATAATAATTAATTAAAATATTTTACTATTAAAAAACAACAATTTTCAACTAAGATATATGTATAAAAAATTAATAGTATCAGTTTTAGATAAACAATAGTATAAATGTTTAAATTATATAATCTTAAATTCCAAAATATATATAATATTAAATATTTACTTTTTTATTATTAAATTTAATTATATATATTTACTCATTAATTTTAATTGAATTTAGAAGATATTAACTTTAAATTGGGTATTAAAATCATTTGTGATATTCTTACAATTTATTATTAAATAAATTTAATTATGTAATAGTCTAGGAAATTTACACATTGTTGTTAGTACTTATAATAATAATAAATAATTTTATATAATAAATAGACAAATAAAAAAAATTAATAATTTTAAATAATTAGACTTTAATGAGTATATAATAGAAATTCTTATCTATCAACATTGCATTAATTGCTCTAATTCTTTTGCTTTCATAGATAAATTAAACAAACTGCAGTAAATTTTTTATTTTTTATTAATTTATATTTATAAAGTATATATTATAATTTATCATTATTTGATTAGAATTTGTTGAAATCGCAAAGGAATTTACAGAATTTGACTTATCAGCTGCAAATTTTGCAGGATGGAGTACAACAAGAACCGGGTTTGTAAACTGCTAAGGAATTGAGTATGCAGGTAAAAAATTTAAAGAGATAAAATCATTTAATATAAAAAATAAAAATAATTATTGTTTTTGATTTAATTTTACCCATATTTTAATAAATATTAAACATATATTATAGGTTAATTCTATGAAAGAGATATAATCAAAAAAACTTATAATTTGCCACCTCATTATATAGTTTATTTTTCTGCTAATTTAAATATTGTGTATGAATTAGAACCAGTAATAATAAAAATATTTATTTTTTAGCTTATTTTAAATATTTTATGAATTTTGTTTAATTATTTAAGATCGTGAAATTTATAATCTACTAATGTTGTTTATATTATATTATATTTATTAAATAACATTTGATAAAAAAAGTACATATATATATAAATTTTATTTTCCATACATCTGTATTAAACTTTTTAAATAAAATAGAATATAATTTTAGCGATTTTATTTACTAATATTTATTTATAAAGGACGATAAAACATATATCATAATCGACGGAGTAACTTATTTTTACATATCAGGAGTTGATGGTGCAAATTTAAGAGATATAGGTTGTGATGGACAAGATTCAAACAGGTATTATTATCCTATAGCTTATGAAATCCCTCATACTGCAAGTACAGTAGAAATTTTATTTTAAGCTATTATGACAATAAATCCTATTGCTGCTAGTTAAGAAGGTTTTGTTTTTAGAGACATTTACGTTGAGGTAGAAGCTTGTCACGACACTTGTTTGACATGCGGTATTTTATTTATTTTTTATATAAAAAAATTATAAAATAAGGCAATTTTTTATTAAAAACCTTACACTTTTATGTTTATTATATAATATAATATAAAATGAAGTTAAAGATTAAAATCAAAATTTAAAAAATAATATTAAAAAAAGATGGAAAAACCCGATATGACTGCCTCACATGTCCTACTGGAGCCGATCTTATTAACAATAATAGTGGTACTAGTTGTTTTTGCTAAGAAGGATATTATGCATTTGAATGGGAATGTCATACGACATGCCCGAGTAAAAAATTTTAATTTTTATTATATTTTAAATGTATATTTATTAATATAAATAAAGTACTATATTTTTTTTTATCGAATTTTAGCTGGTTATACTGGAGATGATGTAAATAGAGTATGTATTAAAAATTGTGTGGACTTTTGTGCTTCTTGTAGTGGAATTTTTGAATCCTTATGTGACGTATGTGAAACTGGTTATTATGTAAAAATTAAATTTATATTAATTTAATTTTGGATTATATAATAAATATTTGAAATTTTCACAATCTTTAATTTATGTATATTACTAAAAAAGTTTAATAAATTTACAAAAAAAATATACTATAATTTATATTTTTAAATGATATGATATATGAAATAAAACAACCAAAAATGTTTTAATATTTTTTTTTATTTAACTATAATATATTATTTCTAAAAAAAATATAAAAACATTGAAATGTTAAAATCAAAATCTCTGTATATAATTTATAAATTGAATTTTTTGATTTTAATTACTTTATAGAATCTAAATGGTAATTGTGTAGATAGATGTCCTTTTTTTACTAATATCGTAGGAACCGATTGTATAGATGTAGATTATACAACCTATGATAGTAAAACATTTTTATTAAATAAATATTTAAATTTCTAACTAATTTAAAAAATACTTACTTTTTATAAAAAAATAAAAAAAATATTATATTTTTTATATATTTAGACCCAGAAACACTTTCTTTAGATTTAGTTAACAAAAGAGCTTCACATGGTATGGTAAGATCCGATGGTTGGTCCTTTAATCATTAAGAAACATTTTATGGAGTATAAATTTATTTTAGTTATTTTTTATATAAAAATAAATGTTCTTCTAATAAATAAATTTATTTTGTTTTATATACACTTTGTAATTAAAATATATATTTATAGAAATAGTTTACTAATATTGCCCATACAGTTTGTGATGATAGGATACTTTTAGGAGGATTTAATCTTTTAAGATACTCAATTTGCAAACCATATTGTATCTTGGAAAAATCTGTTTATAATTTAACCCCACATTATGGATTGAGACTTAAATTTTAATTTTGGGCTGGAAATGATTGTAATTTAAACTAATATTTTTTAAAATTTTAAAAATATTTAATATTTGTTTTTTAATTATTTTTTTAAAATAATTAGGGCAAGGTGAAACCTTAAAAGTTATTATAAATAGAAGAACAGTAGTATACACTATATCACATACGTATTAAATTTAACTATATTTAATTTGATTTAATAAAATATTTTTACTATTTTAATAAAAAATAAATATTTCAAGTCACGTGGCCAGTACATAAGACATTTCATGTGGGAGATGGGACGATTATAATTCAAATGATTATATATATGATATTGAATTGGATGAAATCGCACACACTAGTTCTGCTCTTTCTTTATAATTTTAATGGGAACAAACGTAGTACTTATATTAGGCTTGGGCTGGATTTAGAGATATATAAATTGTTTTGATGAAAGTATTTATTGATAATAAAAAATTATAATTTTCGTTTATAATTAGTATAAATTTTTTTTTTTTTGTAAATAAGTGTCCTGACGAATGTGAAGCGTGCGAAAATGCTAGTGGGTGTACTGAATGTATTGTATCAAGAACTGGTGTACCAGCATGTGAAGAACCTGATTATGGATTTTTTGATGATGATTAAGTTATTTATGGATGTAAGTTTATAAAAATTATTGAAAAAACAAAAATTTTATTTATTTAGTGTTAATTCCTTTTTTATTAATTTATTTATTTATCTCTTAATTGAATTTTATTTAATTTATTTAAGAATGTGCCTATAAATGTTCGTCATGTGAAAGTGATTTGGTAACTTGTACTGGTTGTAGATTCGACGAAGACCCTTCATCTACTCCCAACTGTGAAAAGCCTTATAACTGTATGGTATACGGAAAAGTTTTTTCAGGATAAAAAAAAGTAGGGGGAGGATTTAAATTTTACCTGGACGGCGAAGACCAACAAATTCCAACCTCACAGGGTATAACAATCGTATAACTCGACAAATTAGGAAACATAATAGACTACAACACCTTTGACACCGAGCAAACTCAAAATTATTAGCCCGTATAAGACATGATAGACTACATAGAATCCATTCCTACTTACAATCTTGTAGCTTTGGGAATTAACTACGGGGGCACGAGACTGTTGGACGACGCTGCTTATGAAACACTAGCTAAAATTGGCTGGGATGTAGATGAAGAAATCGGTTTTTATGATGGGTATGCTGTGATTGGACAGAAATTGGAGGAAAGGAATTATATTGCAGATAAATTTCATATTAGTTATGATTTGGAGTAGGAAACTATTGTGGAGGCTTGTTTGGTTTGTATAGATTTTATTTTTATTTTTAATTTTTATATATAGATATTATTAAATATATATTTTAATTTTTTATTTTTAATTATTATTTTTATAAATATTTTAGCTTTTTATTTATGTTTATTATTTTTAATTTTATATTTTAAAATTATTTTTTTTTATTTTATTCTAAATTATTATAAATATTTCTATATTTAAAAATTAATTTTTTTTCTTATTATCAATTATTATACTCTATTTTTAATAATTATTTATTATTGATAATTTCTTTTTTAAAGGGTGTGATTGGGAGTGTGCTGAATGTTCAGGAACTCCTGATAATTGTACTAAATGTAAATATTTTGGTGCTGAGCCCCCTACTTGTGAAAATTAAGATTATTGTTTGGCTTATGTTTCTTTGGAAAGTGGTATTGGCGGCGGAAATGATTATGCTAATTATTATTTAGACGGAGAAATTTAGGAAATTGACACTTATAATGGTGTAAATGTTTTACAGGTTAATGATTAAGGGGAAATTGAAGTTTAAAAAATTTTTAAAACAGGGGAGTCTGATACTGAAATCGACAATTTTATGTTTTATTTAGAAAATCTAGAAGAAGATGACGATATTTATTATTTGTTTATTAATAAGGGAGACGCATATGAATATTTTACATCGAATACTTATTATGAAAAAATGTAGACTAATATTAATTATAGAAAATAACACAAACTCTACGATAATACAGGCTTTGTAATGATGACATAAAAAGGAAATTCTATTTACACTACTCCTTATTAAATAAAAAACCATTAAGCAGACATCCAAGTTTGTTTAAAGAGTAATTTTTTAAATAATTTTTTTTTTTTTTTTTTTTTTTTTTTTTTTATTTAAATTTTTATTATTAATTAAAATATTAGACTGTTTTTATGGCTGTTAAGACTGCGAAGGCAGTTCAACCACTTGCACAGCTTGTGCTCATCCTGACAGGTAAATGCCAAATTGTACTTTGCCTGAAAAATGTGGAACTTTTATTACATTAATTGCAGGAGGTTACTATTTTTCAGATTTGTCGCTAAATGGACAAAAACACTTCGTTTATATAAATGATATTAGCATTTAAGTTTAGGAAGTTTAAGGACTACACTTTATTGTATTAGACAATTATAGTTAAATTGAAGATAAACAAAATTTTTAATACGATTATTCTACAACAGAATTAAATGATATGTTTGTTTTTATCGATAATATTGAAATTGGAAAATTTGTTTTAGTCACAGGTATAACTAATCCGGCTTTTGGGTTAAATTCGACGGCTTATGAGAAATTATAAGACTTAGGTTTAGATTCCTAAGTTATTTTAGAAAGTAATTAGCCTTTTGTAATGATAGGCCAAAAAGGAGCAGCTCCTGGTACGTCCTTATATAGCGTCGGAGAAGATAAACCTGGATTTGCCACTGTATAGTCCTGTTTATTTGGTACTTTATTTAACTAAAATTTATAATCATAAAACTTAAATTATATTTAAATTAAAATTAAAATAAAACATTTATATTACTATATAATTTTTTATTTTTATTAATTTATAATTTTTATTTCATTTAAATTAATCTTAATATTTATATTAATATTAATAAAAGAATGTGAGTACCAGTGCGACACTTGTTTAGGAAGTAAAAGTACTTGTTCTACCTGTTCTGATATCAATAGAGAAAATGCGCCAACCTGTAATTGTAAAGACGGATACTATGATGACGGAGAAAATGCAGAGTGTCTAAAATGTCCTGAATAATGTTTAACTTGTTCTAGTGCTACTGAATGTATTATTTGTGCAGTACTACCATTACCTGGAATTGAGTACTAGCCCTATGAAAACAGATATGAAACTCCTGACTGCAAATGTAAATCTGGCTTTTTTTTAGATTAATTTAAAAAATGTGAGCCTTGTTAGTACCCTTGCAAGGAATGTTAGGGAGCAGCTGATTAGTGTACATGTAAAAAAAGATACAAATTAAAATTAAAATTATTATATATTATTTATAAAATTCTAAATATTTCCTTAATAGTAATTATCATTATTATTATTTATATTTAATAAACTAAAATTTTTTTTTTAAATTAGCTTGTTCTTTGACCGATAACAACAAACTTCCACCAAGTTGTTCTTGTAATACTGGCTATTATATTTCTGAATCTTAAAATACTTGTTTAAAGTGTGAAAGCCCTTGCGACTAATGTGTATCAAAAAATTAATGTAAAACTTGCAAAAAAGAGAGTAATAGATCCAGATTCCCCCCATGTTACTGTTTGGACGGTTATTATGATAACGAAGACGGAGACTGTACTGAATGTCCTATTAAGTGTACGAAATGTCTAGATTAAGACACTTGTTATGAATGTAGTGATCCTTCTGAAGAGCCTCCTTATTGTAGCTCTTCTGTTTTATAATTTAGTTATTTGCTAATTTGGATAGTACTAATCATGTTAATTTAAATTTGAAAAAAATTTTATATATGAAAAAATTAAAAAATTATAAAAAAAACAACTTAAATAAATTCTTTATTGTTTGTATATGATTTAATGGTTTTCTTTTTATATTTATATAATTTTATAGTTTTGGTGTAATAATAAATTTTATTGGCTTATTTTAGGTGTTTATTATTAGTTATTTAATTTAAATTATAGTATAACTTTAGTAATATATATCAATTTTATTAGAATATAATAGAAATTGTTATAAATTTTAAAATATAATTGATTTATATAGATAATAAATTATATTCCAAAAATTTTGATTTTTTTCAAAATAAAAATAATAAAAAATCAATTAGAAAATTAAAAATTTTTTAAATATTTACCACTCAAATGGCGGATAAAACGATAAAAACTATTGATGACTATAAGTAACAATATTTTTTTGCATAAGATTTTATAATATAGATTTTTATATTTTAAAACTTTTTATTTATTTACCTGTACCAAAAATGATAAAAATAGAAAAATTAAAAATTATAATAGCTATTCCATTAAATTAAAATATAAATTTTTAATAATTATATTGAGATATTAAATATCATACTCATAAAAATAGCATATCTTAAATATTATTCTTAGTATTATTTATTTTCTTTTATAAAATGAGTTTATTAAGCAAAATTTAAATATTTTTCTTTTCTACCTTAGATCAATTGTAAAATAACTTAAACTTAAAATTGCAAAAATGGATAAAAAAAATAAAGACCTAGAATTAAAGATTAATTAACACTCCGGATAAAATATTGGTTAAAATTAGGAATTAATAGATGAAGCAATAAATTTCAACAATAATGTAGTTAAAATTTAATCTGCTTGGAGAGGAAACCAAGAAAGGAAAAAAATTGAAAAATAACTGTAAAATGATATTAAAAAAAGAAATTTAAAACCTTTGAATTAAAATGAATTGGTAATGTAAAATTTATAAATGGCAGCAAAAAAAATAGGTAAATCATTAAATATAATTTTATTATTGTTTATTAAAAATTAATTAATTATTATAAATATATTTATATTTTATTTTTTATAATCTAGGTTTAACACCCGAAATGTTATTTAGAGCAGCAGATAAAAAATAAAAAGGAACTATACTAGTTGAGGAATTTAAATAATTTTTGATGAAATTAAAATTGGGTGAAAAAAAATAATAAAATATATATATATAATTAATTTTTTAATTATATTTAAAAATTAATTCGTTTTTCTTTTTTTGAAAAAATTAATTAGGGTTATCATAGGCGCAGATTTCAAGAATAGTTTATTTGTGCGATGAAGATTGCAGCGGTATTATTCGAAAAGATGAATATTTTAATTGTTTATCAACTCATGATATTGCAGGTGAATAACATAATACTGGGACAACAAGAACATTTGGATAGTAAAGTTTAATAAAATATGGTAGATTTTTAATAGATATCAAATTAAATGCTGAAGAAAGTTATAGGAAAATAGATACAAGTAAAATTCATTTATAATAAACAAAATAAATTTATTTTAAAATGATAATAAAAAAGAAATTGTTATTTTAGTTTTTTAATTTAATAATAATTAGATTTTTAGGAAGAATTTTAATTTGAATAACTATGCATATTTTTGGAAAAATATTAGCCTAAAGACAGTATAAACTCTTTAAATGAAAAAGAGCAAGTAAGTTTATTCAAATTTCTAGATTAAGAAAGAATAAATAAGGTGCATAAATAAATATAAATAATTATAAATAAAGATTAAAATAATTTTTAATATATAATATAAATGTTAATTAAATAAGATAAATAATTTAGGTTGATAAAGAAACTTATATACTTAAAATTACTTAAGCTATACGTATAGCAGCTTAAGAGTAGGGAATTGCGATTTCAAATGCTTTAAAATAAACCGGCTAAGCGTCAAAAGCAATGGAATTATCGAAAAGTAATTAATCCGCAAAAAATTATAAATCTTAAAAATTAAAAAAATAGTAAACAAAAAATATTGGAAGAGGTAATTTAAATACATAACTATTTTTAAAAATAATATAATATAAATTCATTAAATATAAAAAGGATCTACTGTTAATATTGATACTAGTAAAATTTAAGTACCAAGTATAGGACCTAATTTTATTAACGTTTTAAATAAACAGAATTTCGATTATGACCAATTTGTAGATAATTTGATTTAAGTTATAGGTAAATTAAAATTATTTTATAATGATTAAATATTTATTTAAATTAATTAAATTATTAATAATATTATTATTATTTTTAAATTGATAATTAAAATAAGGATATTCATATGATACCCCTAAATCTGTGGCAACAATTAAAGATATATAAAAGGCATGCCAGTTAACTCCTTCTACAAATTTAAATAAAGCTTAATGTATAAATTTATTTAAACTTTTAAATACTGATGGAAATGGAAGTGTAGATTATGATGAGATTGCGGCTTTTTACAGAAGTTTTAGAAATAATAAAGAAAATTTTGACATATTTTACGAAATTTTACAATTAAAATTAAAATCAAGAAAAGAAAGTTTGACAGAAAAAATTATTGAATTAAGGCCAGATGATTTAAAAATGAAGGAATTTTTATCAAATTAAACGAAAATTATAGAAAAAGATTTATTTAATGAAATTGCAAAAAAACTATTATGGATAGATGATAATATTTTAAGAAATGACATGTATGATTAAATAAAAGATGAAGATAAAAACTTATATATTAGTAACTTAGAAAAGGTTTTAAACGCTTAAAATAGGAAGAATAAAGACGAATAAGTATAGTTATAAAAATAAAAAACGAAATTTAATTCTGACAATGCAAAAACAAAATTAAAAGATATTGATATAGATTTATAAGAATATGGAGATATATTAGATAAAATTAAATAAAATATCAATGAAGAAGACTTATTTGACAAAGTTAAAATTTTGGAAGATAAATCGTAAAAAGTAGAAAGCAAATGGAAAACTATTTTTAATAATTAAAATGCCGCATTGAGATATGCATATGAATAAGTAAAGCTTTTGAAAAAAAAAGGTTTGTAATAGGTACAAAATTTTTATTCAAATTATAATTTGAATTTATTCATTTAAGTATTTATTTATTCATTTTAATATTTTTTTATTTGTTTATGTATTTATTTACTTATAAACTATTTTTTTATATTAAAGTGGACAGATCCTGAATTTGGGCCAAATGAAAAAGATTAGTTTGGATCAAGTTCTTTATATTTAGATGATAACAAAATTCCGTAAGGTTGTCCTTAACCTGAAGATGTAAAATGGTAAAGACCTTAGGAAATTGTTAAAGAACTTATTGAAATCGGTGAAGATTAATATTAAGATTAATAAATAGCATTTATTAGTGTAATTATTATTTATTTTACTATAAAAAATATTTTTTTAAACTTTAATATATACAAAATTTACATAATTATTTTAAATGTAAATAAAAAATATAGGAAGGGGCTGAAAGCAACGATGTAAAATAAAGTGAATATTTAGGTGATTGCTATTTTATTAGTGCTTTGAGTTTAGTTGCTTCAAATGACGAAATTCTTATTGGAAAATATGATTAAGAAAGGCCTATAGATAATGAATAGATAAAGAATATGTAATCCGGATTATGGGCTCCTATATTTCGTATTTATATTTATTATTTATTTTTAATATTTATTTATTATCAAAAATAAATTTTAATAATATTTTCTAAAGATTATTTATCTTAATATGGTATTTATGTGATAAGATTTTTTAAAAATTACTAATGGCGATATGTTTTTGTTGATGATAGACTACCTTGTTTATCTTTTGGAAAAATCATATTTAGTAAATGTAGAAAGGCTACTGAAATATGGGTAAATAATAAATTAATATTTTTTTTCATCATTATTAAAAATAAATATTTAATAAATTTTATTTTTTTATCAATAATAAAAATTTATTAAAATATATTATATAATCAGGTAAGCATTATAGAGAAGGCTTATGCAAAAATACACAACAGTTATTAAAGTTTAATTTCTGGAGATATTGCATAAGCTCTGGCCGATATGACTGGTATGGTTGCAGATAAAATAAAATTGGATTCTAATAAATATGTAGTTGATAAGGAAGAAGTAGATTAATAAGTAAAATAAAAATTAAAGGATTCTTTTAAAGGCGAAAATGACAAAAAAAAAACTTAGTTAGAAATATAAGAAGTAAATAAACAATATTAATAATTAAAATTGGAATAAAGAGACGATGTCGAAAAACTCTGGTATTAATTATTAGAGTGTAAAAAAAATTAAACTCTTATGGGTTGTAGTGCAGAAGGAGAAACTGAAGGGTTTATATTTAATAAGGAGGGAGAATCAACTGGTATCTTAAGTGGTCACGCTTACTCTATAATCGATGTTTTTACCTTGCCATATACAACTGAAGAGCTATAAAAATGTAATAAAAAAAAATAAAATGCATAAAATGTATAAAATACACAAATTACAAAATATTTACATTAAATCAACATAAAAAATACATTTTTTGGATAAAGGATAACTAAAAAAACTATTAATATAAACAAAATGGAAAATAAAAGATTTAATAAAATTTAATAAATCTAATTAATTAAAATTTTCTATTCTAATTTTATCTAATTAATTATAATTTTCTAATTCTAATTCTATCTAAATTAACCTAATTATTTATATTTTTCTATTCTAGTGAAACAAAACAACTAAGAGAAAAACTACCACTAAAACCACAGAATGCTGAGAATAAGAAACCCGTGGGGTCACGGAGAGTGGAGTTTAAAGTGGTCTGAAAGCGAAGGCGAAAGTGGGAAGCTGTTTAAACATGCCGAAAATATCGACTAATATTTTGAAGAAGAAACTTAAAGGTGTGCCGAGCTAAATATAGAGCCGCCTGAAAGGTACGACCCTAGATCTAACTAAAATGACGGCACTTTTTTAATGTGCTATAGGGATTGGAGGTCTGTTTTTAGCAACTTGTTTTTGTGTGTTAATTTCCCTGATGATTATAGGTATTTATATATAAAAAATTTGATGTTTATGTTTTTATTAAATAAAAAAATTATTAATTTTTTATTTTTTGAATTTAAAATTAAGGGGATACAGATTTTCAGGGTAATGGGAAGAAGGATATAATTATGGAGCGCCGAAAGCCTCTGAAGATAGTAAAAGAGAATTTGCTGTAGGAAATCATTAATATATTATATAAGTAAACAGAAATTGTAAAACTGAACTGTACATATCTTTGGGTTAAGATGAAGGTAAATTGAAAAAAAATTTGAATTAATTTATATTTTATATTAAAATTATCATTTTAATAATAATTTTTTATCCAAAGGAAGACTTTATAAAGGAGAAGAATATCCATATTAAAGAGTTATAAATTCAATTTTATTATGTGTATTTAAATTAGATAGCAATGAGCAAAAATTACAAAAATTTGATGCTAAAAAATTAATTGCAAGTTCAGATAAAATTAATTTGAGAAGGGAAGTTGATACAGGGTAATTTTAAGTTGAAAATGGAACTTATGCTGTTATACCATGGTAATTAAAGTAGTATTATATATGTATATAATAATATATATATTATTAATTTAATATAATTTTAATATTATTTGTATTAGTGCTAAAAATAAAGGAGATGTTGGCCATTTTACATTAAATATTTATCATAATTAATAATAAAAATCAGGAATTAAAATAAGTTAAATTAAAGATGGTAGAATGGAAATTTTAGATATTAAAAACAAAGATTATTGGATTATGGAAGAAGAGGAAGATGTGGAATTATTTGAATGCTCGAAAGATTTAGTTAAGTTAATGGTTACAGAGTAAATATATATTATACTAAATAATCCCAATATATATTTAACCAATTTATTATTTAAAATTTATATTAGGGTAAGAATATGAAGAAAAAAAGGTGTATTTTGTAGTATTTTAAAAATTTGTTAACCTGAAAATTAAATAAATTTTAAAAAAATGTTATTAAATCAATGTTCATAATATTAAAATTATCAATTTTCGAATTTTAAAAATAAATTATAATCAATTATTTTTTTGTTATTAATGTCACTATCGTCATTATATAGCTATTTTATTGAAAATAATAATTTTATATTCATTTAATCAATAAATTCAATAAACTTAAATTATTCTATTTGGAAAACCTTAATTTACAAGATTATTAGAATATAATCTGAATTTCTTTTTTATTATAAACAACTAAAATTTATTTGCAAATATTTAAAATAATTTAAGAAAAAAAAAAAGAAAAAAAAAATTTTTTTAACTTATCATATAATACTATCATAACTATAGTTTATATTAAATAAAATATTTGTGCATAGATTCTTTATATATAAATAAAAAAAAGTTTAATATAATTTTATGTATGGAATACCTTGGAGTAAATAAAAATGACTCTGATTTATCAATTATGAACAGATATTTGTAATAAAATTCGAATTCAGATCTGAATTAATTGATGCAAGCTATAAATTCAGATTCCCCTGTAAACTAATAAAAAAGGCTATTAAAATGGGATTCACATTCTATTGGTCATATAAATGATGGGTAAAAGGTTTTTAAAAACAAATAGTATAGTTCTAAAATAGCAGAAATTAGGAAAACAAACTAATCCTAACAAATAGAAAATAACTATAATATGTAAAACCCTAGTATATCAATTTACAGAGCACATGAAAAATAAAACACATTTAGCTATGCACCAGCAATAAACGCTAACAGTGCAAAATTAATATAAGAAACTTAAAAATCTCAACAGTCTTTAAAATCATTTTAAACCTAAACTTCTTAAATATCTTAATAACAACATGTATTTGACAAAGAAAGTCCGATAGTATATAAGCTTTTTTAATTAACAAGTTAATAATCTTAAGGTTTTTCCCTTTATTAGCCCAATCACAGTAGTTTTCCTAATGTGTTAAATAATTTATAAGATATTAATAAAACTTAAAAGTTGGCGAGCAAGAATAATAGTATTCAGAGTAATAATTTTAATTAAACTCAAAATTTAAATTTAAATTCCAGTCACCAAAATTATTTGTAGTAAGTCGAAAATTCAAAACTTTGGTAGCCTTATGATATGAAAAATTAAGGTTTAAATATGCTTGTTTATGGAACAAAATGCGAATTATATCAAAAATTAAAGTAAAATAAATAATAAGAATGTGTAATGGCACTTGACCCTTATATTGAGTACTAGATTTAGCTTATGGACTTTTAAAATAGTAATTTTATTTTATAAAATTTTCTAATTAGCATTTTTAATATTTATTTATTTTAATAACTTAAATATTTTTAATATAGACAAAATTAACTGTATAAAGATGTTATAAATATTTAGTTTATTTAAAGGTGCTCGGTGGACATCATTATATCATATTGCATAAGAATTAAATGATTGTGTTATATCAGTTTTGTTAACTAATTAAACCAAAGTTTCACTAAAATTTTAAAACAAATTCATTAGGAATATAATATATGATACACTATAAAATTTAATTATAGAAAATCATTTTATAAATGTATTCAAAGTAAACCACTTTTCAGTCAATAAAATTATAGATTCGCTAGAATTCAAAAAAAGAAATACATTTACATTTAAAAATGTAAAATAGATTTTTAATAAATTAAATATAAAAGTCTCTGATTATTACTTAAATAAATTATTTGATGAATAAGTAACCTAACAAAAATTGAATAATAAAAATAAAAATAATTCATCAAAATAATAAAAATAAGAAAAACCGACATAATTAAATGAAAATTTCAATAAAGCTGAAACAATTAATGATTTAAATAACTAAAAGAATAATTTATAAGATAATGATAAATATAGTAAAATTAATGATAGTAATATATTTTTAAATGATAGTAAATAAATATTTATTAAATAAGAAAATAATGCTATTTAAAATGCTAATGTGGGTTTTTAAACGAATAATAATATAAATTTTACTTAGAAAATATCTAGTAATTAATAAGAAACTTAATAATAATAAAAATTAGATGGACTAGAAGAGTTATTTCCAAAAAATTTTGAGAAGAAAAATTATAATTAAAATTCTTAAACCCGCTTATAGTCTATAGAGAATATTTCAAATAAAAATAGTAAGTACCAAATTGATTTAAATGATATTGAATTAAAAGACTTTTAACAAAATACTGAGAATGCATTAGAAGATAATAAAATAGAAGAAAAAAAAATTACTTATATAAAAAACAAGAAAAATACATAAGTTACTTTAAGAACAAATAAAGAAGTTTAATTAGAAAGTATTATAGAAAATGAAGATGAAAATAAATTAAGTCCTAACAAAAATAAATCTTAGGATCATATAAAAAAATTAATTTAAGATTACATGAATTAAAAAACAAGCACAATAATAAAATTAAAAGTATCAAAAAGTAGTGAAAATTAAGATAATTAGAGATCAAATTAATTAAATTTGGATAATTCTTTAAAAATTAAAAAATAATTAAGTTAAAGAAATTTAGTAAAAGAGAGTGACTCATTTTTTACTAGGTATGGTGTTAATTAATGTTAAAGCGAATATTAAAAAGATACTAATTTTTATTTAAATTATAACAATGATAAGATATAAAATTAAAAAAAATATATAGCTGGAATTATGCAAGGTAAAAGTATATACTTAAATTAAAAGTAAAGTGAAAAAATGTCAGGTATAAATTTAGAAAAAAAAAATAAGATAGATAAAGGCATATAGTTACATGAAGATATAGTTAATAAATATCTTTAATTGTTGTAAAAAATTTAGGAATAAAAGTAAGAAATATAATAATAAAGTTATAAAAATAATGAGAAAAAACAATAATTGTGTTAAATAAATAAAGAAAAAATATAATAAATAGATAAAATGGTATAATTAATTAAACAAGAGTTGTGTCAAAATAAAATAAATACTACTGGTTTAATATGTATTATATAAACAGTTATGGATTAATCATAAATAAAAAATATTTTTGATAAGTATGTTCCAGCCAATTTATAGTAATTATATATAATTTTTAGTTAAGTTATTTAGTATTTGTATGTAAATATTTTTAAAATAATTAATAAAATTATTATAATAGAACGGATAAGGATAATGTCCCTTGTATGCCTTATCAAAAATTGTAAGAGTTTTTTTTATTAGAATAAAAAGAAGATGTTGATGTTCAAGAAGTATAACAACTCATAAATTTTTTTAAGCTACAAAATAGTATTATGATCCAGTAATAAATTGAGTATTATGATTAACAGGATAATGATTAGTATGAAAATTTTAATTTTAATAAAAATAATCAATTTTAAATCAATTAAAATGAAAATGAAAAGTAAGAAAATAATACATTGTAAAAATTTTTGTATGAAGAAAAACAATTTTTAAGATTGGTTCATGAGTAAAATAAATAAAAAATTTTAAAGTTATTTAGTGATTTTTCTTAATAATAGAAAAGAAAA
Organism: Pseudocohnilembus persalinus; assembly: GCA_001447515.1. NCBI lineage: Eukaryota > Ciliophora > Oligohymenophorea > Philasterida > Pseudocohnilembidae > Pseudocohnilembus > Pseudocohnilembus persalinus. The sequence continues at coordinate 310,328 of LDAU01000154.1, forward strand.
TGAAGATATAGCTAAATTTATGCTATTTAATGAAGATATAGCTAATGTCAAAGAAAATATTTAGGCCTAACTAAATAATTTCAAAGCTGAAGAATAGGATGATTAAATGCTAGACTAATAAGATAATATGATTTAATTTTCTCATTTCTTGTAAATAATACTTTCTGTTAGAAATAGTATATTTGATCCTAAAAAAGAAATTCAAAATACGGTATAAAATATCAATTTAACTTTATAATTATTCTCTTTATTGGATAATGTTAAAATAAAAAAAATTAATAAAATAAAATAGGAAGCTGACCAGCCTTTAAATAATTTCTTTATTTGTGCAGCGAAAAATATATATAAATACAATCCAAATATAAGTAAAATAATATCCGTTGAATATATAGTTGAAAAATTCTAGGTTAATGATTAAAATACTAGCTATGAAAATCCAGAAATTGATCCTTGCAAACGAATATCTAAAGAAATTATTAGTCAAAATTTACCTTTATTTTATGTTTTGCTAAAAGGATATAGGTATGTATGATTATTGTTTTATAATATTTATAGTATAAAATAAATTAATTAAATTGAAGTTTTTAATTAATAAAAGTAAATAAAATAAATTAAAAAGGTATTTAAATTTTGAAATATGGGAAGGGCCTAAAAATGGAGAGCCAGTTATTAAAAGTGGATTTGATGGTTAATAAAATATTTTGTTCGCAGATATTTTAGTAATTCTTGTTTAATATGCTTTTTTTTAAACTAGTAATCCTCTTATTTTACATTTAGATTTACATTTATCAACAGCTTCTAAGTAAATGAAAAATCATTTATAAAATAACTATACTCAATTAATTGTATTTTATATTAATTATAATAGATTTCTATTATAAGAAATTTTAAAGAAAATCTTGAGTTTTCACTTATACAGTTTGCCTTACAATTATAAAGAAATACTTAAATACCCTAGCCTTGAAGAATTTTAATATAGAATATTAGTAAGTGGTATAGTTTTTAATATGGAAGAATTAGTGATTCCATAAGGTTAGAAATAAATTAGCTTAATGAGTTTAAATAAATTTGATTATGAAATTAGTAAAATTGATAATTTATTAGATTCTTGCAATTAAATATAGGATTATGATTCAAATCAAAATGAAGAAAAACAATAAACCCAGATAAGCTAATTAACTTCTAAATCGTAGGCATATTAGTAATTGGATGTTTAAACGTAAATTTAAATGGAATATATAGATTTTCAGCCTTAAAGTGATGAAGTAGGATAAATTTTAAAATAATAATTTTAATTATTATTTTGAAATTAATTTATATTATAATAAATAATTTTAAATTTAAATTTAACAGATAGATAAAGATATGCAAAAATTTACAAATGAAGAAGAAAATTACGATAAAAAAAAATAAATGGCCATTTAAAATTTTTTTGATAATAATATTATTAAAAAACCGAGACTTAAACATTACCTAGAAAGTATTTACGAAGACGTAGAAACAAAACGAAAAAGAATTGAGTCATAGAAAAGAAGATCTAAAGTTGCTCCGCCAATAATTGTAATATTATAATTTATATTTAAAATTAATATTTATAAATAGAAAAAAAAAAAAAAAAATATTATAAATAGTAAATATTAAATTATATTTCAAATAACGAAGATTTTAATTGATTTATAATTTAAAATTTTTATATTTTTTTTAAGATAAGAACATTATAGCAAATGAATATTTTTACTAAAGATTTTGACAATATAAAAAATTAATAAAATATTGAATCATTATATGGACTGTATGATGTTAAGTTTTTTAACAACAATTACTATAGTTTATGGGAACTATACTCAATATCCCTAAGATAATTGGAATATTTAAGCCATATATAAAAAATAAATAAATTTAAGTCTATTTAAGTAATTTAATTTACAAATGTATTTTATATATAATTATTTTGGATATTAATTTATATATTCTTTTTTAGAAAACAGCTGCATAAAACTTAATTTCTATGAAAAATTTTAATAAGCTATTTATAACAAAAGTAGATAATACGTAAAAAAACCAAAATTAAGTTAATTTCTAAATTTCTGATGGTAATTTTAAAATTGCTTAATTTAAAAAGCAGTAAATGAAATTTTTACTTATAATAAATTTTAAAAAAGCTTTAAGATAAGGTTGTCAAATTATTTTAAATAATCCTTTAACTTTTGATTTGAACAATTTAATATATGAAAGCTTTTTCCAATAAAATGGAAATAATAAAACTGGATTTGTTTTAAAACCAGAATTTTTAAGGTAACATTAATATAATAATATTAACAATGAAAGTAGTCTTAGTGACAGATCAGGGTAAATATATTCATTAATGAGTTTAAACAAAGGATAATATATGACATTCAAAATTCAATTTATTTCTGCGTATCAACTTTACCCTTCAAAATTATACAGGTAATAGATTTTATAATTATAGCTATTTTTTACTTTTCAAATGATGGATTTGCATGTCTAAAAAGATTTAATTAAAATAAAAATTTTTAATTAATTAATAATGTGTTTTACTAATAAAATATTTTAATTTAAAATTATAGCAAAGAAATGAATCTTAAAATAGAAGTTTTTGTTAAAAGACCTATTTAGTTAAAAAAGGATTTGAAAATGAGGAAAAAAACTTAATTAGATAAATATGTTTAAAATGTAAACGAATATAATTGGCAAAAAGAACATATAAGTGAATTTTTTGTTGATTAGGAATATTTCAAAGAAGAAATAATTGGAAATAATAATGTTAACCCCAAATTATAGCTATAATTCTAATTTTCTGTAAAAAAACCATAGTTTAGTTTTTTATGTTTTTAAGTTATCGACACTAACTAAAGCAATTTAATAGGATGGTATGCTTTACCTTGTAATTGTATAAGGTAGGGATATAGAGTTATACCTTTAAAAGACGAATTATTTAATACAATTAATAACTCTTATATATTTTGTAAAGTTTAGTATTTCGTAAATTAGTGAAAAAATAATAATAATAAGAGAAATAAAAATTAAAGTATATTTTAGTAATAAAGCAAGTATCTTATATTAAATTTTAAGTTGAGAAATAAATAATAAAAGAATATAAAAAAATATTAGTTAAATCTTATTTTAAAATAATTTATTTAGTTTAATATATTAAAATATTTTATGTATCAAAATGTATATATTTGTATATTTTTTATGTTATATTTATTATGTTTGTTAAAAATATAAATATAAAAGATCCCCAATCAGTAAAAATAATATTTGATGCAAATTGCATCATATAAGTCATACTTTGTTTTGATAAAATATATAATTCTAAATAAATTAGAAGCATTGACATATAATTAATTCATAAAGAAATATTAAAAACAAAATATAAATAAATTCCAATATTTATAAACATATAAAAATAAAAAAAATTACTATTAATTATGTCATCAGCTATTCCAGCTTTAGAAAATTATAAATTAACTTTGTTAAATAATGACTTAATAGGTCACATTTCTATTATAGCCCAAACTATGAAAAAAACTTTTTTTTCTGAATTAAATGTTTTATTTGATTATATTAAATTACATTAATCCTAGTTAAGATGTATTATTTTAACTAGTGAATGTAAACATTTTTGTACTGGACTTGATTTAGTCGAAGCCAGTTCTACCTTAAATGGGGACTCAGAAGTAAATTATAAATTATTAATTATATTTTTATTTATAAATAAAACTATTACAATTTTTCTCCCCTCAAACACCAATATCATAAAAATTTTGTTAACAAAAAAAAGATGATACATCATTATTAACATTGATTTTTAAATGTTAGATATTAATTATCCAATTTTTAATCTTATCTTTTTATATAAGGATGTTGGAAGATAAGGAATTTTTATTTAAAGATTAATAAAATAATGGCAAAATGATTTAATGAATTTTTTCAAAATTGAAATACCTGTCATTGTAGGAATTGATAATTTATGTATTGGAGGAGGAGTAGACCTGATATCTTTTTGTGATATAAGAGTATGTACTGAAAATGCTAAATTTACCATAAAAGAAGTTGATATTGGCATGTGTGCCGATATAGGAAGTGCATAAAGGTTTATATTTATTTAAAAATGTTAATTAAATTTATTAACTTGTTAAAAATATTATATATTACAAGATTACCTATGTTGATAAAAAATGATGGGAAATTGAGAGAATTGTTTTACACTGGAAGATTTTTTGATAGTAAGGAGGCTTAGGAATTAGGTTTAATTTCTAATATTTATAAAAATAAAGAAGAAATGTTCAAAAAGATGGTTGAATTGGCTACGACCATAAGTGAAAAATCTCCTGTAAATTAATTAAAATACTAGTATAATTAATAAATAATGTGTTTTAATATTTATTTTTTATAAAAAGGTTGCCGTATGGACTATCAAAAATGTTTTGAATCATTAATAATAGCAAGATTTCGAATAAAATTTAAGATATATGTAAGCTATAAACTCCAGTATGATATAAACTACTGATATGAAAGTTGCAATTATGTCCTTTTTATAAAAATAGAAACCAGATTTCCCAAAATTGTGATTATTATATAGATTAAATAATAATTTTTTAAAAGTTAATTAAGTAATTTTATTATTTTACTTTCATATTAACCTATTTTGCATTAATAATATATTTACAAATAACATATTGATATGGAATAATAGAAATAAAATATAAAATAAAATCAAAATTTTTATTTAAATGGTACCCGATTATATACTATAAAATACCCTTTAACAAATTTAAATTATTATTATAATATCATTCATTAAAATTATTAATAACCTTAAAATTCTTATCTAATGTTTCTTTCTTACATTAATTTTAATCTATTTTATTTTACTAAATTCCTTATATAAAGAACAACATCTCCTAATCCCACCTATAAAAAAATAATTTTATTTATAAAAAAAGTAAACAAAATATTAAAAAAATTAAATATTTAAATATTTTTTACACCATGTTTTCCAGAGATAATGAAACAATTATATTCAGTATTTTTTTTTAGTTTTTCAAAATTTTCTTACAGCTAATTTTCATCTTCTACCAAGTCAGATTTCGAGCAAACAACACAACCACTTTTTTCCAAAAAATCAGGTCTATACATAATCAATTCTTTTCTTAAAATTTCAAGTTATCTTTCTAAAGGAATATCACTTGTACAATCTAACACAAACACTAGAACCTAAAAAAATTAAAGAATATTATAAATTAATTTGTAGATTTTTTTTCTTAATCAAAGAAATTAAAGATATAATTACTATAATAAAATATTCAATTATAATAAAAAGTATTTAAATAAGCATAAAAAAAGAGCCAAATAATTTTATTCGTAAGCAAATTTTTTATTTTTTATATGAAAATAATGGTTTTACATTAGTTCTTTCAATATGTCTTAAAAATTCCAATCCCAAACCTTTATTTAAGTAACTTTTTTCTATAATACCTGGGATATCTGCTACTGTATATTCGAAATTATCTACAAATTTAATTTTTCCTACTGTAGGATTTAAAGTAGTAAATGGGTAATTTGCAATTTTAGGAAGCGATCTTGTCACAGCAGACAAAAATGTCGATTTTCCCACATTAGGAAACCCAACTAATCCCACATCCGCTAAGGATTTCAACTCCATATAAATAGTTTTTATCTAAAATTATAAAAATTAAAAAATATAAAAAATAATTAATTAAAAATATAAGAATTAAAAAAACATAATATAAAAAATTTAAAAAATATAATAAAAAAAAATAAAATTTATAAATAATATCTTTTATAAAAAATTTTTAAATTGCATCTTTTATAAAGTATAAATATTATTTTTTTTTTATTTACTTATCCTAGTCCTCCTTTATTGAGAGGAGGCTCACTTATTCCTCTGTGATTTTTATTTCCTCTACCTCCGTATCCCCCTTTACATACTGTGTATTGTTATCCAACTTTCGCAAGATCAATTAAAAATTTTTAGTAAAAATCTCTTTTTTTTCTCGGTTATTATGTGAGCATATTTATATCATCTGTTAAAACTTTTCTTTCTTCTAATACTTCATATAATAAAGTTCCAACTGGAATACTTATATGTATATCTTTTCCGTTTTTACCCATTTTTCCTAATTTTTAACCACTTTTACCATTATTCCCCTTAAAGTGAATATTAGAATTAATTAGTTTTTTTATTTGAACAAAATTATTAATTTGTATAAATATTTTCGACAACAATTATTTACCTTTATTTCTTTTTTTTAAAAAATTCGTAAATCATTGAAAAAATCAGTGGCCTAAAATATAACATCCCCTCCTCTACCTCCATCGCCTCCGTCTGGAGCTCCTGTTCTTACTCTATTATCTCTAAAAAATGTTATAGCACCATGTCCTCCATTTCCTGCATATCTGAAATAAATATATAATAAATAAAATAATTGACATTTATTATTAATATTTTATTTAAAAATAATATTAAATTCTTAATTTATTAATTTCAAAAATTTTAACTAGTTTGTAAATTTAAAATGTGGATAAAATTATAGTATATGTATATAAATTAGTAAATATTTTTTTTCTTTTTACACTTTTAGTTTAAATTTGTCAACAAAAGTATTTTCTTAAAAATTAGCTTCTGACTGCTAATAAACTTTGGCCGTTTTTTCATTTGAATATGATTTATCATCAGGAATATTACTATTTTATTATTAAGTACAAAATTTGTTTATAGATTTTAAGTATCTGAAAAATTTAGTCTAAATCATCATTTTATATTTTACTTTTAAAAATTTATTTTTAGTTTTCCAAATTTAATGTACCTAAATTTTAATTTTCTAGTATCAATTATTAAATTATTAGAAGAAAATTTTAAATGAAGAATTTAATGCCATAAAATGCCTTTATTAAATTAATATAAATTTGCAAAATACTCCAGGTTAGTGGGTTTTATAAAAGTCTTAGTTAACTCTAATTAATATATCACAATTTCTTATTTAATATAAATTTAATATGGAATGAAAATTAAGTTAAATTTTTATTAAAAATTTGATCTAACTTGGTGGCCTAAAAAAGAAATACATTTAATGTTATCAAAATGGAAAATCAAAATGATATCATACTAAAATAGTTTGAATAATAAAGGTGAAAATTTATTAATCTTTCTCCGATTTATTGATATATAAATAGCTTTTATCAAATATTAAATATTTTTTGATTTATGTAAATAGTTATAATAAATTGATTAAATTGAGACTTAGTAAAATTTATATTAAAAATCGAAAAAAAAACTTTGTTTTTTTTTATTATTAAAATAAAAAAATAAAATTATTGAACTATTAATAAATAAAAAAGAAAAGAAAAATAAAAAAGAAATTCCAAGCATTTTACCCGCAAAAAATAAATATTTTTAGTATATCCAGATAAAAAATTTATAGGAAAAATGGCAAAAAAACCTAAGAATTTTAACTTATTACCGAGAAAATTTAAAATAAAAACTAATTAGCCAGAATAATAATAATTTAAGTCTGATTATCCTTCTAATTTTATTAGAACAACGAGATATACATATATAGATTTCCTGCCAAAATCTTTATTAATATAATTTTTAAGGTATAAATTTTAAAATTTTTTTATATTTTTACATTTAATTATATTTAGCAAATTAAATATTAAAAAATAAATAAAATTATTTTAGTTTTTAAACATATTAAAATTATTTGCTAATTTCAATAAAAGTATTTTTAAAGTTTACTTTAAGTTTTTTTTATGAAATATTTATTAAAAATATGTCAATAATAAGATTTTTTTACCCCCAGATTTAATTTTTATATTTTATAATTTATAAACTTAAATATCAAAATAGTAATATTTGGCCAAATTGCATTCAATTTAATTTTTATTAATCATACATGCGCATTTTTATTTTAAGTATTTATTACTTTTTTACACTTAAATACCAAAATTTTAAAAAATAATTAATAATTTATAATAGTTTTATTGGTTAAATTTTTATTTAATTTTTAGAGTGGCAAATGTTTATTTTTTGGCAATCGCAATTATTAGTTGCTTTCCATCAATTTCTCCTTTTACACCTGTATCAGCTATCGCCCCATTAATATTTGTATTGGCCGTCAGTATGTTAAGAGAAGGGTAAAAAAAAAGAAATATAATAAAAAATATTATTATAATAAAAGTATTATATAATTTTTATACATTATTTAATTTAGATTTGAAGATTATTAAAGAAGAAAGAGTGATAAAGAACTTAATTCGAAAAAAACGATAAGAATAGAAAATGGAGTAGAAAAAATAATTTCATGGGCTGAAATAAATGTTGGTGATTTAATGAAAATTACTGATGATGAATAAATTCCTTGCGATATTATAGCGTTATCAACAAATTAAGAATAAGGGAATTGCTATATTGAAACTGGAGCATTAGATGGGTAATAAATTACTAAAATTATGTTTTATTTTAATATAAAATTAACTTATTTAACATATAGACTTTATTTTTGTAAATAAACTAAATATAAATATATAAAGAGAAATTAATTAATTCTAAAAATAGATTTTCCTATTTTTAGATTAATTTATTTGAGTAAAACAAATAAATTTCTTAATAATTTTATAGAAATAAAAATCAATTTTATAAACTATTCTATTATTAAAAGCGAAAAAAACTTAAAGCCCAAACAGGCCACAAAAGAAACATAGGCTATGTTTAAAAGTCCTACTGATTTTTCTAATTTAGATGTTTCTCTAAAAGCAGAGCCACCTAATACATTTTTGTATAAATTTGAGGGAAGTTTATTTGTAGAACATGATTAATAAAAAAAAGAACCAATATTACTAGGACCAAAATAACTTCTATTGAGAGGAGCATTTTTAAGAAATACAGAGTATTATTATAAATTTAACATATGTATATTTATACTAATATATATATATAATTAATATTGTAATTAAAATAATCATTAAATTAATTATTAATTTACTAGATATGTTTATGGTGTTGTAACATATACCGGTATGGATACAAAAATAATGAAAAATGCGGGATTAGGAAAAATCAAATAATCTGATTTAGAAAAAAAAATGAATGTAAATATAATATAACTCAATATTTAAATATATATCATAATATTCGCTTATTAATAAATTAACTCTTTTATTTTTTAGTTTTATATAGTATTAATTTTATTGGTTTTGATCTTATTGTCATTAATTTAAGCTGTTATAGGAACAGTTTGGATTTCTAAATTTCATGAAGATCATTGGTATTTAGCATACGAATATGACGATGAAGATTTAGGATTTATTTATTTTCTCAAATCTTTACTGACTTATATAGCATTATTAAATACAATGATACCTATATCTTTGATTGTAACATTAGAAATAGGTGAGAATAAAAATATTTATAATTTAAAAGCTATTTTTATATAATTTTTATGATTATTGATTTAAAATTACAGTAAAATTGATGCAATCTTACTTTATTGATTGGGATGATTAACTATATGTAAAAGAAAAAGATAAAAGAGCAAAACATTTAACTTCTACAATAAACGAAGAATTAGGACAAATAGAATATATTTTTAGTGATAAGACTGGTAAAAAAATACTAAATTTATTAAAAAACTAAAATTTAATGTATTTTTTAAAATTGTTTAAAATTTTATAAGGAACATTGACTTGTAATGTGATGGAATATAAAATTGCAGTTATTGGAGGACAATAATATGGTTCCCTAGATTAATGGGAAAGTGATTCAAATTCTGAAGTAATTTTACCTCATAAACAAGATGAAGATCATTAACATATAGAGCTAACAAAGTTCTCATTTCATGATGAGTAGCTAAATTCCTTATTATAGGGAAATTAATAACATAATTATCAAGTAATAATTATCTTATATTATTCAATTTTTAAATAAAATTAAATACTTAAAATATTGATAATATTTTTCAGACAAATTATGAAATAAAAAGTGAAGATGGAAAATCTGTAATTAAAATTGATGATTAATAAGCATTAGCTAAAGAATATTTTACATTATTATCCACAGCACATGAATGTGTGGTATAAAAATAAACAGAAACAAAAGACCCGACTAAGTATCATTAAATAAGATATAGGTATAAAATTTTTATAAAGAATTTAATAATATTTTTATATTAATTAATTTTATTTATTTATATTAATTAATTTAATTAAATTAAAAATAAGTGGTAATAGTCCAGATGAAATTAGTTTGGTAGATACTGCAAAGCATTTAGGATTTGTATTTTTAGGTTCAAGTTCTAGTACAATGACTATAAATATACTTGGATAATAAAAAGAAGTAGATCTTCTTTAAAGTTTCGAATTCGATAGTGACAGAAAAAGAATGTCTGTTATTATTAGAGATAGAGAAACAAATACAATTAAAATGTATAAAATATTTTTTATATAAATTTTAAAAATAAAAATATGTTTATTATATTAAAATAATTTATATTATTTATTAGGTATACAAAAGGTGCTGACAGCATAATTTTATAAAGATTAGCACCATAATAGCAAAATATAGACGCGATTAACTAAAAATTAAGAGAGTTCAGTATTTTAGGTTTAAGAACTCTTTTAATGGGAGTAAAAGTACTTTCAGAATAAGAGTACAGGTAATTCGAATAAAAATATAATAATTTGGGAAATTAAGAAAACAGAGCAGCTTAATAAGGTTAAAAAAAATTAAATCATAATATTTATAAATTTCATTGGTTTTGCTAATTTTTAATTTAAATTATATATATATAGCTAAGATGTAAGATGAGATAGAATAAAACTTTACCTTAATTGGAGCTTCAGCCGTAGAAGATAAGCTTTAAAAAGATGTTCCTTAAACAATTTATGATTTAATTAGAGCTGATATTAAGGTTTGGATGTTGACTGGTGACAAATTGGAAACAGCTGAAAATATTGGAAAATCTTGTAAACTAGTATAGGATGACATGGTAAAATTTTTAATAAATTGTGAAAATTAAGAAGAACTTGACAAATAATTAAACGATTGTTTTGATGCGATAAAATAGGAATAAATCATAAACTAGATATAAAGAAAATACTTATTAGTTACAGGTAAAAAACTAATTATTATAAACATTATTTTTAAGAAAATTTTTATTAAGTATTTGTAAAATCTTTTTTTAGGGGACTCGTTAAATTTCATTCTTGAAGATAAATAAAATAGTTAGAAATTTGTAGATTTAAGTAAAACCTGTGAATCTGTCATTTGTTGTAGGGTTAGTCCTAAATAAAAAGCATTAGTAGTAAAAACAATTAAATAAGCTCTAAAGAAAATAACTTTAGCCATAGGAGACGGGGCCAATGATGTCAATATGATATAAGAAGCCCATATAGGTAAATAAATACATAATAATTATTTATTTATCTAATTAGTTAATTAATTTTATTATTTTTACGTTTTATTTTATTATTTTACTAATTCTATTATATTTATTTTTTTTATTATTTATTATATTATAATATATGATTATAGGTATTGGGATATATGGAAATGAAGGTATGTAGGCAGTATAAAATTCTGATTTCGCTATTGGTGAATTTAGGTGTTTGTGGAGACTTTTGTTTTTCCATGGAAGAATTTCATATGTAAATTTAATTAAATATTTTAATCATTTTTAAAGATTAATTGAAAATTAATATTATATTTAGATAAGAAATTCCGAAATGATCCTCTATTTCTTCTATAAAAATTTGTAAAAATAAAAAATTAACAATAATAACAGAATTTAAAAAATTTGATTATATTAAAATTATTTTATTTTAAGACTATTCACTATTCCCCATTTTTTCTTCGGATTTTCTAATTCTTATTCTGGATAATCATTTTTTGATGACTATTTTATATTATTCTATAATATGGTTTTCACTGCTTTGCCTCTGGTACCTAAAATATTTATTTTAAAAATACTATTATTTAAATAAATGTTAATATTATTTAATATAAAATTATTTATATTATTTAATATAAAATTATTAATAAATTTAAATTAAAATTATAACTAGGTTGCTAGAGCTATTTGCGATCAAGATGTTAACTATGTAACAAATTTAGGTCCTAGATTTTAGCAAATAATTGGATAACAAAAAATAAAAAATAAAAAAGACTTTTGCCGAAAAAAAATTCCGGAAATTTATGATGTTGGATAAAAATAAAAATTATTCAATAATAAAAAGTTTGTAAGGTGGTTTATGGAAGGAATCTTAGACTCCTTATTTATTTATATTATCGGCTATTTTACCTTAAATAATTTAGTTTTGCATTCTTAGGGGTATAATGGAAATCTATGGACCTTATCATAAACTGTATTTACAGCAATTATTTTGGTAAATTATATTAACTTTCTATTTATTCATTAAATTAAAATGATCATTTATGAATTAAATTAATTAAAAAATATATGATTTTATTATATTTTAAAAGGTTGCAAGTACTAGATTAGCTATTTATACTAGATATTGGACTTGGTTGAATTATTTGTGTTTATTTGGACTATCAATAGCAATTTATATAATTGCAATGATAATTGCTTAATGGATATCTCTTACTCATATATATTACACAGTGTTTATATTTGTAAAAAATATAATTCTTAACAATATTATAAAATATAAAAACATTTTTTATATTTAAATAACTCATATATATTACATAATGTTTATATTTGTAAAATAAATAAATAAAATTTTAAACAATGTTGTAAAATATAATGTTTTTTATATTTAAATAGTTAGCAAGTCCCCATTTCTATTTATTTATCTTCTTGGTAGTAGGATCATTATTTTTATTTGACTATTTGATTTTTGTAGTTCCCAAATTTGTACAGTTACAAAAAGCCGATTTTTTAAGAATTTTCATGAAAGGACAAAACTTTTGGAAAACAAAAAGTTAATTAATAAGAGAGGTACCAGACCATACAAATACAAAAAAATATCTAAAATCTTATGATTCATTATAGCCTGTAAATTAAATTTTATTTGCGCAAAATAATTAAGAATAAGCTGTCACAAATATTGGTTAGAAATAATAGCTATAAAATGGAATTAATGGAATAGTTAATTAAGACAGTGAATAAGATAGTAGTCATAAAAACTTGAATGGGGTTAAAGCTAATGGGGGGAGATAGCAAGTAATTTAAACAATTTATTTATCAAAATTAAATTTTATTTAAAATTAATATGATAGGTTAATACAAATCAAAGACAGAGACAAAATCATAAAAACTCTATGGACAATCCTCTATCCACTGTTCAATATATCATACCATCTAATTAAAAATAAAGATAAAATACAGCATATGATAATAGTCCTAACGGAAGTTGCGTACTAAATTTGGCAAATGATAAAATTGATTTCAAACATGAAAATAAAGAGGAGGATTCAGTTTTAGGTGAAACAAAATAAATTCCAGTTTTAGACACTAAACAAAGTTATATTTAAGCCAGAAGCAATAATTTATCATAAAATGAGAATAAAAATAATATTAATAATATAAATAATTTGAGTGATATATTTGAAAAAGGATCCTAAATTCCTTAAAGGTAAAAATAGCAACAATAATAATAATAAAATCATGATACATATAGTTAAAAAAGTAAAAATTCTAAACCACCTATGGAACATTTGAGTAATATAGGAAGAAGTTAATAAAAAAGAAATGAAGTTGAATTAGAATATTTATCTTAAGACTAATAAAGTTAGATAAGTTAAGCAAATTAGTCAAAAACCAAATACCCTTTCAGAATTTAAAAATGATAAATAGTATATTTAAGTTAATTTATTCAAATTTTAAAATGCTAAGTTACACCTTATAATTATTAAAAATATGTTAGATATACAAATTATATATTAAATTAAAAATATTATCTATATAATTATATTCTTATTTTAATAAATTTTATCCATTATTAATAGGAAATTTAATTTTTCTTAAATATAGTTAATTTTAATTTTAATTACATAGTTTATTTCAGTTTTTTATATTCAACTATTTATTAAAATACTTATAAGAAATTATTGAAACCAAATATAGTTTAAACATTTATAGTAAAGTATATTTAAAGAAAGAAAAAATTAAATATTATAAAAAAAATTTAATTTAAAATTATATCATCCCATTTAAAAAATAATATAATTGGTTAAAATAATTTTAAAATATAAAGGTTATTCTAGATTTAACTATCGAAAAATTAAATTATTTTTATAAAATTCTGATTATATATTCATCTATTTTTGAAGCTATTAATTTCTTAATATAAGAATCTATAATGCATAAATAAATGATGATTTTATAAAATCTCTTAAATAAATATTATACAATAATCAATAGTTTATATTTTATTGCAATAATTTTTACAATCTTGAATAAATTTTATTAATATTATTTTTAAAATGTTGAAAGCCAGATTATGAATACTAAAATAATCAAGAAAATTAAAGAAAAGAAGAAAAAACAAAAAAAAAAAACAAAAAATTTTAAAGTAAATAAAATTTAAACAAAAAACTTTTTATTTAATTAAAGAAATCAAAATAATATAAAAAATTTATAATTTATGGAATTTCTATAATCTCCCAAATAAGGTCATTCATTACAAAGTCAATAACTAGAATTTTCAACTCCGCCTACAAATAAATAGTATTATTAAAAAAATGATTATCTCAGAAGTTAATTTAAAAGAAATAAAAAAAAAATTTCATATGGACATTTACATTCAATTACAAAATAGTTAAAATTTGAAAGCAGAAGTGGAAGCAAAAGTTCAAAACAATATAGTAGCTAATAATAAAATTCAAATAACAATTGCATAAGTTTTGTAAGTTCTATTTTTGGAGATTCATCTTTATCTGGTTAACAAAAATTTTCGTAATAAAATTAATTGAAAGTTACAATAAATTCATTTACATAATAGTAAAAAATTGAAAATTTGTAGCAGCAAGGAAACTTAAACTAAAATTTGAATACAAGTAATTTTTCGTAATATATAGATGATGAATTAATTTAACTGCCTTTGATATAATAAAAATAATAATTTACACAAGAAAAATTACAATAAGAAAAATTTCATTAATTATAAGAATAAATATCTCTATAAAAAAATAATTTTCCTAGCTTTAAAAATAGTGAAGATGATAATTATTAGGAAATTAGGAGTCGTTTAAATTATAATTAGTATTAATATTAATAAAATGAGTTGAATTTAAATTTATTTAATAATCCCAGTCCATCTTATTTTTCTAACTAAGATAGTATTAATAAATAATGTCAATAATAGTAATTATAAATCAGTAACTCAAATTATGACAATAGCTAAATTTATCAATAAAATTAAAATAAAAATCATGTTGTTAATTTATAATCTCAATTTTCCGATCTAAATATAAGTAATTAAAACTAATAATAGTAAGATTAATAAATATACTAGTAATAAGAAATTAATAATGAAATTTGTTTAAATAATGATCATAATCAATTTTCTGATTAAATCGTATAAAGAATAGAGTAATAATTTCAGTTACTTTTTAATAGTGATAGAAATAATTACAGAAATATATCTGGATAAAATAGGTCACCTTAGCCTTAATTATAAGGGAGTATTAAAAAAAGTGCATTATAAAAAAAAAATATATAAAAAAATAAAGGTAAAAAAATCCAGTGTCATTCTATTTTAAAATTCAGATGATTTAGATAAAATACTAGCTAAATTAACATAACGAAAAATAACAATGAATTAGTAAATTAGGATAATATTATATTATAAATTCAAAATTATTTTATTAAAATAATAATAAATAACCATTCAAGCGAAATTATAATGTCTTATTTATTTAACATAGTTTAATAATTACATACTTATTTAATAATATTCTTAGAAAAAATGTTTAGTTTTAATACATGAAAATTAAATAGTATAATGTTTTAAGCTGTTATTAAAATTATTTTAAAATTTATATTAGTATACTTATATTTAAGTTTTAATTTTCAATAATTTGCTATATATTTCAATCATTACTTTTATTTATACATTATATTTTATACATATCATAAATTATATAAAGTGTTTGTTTTATTGTATTTAAAAATATATTAAATTAGATTAATTGAAACTATAGACTTTTATATGAAAAATTATATAATTTTAAAATAAAATATAGTGATTAATAAAAAGTATAAATAATTCCCATTATCATTAATTATTATTGATTGTATTTTTATATATTAATTTTTTCTTATAATATATACGACCTTTTAATATTATATTTTTATCAATTTCAAATTTATCGTATTAACTTATAAAAATATATTGAAGTTTTATTTTAAGTATTAAAACAATTTTTATTTTATTTAAATAATTTCAATTATTTGTATTAAGGTATTTTTTTTATTATTATTTTTATTAATATTAAATAAGTTATATTTCTAACAATTTGTCTTCTAACGAAAGTTTTTTATCTTAAGTACTTTTTTCGCTACTTTTATGACGATTTACCCATTACTTTTAGGCATATGAATTTGTTTCAATTTATTTTAATATGTTTTTAATAGAGTTGTTTTTATTTAACATTTGAGCTTATTTATTTTTATAAAATTACTAGTTAATAGGAAAAATTTCATTTTACTTTTACTAACAATACATTTAAATTTCATTTTGAATCATATAATTACTAGTTATAGATCTACCCCGAACTGTAGAAATATCTAATAATTCATTGTTTTATTTTTATTTTAAGTTTTTAGGTTTAGCTAAGTTTTAACTGCTATTATACATAAAACTTTGATTTTTATTTTATTTTTTTAAGCTTTAAATAGTGTTTTAATTTTAATTTTAAAAATTATTAGCGTTATTATTTATTTCATTTGCGTTATTATTATTATTTTATTTAAAATTTATTTTTGGAAAATAAGGATGACTTTAAATAAGTTGAGATTCATATTAATGCAGCTAAGATATACTTTAAGTGTTCTTATCTACTAATTTATCATTGAAAATATTATTTTCCATTTATTAATTACTATTTACATTCCTACTTTTATCATAAATACTATATAAATTATTTTTATTTTATTAAATTTTATTTTAACGTTATGAATCTTCAAATGGATTTTGTATAAATTAGCTATAATAATTACTTTATTATTAATTTTGATTTTCTCTAAAAAATCTTTTTTCATTCAATAATTTAATAGATGATTATTTGTTTATTAATTATTCTTGATTTAAAATTTAATTTTGTATTTGTTTAATATTAGGTGAGCCTTATCTTTAATCTGATATAACAGAGTCATTCAAAAAATTAGAATTTTATTTATTATTATATATCAATTTCAATCCTTGTTATATCAACTCATTATTCTTAGGTGAAAAATTCGTTTAATTTTATTTTTTTTATTTTATTTTTTAAAAAAATATGTTATTATTAAGTTGCTGTCCCAAAAAATTTTTATCAATTTAATTTTAATTTAAATTTTCAAAATCAAAAACCGTAATATTATTTTTTTAATTATTGTTGTTATTATAATCGAAATAATCTTCTTAAAATAAGGAATTTTCATTTCTTTATTTTTAAATATTTTGAATAAACCTAATATTAGAAGAAATAAAGTTTTTTTTAGAGTAATTGAATTAAAATTAAAAATATTTTTAATCATTTTTATCTTTCAAGATGAAACTATCCTGGTTTTGATTTTTAGGTATTTATTTAATTTTTTAATTAAAACTAATTTGGGTTTTTTACTCTTTTATTTTTTATTTATTTCTATCATTTGATGTAGATCTAGCATTATAAAATTTATTAAAAATCACTTTAGATTTTTAATTTTTTGGTACCTCTTAAAAACTGTTATTTTCTATATCTAAATTATCTTCTGAAGGGCTGCTATCCGAACTAAAGTTTATTTTTATAAAAAATTTACCTTTTTTTTTTAATATTTAATTAAATATTTTGTTTGTTTTATTTTACCCATCAGATTCTTAATTTTATTGTACCATTAGTTTCTTATATTTTTCTTTTGTTTTTAATTTTTAAATAATTTCTTCCTTCAATTAAATTTAATTTTCGTAGCTAGTATAACCAATTTATATATCATTTCTTTAAATTATTAATTATCTATATAAACTTTTAGATATAAAATTTAAATTATACAATTTTACCTTAATTTTACAGGAAAAAGTATTTTTATAGCTTTACATATTTAAGCGCCAATTTATTCTATATCTACTGTTGATAGATGTACCTTATCTTTAATAGCTGAACAGAAAGATGTTTCAATAGTAAAAACATTAGATATGTTCAATAATTTGTAAACCTGTATTCTTGCTGTACCCTATTTATTTTTAGGCATCTTTTAAATGTAATAAATTTTAATACCATTTTTTTGTTATAAAAAAATTTAAAATTTAATTTACGGAAAAATTTGAGTATGCATATGAAAAAGGTTTAGATAACTTAGATAATAAAAAAGGGAATTCTCTGCAGGCAAAGGGTTATTTTGGGTTATTACATCCATATGCAAATACCCCTTTTTTTATGCTATGACCATGTAAATCTAAATACATGATAATATTGTTTTTTATTTTTAAATATCTTTACAAATTATAAACTTCAGGATAAAGTTCTCTTAAAAAAATAAATGTTAATTGACGTATTAATTAGATTTCTTTATTAATATTTTTTTTATATTTTACTTTGAAGGTTTTTTCCATCTTCTATTTAAATCACGACCACTTATAGAAACTCTATTATTTCCTAATATAACTCCATCTGGATTTACCATAGGGAATATTGTAAATATATAACACTTTCTTAATAACCTTGCTTATTCATCGTCGCTAAGTAAAAAATTTATTATACCTTAGACTATAAACGAAGAAACACTTTCACCTGCATGTGTCCTAGCTGATATTATAATTCTTTTTTTCTAATTATAACTCATATTTTATTCATCACCTTCATTTTTAACCTTTTTGCTGTTTTTTTTATTTGTATCTATTGGTTCATTTTATTTACTGTTTGTATTTTAGGTTTATTCTGTTTATTCCTTGTTTTATTTTGAAATTTATTCAGAGGCTTCATTACAATTTTATTATTTTATATTACTATTTATTTTATCAGAATTTAGTTTTATATCGTTTACACCATTATTTTCTTATTTTGGTGTTGTATCGTTTGACTTGGTGTTATCTGTGTCCTATAAATTTTCTCTATCTGATATTACTATCATTTCTACTCTATTCCCTAGCAAACTCCTACAAATCGCTGATCTTTTAACATAAAAACTATATTACCTCATATTAATATTCATTTAAAGATATTACTAGAGTTCACTGTAACTATTTAAAAATTTAGAGTAATAAAAAATAAAAAATAAAAAAATTTAGAAATTCTACTATATTTAAATATTTTTAATAAAATATTTACGTATAAGGTTGTGAAAAGGCAAAGTATGTTTCATCGTTTTCAGTTTTAAAATCATACTAAAAAGATAGAGTGTAATAAAAATGGTTACTTAAATTGTTAAAGCTGTTATTAATTCTTAAATTTTACTTTTTTGGTCTTTATATAATATTTTTGAAATAATAAATATTTTCCCCTCCTCTAAACCAACTTATTTTATTATTTTTTTAGCTATTTAAACTGAAGACAGAAATTTTCATACCTTATTAATAAAGCGATTTTTTTTTTCTAAAATTTAATATGTTAAATACTACTTTTCCTGTTTTATTCTTATTTTAAACTTTAAAAAAAAACCATTATGTACAACCTTAGGTATTTATATCATTCTATAATAATAAAGCATATTCATTTTAGTCGACCTATGATACTTTTGCAAGATTACCGCTTTCAAAATTACTAGAAAAATAAATATTATCTTATTTATTTAATTTTTAATCATTATTTTATCTATTTGTTATATCAGGCAACTTTTAATTTTCTAAAATTAATGAATTTTCACTTTCGCTTTCTATTTCTTAACCTACTGAATTATTTTAATTATCAGTTTTTAACTTATCTATATCAGACAAAGGTATTTAAACCACGTTAAATTATGTATTCTTTTTTTTATATATATCCTATTAAAATTTTTCGTATATTATACTGTAATTTTTGTTACAAAAATAAAATTCTATTTATTATTTATTGAATGATTTTTCCTTAGCTTATTAATATTTATTTTGTTAACTTTATTATAAAAATTACTATTATTATTGCTAAATATTAGGCAATTTTTAAGAAGAATTAGTCAGATTCCGGCTTTCTTAAGTAATATTTTATATTTAAAAATCGTAAGCAATTTAAAATTAAAATTCTGTAAACATATTTTTTATTTTGTCATTTAATTTAGATTAATAATTTTAAATTTAATATTCATAATTGTAGTTCTATTATTACAGCGCCTCATTTTATGGCACATTTCCTTTGAAATATGGTAATTCTTCTATTTTAAAATTATTTAAAAATATTGGTTATTCAGATTATTCTGAAACCTTTGATAATATTGAATTAGCAGGTATAATTTTTATTTATTTCTCAATAATTTCTAATGGGTTTTGTTGTTCAAAATTACATTACTACATAACTTATTTTTATCAATTTTATTTTTATTTTATATTTTATTATTATTATTTAATTATTTTATAATATCATAATTATAATTAAATAATGTAATTCTAATTTTTGTAAAATAAAAATTGGTAGACGTATGAATGACTATTGAATCACTTATTTTATAATTTTAAAATTGTATTATATTTCATATTAATATTGTTATTTGATTCTTTTACATTTATGGATAAGAAGAAATTAAATTATTAAATATAAAAGTCCTAAAGCTAATATACCAATTTTAATTAGAATAATATAGCAAAATGAGTGATATTTTATTTCATTATTTAATTATTTTACATAAAATAAATATAGTAATTCTAATTATGTTATCATAATTAAATAGTAATATAATAAAAAATTTATTTAAACTAATTTAAAAATAAACAATATTTATGAACAATATAAATAAAAAATTGATGATGTTTCATGTTGAAAACGAATAAAACAAAAAAAATGAACCCAATCATAATAAATCCCCATAAAATAACAATAATAACTTCAGACTTCCTTACATAAATATACCTAATTAAAAGCATAATAAAAGTCTATAAAAAATATAGAAGGGTAATATTTAAAGGGATTTTAGATCATATTCTTAAAATGCTTAATATTAAAATATTAAATAGTTTTCTGGGGAAAATGAAAAAATAAATAGGCTAAAATAAATATAAAATTAGGATAATAATCAATCTGATTTCGATATATAGGTTTAAAAATATTAAATAATAATTCCTAAAAATTAAGGATTTGAAAATAATATTAATCAGCAGAATATTGAAGGATTCAATAAAGGAACTATTTTAAAACAAAAATATTTATTTAATAGATAAAATGAAAAGAGTTTTAATAAAAATAAACATATAAAGCTTGATAAAAATGTTCAAATGGAAAATATATTAGATACAATCATGAAACCTGATAACAAATATTTTATGAAACATAATTACACATTTTTATAAAATAATAATTAAAAAAAAAAGTACAACCTAAATTAGAGTTTACCTTAGAATTATCTTTAAAATTAATTAAATATAAATATAAATAATTAAATAAACAGCTAAAAAATAAGATAAAGTATACATAAAAATCAGAATGATGAATGCACAAAAGACGTTTATAATAATAATAAAAAAAATTAGCAAAGAAATAGACAATTTTATTCTTTTGATATCAAACAAAAAAGCTAAGCAAAATAAAATTCAATATAAAACAACAACTTTAATTTAAACAATAAAATATTACATTCTAGTTAAAATGAAAACAAATTAAGTTTCACATAAAATACAGAATATGATAGGTAAATTAATAGATAAGATTAAGATATAATAACATAAAAGTTATAAAGGAGTTTTGAAGATACTTTGAAAAATGATTAAAATTAAAATAATTAGAGAAAATAATCTAAAATTGTAATTAACAAAACTTTAAATGCATAACAAACAAATATAAATAAAAATAAAGGTATTAAAGAAATTTAAAAAGATTAATAATAATTTTAATTGTAATAATTTTGTTAAAATCCTTAAAAATCTTAAAATAATATTTTCGATTCAAATATGTAAGATAAAAAATAAAAAGCAATAGATAAACATTCTATAATTCCAATTAAAATGCAAAAGTTATTATAAGGTAATTAAAATGACAATAAGGTGGAATAAAATAAGCAGATATTTAGTTAAAATAAAGATCAAAACTAATTTTATTAAGTTTTAACCTAGGATAATACATATATGAGTCAAATGTCGAAAGATTACTTGAACTAATAAAATTAATTAAGGGATAAAGTGCTCAATTTTAGTCAAAATAATTAATGGGAAAATTACGTGCACGAAGGTATTTTATAAAAAATTTAGAAAAAGAAAATAGAAAATTAAGAAAACTTAGACTAATATATTAGTAATGAGCTAGAAAAATTAAATTAATTGTATATTTAAAGAGGTAGCGTTAATTTATAAAATTTTAATTTGTAACCGATTTAATAATAATAAAAATGGAAAAAAATGAAGAAAAATAAAAAATAAAACATTTTAAATATTAGCTAAAATTATAGTTACAATTTTTCAAACGATATAAAATCTTAGAAATCTATAAATTCTAAAAATATTAATAAAATTACAGCCAAACTAGATGAGGAATTATATGGATATTTTCCGAATTAATAAGATGAATAAAATAAAGATTTATTTAGTTCTTCTGTTTTTATTAAAAATTATAAAAAAAACAATAGTTAAGAAAAGAAAGAGTTTATTAAAGATAATTAAATTGAAATTAAAACTCAAAATTATGAATAAGAATAACTATAATTAAAATAAACCGATATTTTAGAAAATAATTAATCTGAAGAATTTTCTAATTTAAATTAATCGATAGACTATAAATAGTGGGTATTTAATAATAATACTATAATTATTTTTTTTATAAAAAAAATGATAAAAGATAATTTTATTAATTTATTTTTAAGGGCTTCATTGTAGATGAAGAATTTTCAGAATCAGAAAAAAAATAAAATAAAAATGAATCATATAATCAAAATATGAGTTAAATAAAATCTAAAATAAGTAATAATTCAATTATTTCTGTAAAATCTGCCAAATTTGGAGGTGAATAATATGGAAAGAAAAGACTTTCCTCAGCAAATTATACTTATAGGAATGATCAAGAATTGGAAGAGCAAAATAAGGTTATATAAATTTTAAATAGAAGTTTTATAATAACTTTTTGTTTGGTTTTTATTAAAATGGAATAAAAAAATTTATAATTTTTTTAAAAATATTTTTATCTATATCTATTAAAATTGTTTAATTAATTATTATTAATATCAAATTAATGTATTTCTATTTTATAGCCAGAAGACATATAATAAATAATATCTTCAAATAATAGCATGATTCATTAAATGATAAAATTGAAAGGTAAAAAATTAAATTATTAAAATTATTCTATTGATTTAATGAATGACTTGTAAATCTAAATTTTGATTAAAAACGAATTTTAAAAATTATTTGTGGTAAGTGAATATCTTAATGAAAATAAACAGGAGTATAAAAATGAAAATATTGATCTTTTAGAAAAAGAATAAATTGATAAGATATACGAAAATTTAAAATAAGAAAACATTTTTCAAAATAACTAAATATAAAAATCAGATTTAAAAAAAAGTTCAATTGATAGTGGAAAATCTTACATTTAAAGAAAAAATATCAGTTACTTATAAGATTTATTAAAAAAAAATATTGATTGGAAGATTAATTTTTAGATTTTCACTAATTATTTTTCAGAAATATTTTTGAAAAACGAATTAAAGCTAAAAAATAAAATATTAAATTCGCTTGATTTTCTGATTTGCAATAAAAATTACATTCATTTAGAGTCATTTGAAACATTTTTTAGGCTTTTTTTTGACCCAAATTACAGTCCTAATGAGAAAATTAACTTTTTATTAAACGTAATTAAATTAATTATATAATTATATTAGACTTTATTAATTATTATTTAAATGAACAAAATAATAAAGTTACTAATTAAAATTTTCTTTATAAGTTTTTTTAAGGATAAGTATATAGACAATAAGTGTAAGTTCCTTAAGAAAAATTTTTAGAAACATTAATGCTTATAACAAAAAAAATAGATACATTAGATAATTTTGAAAATGGTATATATATTACTATTTTATAAAATTTGAAATATTCAGGTCTTATACCTAATTTTTCTAATGACGATGAATTAAACAATATTTATAGTGAGAAAGGAATTTTATGTACAGATATAAAATAAATTTTTGAAAAAGGAGTTTTAGATTATAATGATATTATTGAATTAATTATTAATCAGTTTTGATAACAAGGATTTAATATTAATTCATTAATTCAATAGTTTATTCAAACATTTATGTAAAAAAGTTATGAATTTTAAATTTATATATATATAATATATTTATAAAGTATAACCATGTATTATAGGTCTCAATTATATATATTTAATTAATATTAAAAGCAAATAAAAAGTTTTACAATAATTTATATTTTTATTTTACAATAATAAACATTATTTTATTATTGATTTAAATATAACATTTATTTTTCTTAGTTTTTATTGTATTAAATCTACAATCTTGGTTATAATTCTTTAAAAAAAAAACTTCTAAAACACAAAAAAAATAAAAAATACAAATAAAAAAACTTAAAAAATATTATTACATAAATTAAAATGAGTAGTTATATTATTGCTGGTTCAGCTGATAAACCAGAAGTCGGATATGTAAATTAATTATGAATAAAAATAATATTATTATATATTTAAGTGCTAATTAATTAAAATTTAAAATATTTATATTAATAAAATTAAAAATCATAAATTAAAAAAAATTATTTAAGTGTGAGACTATAGCTAATAAGATAAAAAGTTATTACTAGCATATTGATTTCAGAATTATTATTAAACATCCAAAAGAGTGGGAAAATTATATACATGAAGTAATAATTAAAACATAATATTATATCAATTATTTTAATTTAATAGTATATTATATATACATATAAAGATATTATAAATATAAATATATATAGTTAACTCATTTAATTAAAAATGCTATTTCATACATATATAAAATTATATTTAATTATCGTTATTTTATAATAGATATTAAGAATCTATGGTTTTAAAAAGAAATTTGACCCAATTGTTTTTACTTTAGATGGGAAATTAATAGGTGGAATAGAAGGTTTTAAAGAATTGGCTGAAACAGCTTTTGGAATCGAAAACATAAATAATTTGCAAAATGATATTACTCCCGAAGTAATATATTAGTTTATATAATAATAAATTTATATTGTAAGCTTAAATATTTAAAAAAAAATTAAAAATTTTAGATAAATATGAAAATTGTAGAAAAAGAAGTTGCTGCGAAAAAAAAATTGTAAAAGGGAAAAAAAACTTTAGAAGAAAAAATTTTCGCAAGTTTAAAAGAAAAGTATTATGACGACAAAATTTCAGCAGTAGGAGGAATTTATGAGTCTTATATATAGGGTGGTGTTTAAGTAAAACATATAAGTATTTTTAAATCTATAAATTTTTAAATTTATAATTTAATTTTGAAAAGTTATTTGTTAAAGAGCTTGAAAAATTATGTCCAGATACTTACATTAAAGATTCATATAATCTTCCAGTAGAAAAAGAAATTATCACGAAAGGTATAAGAAATTATTATTTTAATTTTTTACATTAATATTTTAATAATTAAAAATTTAAATTAGCTAAATTAGACATAGCAACTATAGCTTAAAACGACAATTTTGTTTAGGAAACTTTGCCTGATGAAAATGCGTCTTAAAATGCAGAAGAACAGTTGGAAACAAATAACAATTTAGAATAAAAGTAATAATACCAAAATTTTTATATTTGTTGAATTTTAAAAATTTAAATATTTTTTAAATACTTAAATTTTTTTTAGTCAAGATGAAATAAAAGATGAAAATAAATAAGAATAAGTAGAAAGTTAGATATAATCCGAGTAAAAAATGGAAAATTAAGAATAATAAAGTGAGAAATAAGAGTAAAAAGGTGATTCATAGCCCGTTTAAGGAGAGGAAAACGCAAAAGAAGAAAATGGAGAAAATCAAAGCAAAAATGAAGAAAATTAAAATTAAAATTAAAATTAATAATAATAGTAAGATTAAAATTCTAAAGAATAAGAATCAGAATAATAATTATAAGAAGAAGAAGATCTGATAAATTAGGCTGATAGAGAAAAACTTCCTGTTAAATTCTATTTGGGAAAAACTGTAGTTAAATCTGTAAAACATATAATTAAATAAAATTTTTTTTAGGTGCATATAAAATTAATATTTATTAAATTAAAATAAAATAAAATATTTAATATTTAGATGAAAGATGATTATTTTTTGGCCTTCCACCCGAATCCAACATTAGATGGTTAAATTATTTTGTTTGAATAATTTGAAGACGAAAACAGTGATGATTATTAACATAATTAATCTGATTAAGAAGAAAATAAATAATTTCCTATATATATTTAAGATTGGTCTAAAACTTTAAAAGATAGAAAGATAAAGAAATAATTTAAAAATAAGAACAAAGATGAAAAAAAAAGCGAAAACATGGAAAATGGCGAAGAAAATGAGAATAATAATGAAGAGCAAGAAAAATAAGAATAAAAATAAGAAAAGAAAAAGTAAAAAAAGTTTAAATCTAAATTAAATAGAGGAATGGTAGAATTATGTAAAATCTTATATAAACTTTATTTATTTCGGTATAAATATATATATATATTATTAATATTATTAATTTTTATAAATTATGTAAATATTTCAAAAATTAGAAAAGCCTTTATCTAAACATGATTGGAAATAAATAAAAAAAATCATTAAAAAATTACAATGTTTAATTTCTTTTCAAATTTTACCTTTTGGATAATGTAGTCATCAATCTTTGTCAAACAATATAATTAACATATACCTTAGGAAATTCTTGAATAAAGTTAATAAAAACTCAGGTAAAAAATTTTACGAAATGCTTATATAAAAATTAACAAAAATTGATAAAAATCAACAACTAATTATTATTAAATTTAAATTTTATTTTTGCTATTGATTTTCTTTTATTAATATTAGATTTTAAAATTAAATTTTATTAATTTTTAATTCGTGATTTTTTTAAAGGACTTTCATAAGTTATTGAATCATACCTTAAAAATGAATAAGAAATAGAAGAAGAATATATACCATTTGAAAAATATATATTAGATTTATAGGGTCAAGCTGGTGATTTGGATATAATAGAAGATGATTATGTTAAAGGTAATTATAAATTATTTAAATTTTTTATAATATAATAAATAATATTTATGAAAATAATTTATTAAGTATAAAAATATAAATTAAGTTTTATATTTTTTAGTACCTAGTATTGAATTTGAACACCTAATTCATATTTTTAAAAAAAAAATCAAAGCTAAAGATCTTAAAAAAAGATTTAAAGAAATGGTTAAAATTTTATATTCAGAAGAAGGTATAAATTTTGTTTAATTTTTATGATAAACATTGTATTTATATTATTTTTATTATTTTGTAGAAATAATGAAGCAAGGTCTTAATTGCATTTTAACTTCTAAATTTATGATGGTTGTTCCTTTAAGGGGTAATATTATAATTGTTTATTTTTAAAAATTTATATTTATATTAAATTAAATTTAAAAGGACCTTCTAGTTATTTCTAAGATACTCCTTTGTTTTTGGAGCCCATTTCTTATGTAGGATATATGCATTTGCCTATTTTATCAAAAGTTTGGCCAACAACTGCTTATTAAGTCAAAACTTAGGCTAATTAAAAAAAATTTTTGTAGCTTTTAAATAATTAAATTAATAATTAGAATTGTAGTTAAGAAGAGTAAGTTGATGAAAATGAATTTTGATTTTTTATAACTTTGGTTTTATTTTAATAATAATATACATATATGAAAAAATACTCATTTTTTAAAAATTTTAAATTTTATTTCACTTATCTATATATATAAGTAGATTGTATAATATAACTGTTGAAATTTTATCCTTTATTAAATTAATTATTTTGCAATTATTATATTAAATAAAAAAAAATATATTTTAATTATAATAATCAGGTTATAGTAGCTTTTCACTTATTTTTTTTTTAGATTAAATTTACTAATTTAATTATTTATTTATTGTAAATTAAATATATAATAAGAATAACTTAAATAAAATCAAGAATTTAATGAATAAATATGAATCTAATTAATATCTTAATTACATTTTATTAAAGGTATAATAATAATAAAAATAATATAAATATTATTTATTCGGAATATATAAAAGTGAATTGAATATTATTTTTATGTGTATATATATTAATCTGAATATTCTATCAACTTAAAAAATAAAAAATAATAGTTTAATAGAAAAAAAAAATATATATATATATCAAATATAACGCGCATAAAAAGAATATTAAAAAAAAACAAAAAAAATTTCCTTTTAAAGCGCATTTTTAATTCCAAACCCGAATAAATCATTTATTTAGTTTTACATACCATAATTAAAGAAAAGAAATAAAAAAATATGACTAAAAGTATTCAAGAAGCTGAGGAAAAGTCTCCCAGCCCAGTTTAAAAAAGATCTCCATCCCTCGTCTCCCAACTCAATTAAGGCTAAACAGAAACAGAATAGCAAATAAAATCTGAGCAAAACAGTAGCTTTGACAAAGAGTCCTAAGAAAATAATAAATTTGAGTCTATTTTAACTTAAAAAGAAGAAATAAAAAATAAACCGCTTTAGGAAAAAGACGAAAAAGAGAAAGAAATTATATAAAAAGAATAAAAAATGAGCCAAGAGCCCGAAAAATCGATGATTAAGTAAGAGGAACCTATTTCCCAAAATTCGAACGAAAGTTAATAAACTTAAGTTAATAATAAAGTTTAAGAAAATGAAAACTAAAATGAAAATTTAAATTTAAATAATAATAATATAAATGATAATGATAATAATATTGAAACCAATAATGATATAAATAATGATAGTAATAATAATAGTTAAAAAATTAGATAGAAGAGGTAAAGAGGGGTTATAACCCCGGCCCCTTTTTTGCTGAAACTATATGAAATACTACATAAACCTGAGTATGGGGAAATTGTAACTTGGAACGAAGAGGGAACTGCTTTTATTATTCTTAATCTTAATGATTTTACTGAGAAGGTAAATTTTTTTTATTATTTTTATATTAATTTTTATCTAATTTGAGAATATTGGGTTTTTTTTAAAAAAATGGATATTAATAAATTATTTTAGTGGAAAAATAAATGAAGATATTTACTTTTTTTAACTTTGAAAGACAAAGTTAATTTAAAATAATAAAAATTTCTATATATAAAGTAATGCTAAATTTTAAATGGAAGCTATTGATTCATTTTTTTTATGTTTTTTATTTTTATTTAATTAATTTTTATTCCTTAATTATTTTAAGAATTTTTAATATTGCTTTTTTATTAAGGATTAAATATTCGGAAATTTTATTTTTACATATTCTTTATTTTATTTATTGTTCTTGGCTATTTAATTAATTTTCAAATGGATTACACCTTAAAAGAATAAATTAATTATTTTCAAATTTAATTTTGTTTATTATATTGAATTTGTTTTTTTTATTTTTAAACTTCTTCCTATAAATAAAAAATTGCTTATTTTGTTTACTATTATTATTTTTTATTAATCTATTTAAGTAATAAATATAAAAACATAAATACAAATCCATTTTTTATAAAATTCGTTAAATGATTTTAAATTAAAAAGGTACTACCTATGTATTTCCGATCTAAGAATTTTGATTCCTTTTTAAGATAACTTAATATGTACTACTTTTAACACAAACACTCTCTTAACAACCAAAGATAATTTAAACATAAACACTTCCAAAAAAATAAAAGGGAAAATTTAGTTAATATTAAAAGAAAAACATAACATAGTAGTCAAAATAGCAAAAATAATGAAAACCAAAATAATCCTAATTCTGTTTAAAGTAATATAAATTCAAATGTTAATAACCAAAATATGAGTTTGAGTCCCAATAAATTGTTAAATGCAGAAAAATTATCTTAAAATTCGGTTTTATTACCTTAATAATCGGACAAATTAAATTCTAAGGTTTTGAATCTAACTAATATTGGATTCAACAATAATACCATTTCTAATATTTCTAATCTTAATAATAACTAAAATAGTTCTTTTAATAATAACAATTAACATAGTTAAAATTCATTTTTTTTTTAAGGGGATAGCCAAAAATGTCCTGAATTTTTAGACTCATTACTTAATTCTTAATTGTAACTTTATAAAATGTAAGTTTAATCAAATTCAAGTAATTCTTAGTAATAAATTTAAAAAGAAAATATGGAATAAGAAAATGGCGGTTTTGATTAAAATTTTTAAAATATAATGCAATTTTATAACTAGTAACAGTAAAATAACTAGCTAATGGACTTTTTTAACTAATTTATGAATATGTAAAATCCTAATAATTAAATAAACTAAAATAATCAAAATAATAATGCTACTAATAAACAAAATTTTTCAATATTGAACAATTTTAAAAGTAGCTAGATGTAATCTAATAATAATAGTATTAATAGCTGTTTAAGTAATATATTAGGAGCTTCAAATTAATAATAATAGTAACAATTCTAAATTTAAAGCTAAGAGTACAACTAAAACGAAAATTGTTAAAGTTAAAATTAAAATTATGAGTAAAAATTTAATTAGCTATTTGAATTATACTAACTTTTATAACAATAAAGTCAAGTGATAAATAATTAAATTGAGAATCACTAAGATTTTATATTTTAAATTAATTAATTTTTGAAAATTGAAGAATAAAATACCAGTATAAATCAGTAAAATGATATGGAAGTAGAAGATTTGAAAAATAACATGGAAAATAATAAATATAAATAAAATGAAGAAAATAGCACTTTGAAATTTGAGAATAAAATAAGTAAACTGGAAAAACTTTCTGAGGAATTAAGAGTAAAATTTTCTTAAAACAGCCAAAAATTAAAAGAACAAGAAAAGTAATTAGAGCAAATTAATTTGCCTCCTACTTAAATGTAATAATTATTTAACTTAATTGTTATGAATTAATAATAATAACAATAAAATAATAACACCATATATAGTAATAACAATAAAAGAAATTGTAAAGAAGAATAAGACTTGAGTTTAAGTCAGAAATAAAATGGTTATTTAACTGAAAAATTAACAAAAAATAACAATAATAAAACTATTATTAATAAAGTTTAAAATTTAAACAATAATAATAATGATAACAATTTAGAGACTCTGACAAATAATAAAACTTTAAGCAATAGTTCATCTCAGGAAAATTAATAATTAACTACTTCTATTGAAAGTATAAAACCAATTAACGGTAAGAGTCAGAGTTTTACCAATAAAAGTAAATTTTAGCCAAAATAATTAAATTAAAGTTCAAATTTGGAGAAATAAAATAAAAGCCAAGTTAATGGAAAAAAAAATGTTTCTGAATTTTCACTATAATAAAAATCTAATAAAGTTGATATAAATAGTAACTTAAATAATAATAATGGTAATTTACTAAATTTTGGATTTGAAAGCCATATTATTAATAGTAATGATAATAAAATTCCTGTTTAATCTTAATTATAATAAGAATAAGAAAAAATATTGGCTAGTTTTTTCGAAAATACTAATAAAAATTTTTCAGCAAATAATTAAAATAATGGGGACGATTTTTACAAATAAATGATGTAATTAATGGATCCTAATTATTTTTCAAGTTTGTTATCTGGCCAATAAAACCCGAAATAACATATTTAATAATAGTAACAAGAAGAAAAATAAGATAAATAATAACATTAATAATAACAATAATCATAATAATAGTAACAGTTGGAGTAAATTGATTTAAATGGCCAGTATTTTTAAAATATTTTATCATAGTTGATGAATCCAGGTAATGTTATGGGAAATATTAATTAATTTTCTTAGATAGAGTAAGATGATGAAGCTGCTTAGAGTAAGTTTGGTTAAGTTAATTAAGATACTATTCAAAATGATTAAAATTAATAAAATGGGTTAAATTTTAATAATTAGACATATTTGTAGAATATGCTCGATTCCTTTGCCAATTATAACAAGATTTTTGGTTAAAATAATTAGCAAAAAGGTAAGGAACACGAACAAAATAATCAAGTAAATAATATTTTAAATTTTGGAAATTAAACAAATAATTTGCCTAATTCTCCCTAAACTTCTTAAATGAATTTGGAAGCTGAAAACAATTTTTCTTAAAAACAATATTATAATTTATAGCTAGGGTAAAAATAATAATCTTTCAGCTAAAGTTCTACAAATAATAAAAATCCCAGAAAAATTTTTAACAATAACAACAACAACATTAATAATAATAACAATTAGAATGGAGTTATACACAATAATAACTCATTTTTGAGAGAAAATGGTGAATAGGCTCTTAATGGTTAAAATGGTTTTAAACCTGTTTTGTTGATCAAATAGGACTGAATAACTTTTTAACAAAAATTATTACAAACATGAATTATTGGTATATTTATATATATACATTTTTTTTTATATTTATAAAAAATTTCTTAAATTTTTCCATATATTTAAATAAAAAGATAATGGTAATATTTGAATTATATTATTATTGTTTTTTCTAATTTTAATATTTTATTTAATATTTATATTTTCATATTTCATTATATAACTATAGTCTCATAATATTAGTACACGTATTTTAAAGATATTTATGTATTATATCCTTAAATTTAAATATTTTAAATAATAGAAAATTTTTTAACTTTTTTAAATTATATAAAATAGTTTTAAATATAATTTATTTATTTCCTTTTATATTTAATAAGTTTTTTTAAAAGAATATTAAATTTATAAGCTTAAAGCATTTTATATTAATATACATACGTATTAGACTAACATCAAGTTTATAGTATTATGAGTGTTTTAAAATGATAATCTTTTTATTTAATTAATTTACATTGATTTATTCTTTGATTATTTAGTCATATGATTTATTGATAATATATTAAATTATTAATTAATTAAAGTCTCTTTTAAACAAAAATAATTAAAATATAAACATATAATAACTAATTTATTAATTAAATAATAAAATCTATATAATAATATTAATATGGATAGCTATTTCACTGCCATTACCTTATTAGGTTTAAGAGATCAAAATTTACCTCCCTTTAAGTGATTAATTAAATATTTTCATTATTTTATTAATGGTATCAGATAAAATCAGTAATCTTATAAAAATTCTCCTAAGCGCAATAAAATCATTTTCTACTATTTAACAATTCAAAGGAATAAATGAACTAAAAAATAATTAAATAATGGATTTGGTTCGAAAAGACCTTAAATATAATAAATAAGGAATTATATAAAGTAGAATAATTAGACCTTTTAAAATTTGTTACATAATATGCATAAATTGGACAAATTAAATATGTTTTTTGGAGAATTTTGATTTTAAATTAAAAATATGAATAAAAACAATTTTTTTAACAAACATTATGATTATTCAAAATAAGCCAATAAAAAATAATATTTATAGAGATAATAGTTATAAAAATATTAATTATTTTATATTTTTTATAGAGAGGCCAGATTAAAAAGATATAAATCCATTAAAAAAATGGTCGAATTAATTGACACTGCCGGAAAATTAGCCCCTAAAGTCCCTGTTGAAGCTTTCTAATTAAATCCTATGGACCGTAATTAATAATTTATATATAAAATTCAAACATTATTTTTCTAATTTTAAAGAATGATATTTATATATTAAAAATATCATAAAATAAATAGAAAATTAAAGTTTATTTTAAATTGATGAATTTGTTTATCTATTTCATTTAATATATATTATTAAAATAAAATAAATATTAACAATATTTTTAACAATTTTTAATTATGTTATATTAAACTTAAATAATTTAAATAATAGCTGAATGGGATGATGATATGAACTATCCCACTATTGAACACGGAAAATTCGTTTGGTAAGGAGCCGCTTTTGGATTCAATTTAGTAAATCTAATTATATACTTTATATATATAAATAAAAGATATTCTAAAAAATTTTTTAAATATTTACTTTAAATTAATTGAATTAATTATCTTTAAACTAGTTCTTATATGCCTATAATTATAACAATATGACCGCCAACATCAGATTAAGATCTATGAGATATTTATTCCCCGTCTTCTCCGTAGCCATTTTCGGAAACATCTATTGGTAATTATTCTAAAAAAAATAAAAATTTTTAGTTGCAAATTTGCTAATATAATATATATTTATATTATTAGGGAATACAAATCTCAACTTACTAAAGTTAATTTATTCGATGAGTATATTTAATTAAGAGCCAAAGAATTAGTATCTTAAAATGAATATTTATTTGAACACGAAGGTAAATTAATAAAATATAGTATATATAGATAAAATTAATTACTTAATGCAAATTATTCTTTATCTATTTTTAAAAGTTGCTTATTTTTTTCATAATTAATATATATTATTTTACTATAGACTTCAAAAGATTTGTTTGGTGGTTTGAAGATTATAAAGAAACCTTAAGCAGAGTCCACAGATAAGCTAATAACCACGAATCTAGCGATTTTAAAGATTCTGAATTAATTTTATAAGATTTTATTAGCAGATATTCTAACCCTGCCCTTAACTAACCCCTTAATCCCATTGAAAGAGCCAACTTTTTCTGATTAGATTGAATTAATAAATTTTGTTAAAAATAACAGGTTATTTGAGATAAATGAAAAAATATATTAAATTAAATAATAAAAATATAAACGATAATATATATTTAGTAGATTAATTTAATAAGAAATTATAATTCCAAAAAAAAAATAACTTTACTTTCTCTACTATTTTTAATATTTAAAAAAAAAAATTTGAAAAAATATTTAATAACATTTTATTATTTTTAATATTGAGTAAACCATCAAAATTCTAAATATCATAAAATTATTTTTATATTCGTTTTTTATTAATTTTAATTTTTATAAGTTCTAAAAATTTAATTAATGCAAGTGTAAATTTAGTTCTCATACATTGAATTAAAATCAAGCTATTATATTTTATTACAATTTTTTTTTTTAATAATATTAAATATATAATATAGAATTCTAAGTAGAAAAATATGTTTGAACTGGTGTAATTAAATAAATTTTTAAATAAAAATAATAAAAAAAAAAAACATAAAAAATTTATATAAAAATATCAAATAATCTTATTTTTATTTTATTAAATTTAATTTATACAATGAATCTAAGTCAAAGAAGGAGAAAAAAGTCACCTGGATATAACTTTAAAGTACAAAGTTTTTAAAAACTTTCAGAATAAAAACTAAATTTTATAGGAGTAGCCAAAAAAAATAAATAAAGCGAACATTCTTTATTCTAAAGAATTAACAATATTTAAGATATATACAAAAAAAATAATTTATAAGTTTTGAAAAGAGAGTAATCTTAATCTAGAAACTAAGATTAACTGTAAATTAAATCACCATAAAATTTATAATAAAAAGGGAGAAATAATAGTTAAAATCAATGTAATTAAGGAAATAACTAGTTAGTAAATTTTGGGATTTAGAAACGAAATTCATTTAGTTCATATACTCTTTCTAAAACTATAGATAAAAATAATAGTATGTTAAGTTAAAGATAATAGAAAAATCATGAAAAAAAAATTATAAATAAAATTTAAAATTTAGATAATAATTAAAATTAGGTAAATTTAGATGAATTTGAATAGGAAAATGAAAGTCCATAAGAAAGTAGTGATTATTTAAGTTTTAAAAGAAAAAAAAGTTATTAAACTATAAAAAAATCGGCTGAAATGAAAGTTGAATCAAAATTACAAAGTAATATGGGTTCTTAAAATTCAAGTATTTTAAAAAATTCTGATCTTTTAGAATAATAAATATAAAACAACAGCACAAATTTATTTGCGAATAAGTAATTAAAGTAAGAATACTTTGAATAATTCGACAATTACAAAAATAATTTAAACGTAAAAAAATCTAATAGTTTAGTAAAATAAATAAGTGATTCAGTAGAATAAAAACGCAATTAAAAATAAAAAAAATAAAAAGAAATACTAATATTTGTAAATTAAAATAAAAAATAAAACTAAAGGGTATATAAAAGAATCCCTTCTGAAAATTAGTTATTAGAGCTAAAAGGAAAAAATTAATAACAACATTAATAATAATAGTAGTCATTATTATAATTATAAAAAAATTTAATAAGAAATAAAC
Source organism: Pseudocohnilembus persalinus (assembly GCA_001447515.1). Lineage (NCBI taxonomy): Eukaryota > Ciliophora > Oligohymenophorea > Philasterida > Pseudocohnilembidae > Pseudocohnilembus > Pseudocohnilembus persalinus. The sequence continues at coordinate 346,918 of LDAU01000154.1, forward strand.
ATGATACAAAAAAGACCTCAATAATTTTGTAAGGTAATAATGAATCTGAAAAAAATAATATCCATAACGAAAGTTTCTAAAAATTAAAAAGGGTTGAACATAAATATTAAAATTTAGACAATAGTAATATAGAAATAGAATAGGATTAAATTCCTTTGGAACATAGTAACAATGTAATTAATTAAAAAAATATGTAAGATTATAATTATATTTAAGATCCGGAACAATAAAAGTCATTTGTAATAAAAAGTTAAAGCGTACATTAACCTAAACAAGAAAAAACTGGAATAAAAATAAATGGAATGGGACAGATCATGAATACATATTCATTGTAATCGTAAATTAAAAATTTTATAAAAAAGTAGTTGAAAATTAAAATATTAAATTTATAAAAAATATCCTAATTTAATTTAGTTTTTTTTTTTATTTAGTTTAAAAAAATTTTTTAAGTTAAATTAACATAAATTTATACAAAAATCTTTTTTATACATTTACATCTAAATCTAAAATTACTTCAATTTTCCACAGCGCTTTTATATCATTTATTTATTTATTTATTTATTTATTTATTTATTTATCAGTGATAAAACTGTAATCTTTAATATCTTATTTATTGTATTTCTTTTATTTATATCTATGTTAAATATTTTATAAAGTTTATTTTGAAAACATTTTGGTTAGATTCTAGAGAATTTCTAATTTATTATTTTTTTATATATTTAAATTAAAATAGTATACTGTGGAATAATTTTTAAATAATATTTAATACTATTTTATTTTTTAGTTTCTCAATTGCGAGTTCACCATAAGGTTAATGGACAAATAAATCTAGAAGGTCAAGCAAAAGTTCTTTTAAGTAAGCAGATTAGTTTGATCAAATAGGAAAAAATTAATTTATTCCTAAGAATTAACTTCGCTAATTCCCAAAAATTCCTTTAAAGCAATCTAGAATAAATTCTTTTCATAATAATGTATAATTTTTATAAATTTTTTCTAAATTAACTATCTTTTTATTTTTTAATTACATATGTAAAAAAATTTATTTTACCATAGGGTGAGGAAGAAAATATCAATATTGAAAAAGACGAAAAAATATAAAATAATACTCACTAAAAAAATATACTTGTAACATATAGCAATAGCATTAATTTTATTTTAAAATTTTAAATTTTTTTTTGTTTTTAATAGGCACCAGTTTTTAAACCTGGAATTGGAACCATGATTTAAAGTTTATTTTAGCATTAGGGAAAAAATCAGACCAAAATATAAAAATCAAGTAAAATTTAATTATTTATCATTATTTTAGTTTTTTATAATATATTTTTAAAGAATAATTGTTGGAATAAAAGTAATAATAAAATTAATAAATGGTCTACAGTTATTAAGTTGCAAGAAAAAAATATATTTTGCCTTAAAACATATAAAGTCTTAGAATAATAGAAGATAAATAAGAAAATTTAGATGAAGATGAAATAAAGGAAAAAACCCCAAAAAGTTAAATATTATTGTATATTGAAAAAAAGAAAGAAATATTTAGAAAATAAGATATGGAGTTAGAGAAATAAAATTAAATTTAAAGCGAATATATGAAAAATAAAAAACATGTTGAGTACGTTAAAAATTATGAAAGTTTAAAATATAATTCTTTATGTGAATTTAAAGTAATTTATATTTATAATAAAATCAAAAGCTCAAAATTGAAGTTTAATTTATAAATTTTAGTTTTGTATTAAAAATATATAAATTAAAGATATTTTTTTATTTTATAAATTAAATAAATTTATAGAAAGAATATATAGATGCTCGATAAACAAGTATTGAAAATGAAATTTAAGATTTAATGGGCGGAAAATATATTTAACTTTGCGAAAATTTTTTTCAAATTTTTATGTTATCTTTGGAAAACAATTAAACTTTAATTAAGAAAAAATTGGTAGAACAATATGCTTCAAAAAATTTGGTTAAAGAAATTTTTGATTTTTTTAATGAACTTTATGTTAAAAGGTTTGTTAACAATATAGATTAATAAAATATTTTCCAAAAAAATTTTAAAAAAATAATTGGGCAATACATTTTGTCACCCAACGTTTATATTGATAACCTAGGGGGTTTTAAAAAGTAATAAAATATAAATAATGAAATTTTTAGTTTTATTAAAATTAAATAATTAAATGTTTTATTTTAATTCAGAATATTCAGGATTTTGGATAAAATATTTACAAGCTTACCTAGTGAAGCTTAATTGGAAATAAATTTAGAACAGTTCAAATAAATTTATTAGACTGGAAAGTTCAAAAAATTTTTAATAAATTTTTTTAATGATGATTTATTTGCAGTTAAAGAAGAATTACAGGAATTCAATATTAGTTTAAACTAAAAATAATTTTGCTTAATAAAATTTACAATTTGGAAAATTTTATCAAGAAAAAAATATTTTAATCCTAATTTTATAGCTTAAATTTTGGAGAAAATTGAAAATTTACGGACTCTATTATTTCCTCAATATTTTTATGTTGAAGAAATTATTTAAAAAAATTTTTCGATTATTGTTGGAAAAGATTAAAGACTTAAACTTTATTTATATAAGCTTAAAAATTAAATTGAAATCGATAATTTTATAAATGATTTTTTTGACTGTATAACTATTTATTAAAATTATAGCAGTATGTTTAAAAAATATGAATACAAAGTTCCTTTCGATGAAAGATTTTTTAATATAATGGAATAGTTAATACAGGAGTTTAAACCTTAAGGTATACTTTTCAATTATTTATAAATATATTAAATTAATAATAATTTTAGGAATGGAGAATTTGAAGCTATTTTTTTTGGATGTTAAATTAAAATTTTAAATTTTCAAAATGCAGGCTAATATAATTAAAAGCACAAATGAATTTATTTTTGGAAAAAAAGATTTCGATGAATAAAAATTTGATAATTTTTGTGATAAAATAAAAATAAATCTCTAAAATTTAAACTCTATATATGATTAAAAATAAAGCGATAATTTGGGAATTAAAGAATTAAATCAAAAAGTCTCCTAATAAAATATAAGATAAAGCGGCTTTGTTTTTAATGAAGTTTATTATTATTATAATTATTTAGTTTTAAATTTATTTGCTCAAAAATACAGAGTTTTATCTGTATATGATGCTGTTTATTTAAGAAAGTAAATTTAATTTATATTTTTATTTAAACCAATATAAAATATTAATTTTCTTGGAAATTATTTTAAACCTTTCAAAACAAAATATAATTAGGGAATTTGAAATAGATGATAAAAAAATAGAATGTTTTATAAAGTTTTTATTGAAATAAATATAAAAAGAAAGTGCAGATTTTTAAAATTTAAATTAATATGAAAAAAAAGATTAAATACTAATATAGTAAATATTTTTACAAAAAAAAATTAATTAAGATTAATAGGTGCCCTATGGATTTATTTAAAATTTATAAGGCGAAATAAAAAAAAATATGAGCCAAGATAACAACCATTTTAGTTTAAACAACAATATTAATAACATGAACATATCAAACAAAAATCTAACTGAAGTTATAAAGGATTATATACAATAAAAAAATTAAGGTGAAGACTAAAAACTTGATTAAAATAATAACAATAATGAGATGATGAATAACAAAAATAAAGATATAAGTAATTAAAATTTATTACAATAAAAAAAATCAAATATAAACAATTAAAATGAAAAATTATCTGACTTTCAGCTACTATTAGACTCTAACTCTCCCTCATACAAAGCGTTTTAAGATTTACTTTAGTTCTTTTATATTGCGTCAAATTTAAACTATTAAATTTGATAAGATATAAAAATAATTTACTTTTCTTATATATTTTAATTATCTTATCTTATATATTTTATTAATAATTTAATAGGTTCTATTTTTTATATTACTCTTTATAATATATTATTACATTATACAATAATTATTTATATGAAATAAAATTTTGATACTTAATAAATTTTTTAGTTTAATAGTCAAAAAAAATATAAAAGTGTTATATAAAATTCCCATTTTTTAATTTTTAATTAATAAAATGAAATATTAATAAAACCTAATAAAATTTTTTTAGTTAAATAAACACTTTTAAAATTAAATAAATTATCATTTTTGTAGTTAAGTATTTAAAATGGAATAAGAAAACATTAAAAAAATAGGAACTCACAGTGGCTGCTTCCATGCTGATGAGGTTTTAGCTTGTGTTATGTTAACAAAATATACAAAAGATTATAAAGATGCTGAAATTATTAGAACAAGAGATTCTTAAATTCTTGATCAAATGGATCTTGTAGTAGATGTAAAAAATAATTAAAAAAAATTGGAAAAAATATATAGTAGAAAATAAAATAGACAAATTATTTGATATTATTATCATAATTTTATTAATCAAAATTGTTTTAAATTCTTATGAACTTCATTAATTAAAAAAATAAATCTTTTTTAGTTTTATTTATCTTTTTAATAAAAGTTTAATAAAAGAATTATAAAAAAATATAATTTTGGTTTAAAATTTTAATAAAAATAATAAGTACTGTCGAGATAGTAAATTATTAATTAATATTTTATATAGGTTGGAGGTGTATATGAACCTGAAAGACATAGATATGATCATCATTAAAAATCTTTCACTGGAACATTAGAATATGACAAATATGATAAAACTAAATTAAGTGGTGCCGGATTAATATATAAGCATTTTGGAAAAGAAGTTATTTAAAATGTTATTAATGAAATTTTATCTGACGTTAAATTAAAAATTAAATTGGATACAAAAGACCCTTAGTTATTAGAATAAATGTAATGAAATATAAAAAATTTGTTATAATTATAATTAAGAAATGTTATAATACATAATATAGGTTAATTAAAATTATTTATATTATATTATAATAAAATCAAATTAACATTATATAATATTTATAACAGATATAAAAAAGTTTATGGGTCATTTTTAGAAGCAGTAGACGGAATCGATAATGGTGTTAATTAATATAGTACCGATTTGAAACCTAATTATAGGGAAACAACAAATTATGGAGCCAGAATCGGAAGGTTAAATACAACTTGGTCTGTAGAAGGAGAAGAAGAAGATGTTTAATTTAAAAAAGCTATGCCTATAGCATAAGAAGAACTTGTTTGGTAGGTTAGAAACGCATTACTGTATTTATTTATTTTTTTAAATTTATTTAAAATGTTGATTATTTAATGGCAATTTTTACAATTATACAGTTATACATTTATTTTTAACTTATTTTATAATTATAAATTATTATTTTTTAAAAAAGAAAATGGTACCCAGCTAGACCTATTGTATTGGAGGCTCTTAAAAATAGATTTAATGTTCACGAGTCTGGAGCTATTATTAAATTGGATTAATCTGTACCTGGTATATAAATTTTATTTTTAATTATTAATTTATATAAATATAATATATAAGTTTTATATTTTTAATATTTTTTATCATATTAAATTTTAGTTGACAGTCATTTATATGACCTTGAAGAAGAATTAAATATTAAAGGTTAAATTAAATTCGTTTTATTCCCTGAAGGAGTTAACTCAAAAGCTTGGAGAGTCAAAGCTATTAATTTAGAAAGTAATATTTAATTTTTAATAAAATAAATAAGAATATATAATATATTTAAAATTCAAAGCATTGTATTTATAAATTTTTGGATATTTTATATATTTAAATTCTCTTTTTTTGATATTTCATGTATCTATATAAATTAAAAAAATTTGAAACATCTAAAATATATATTTTTTATTATTTATTACATCAAACAAAAAATATTTAAAAATCATTTTATTGGTAATTTTTTTATTATTTAATACTTAATATTCAATTTTTTTTTGTAAACCATAGTTAGCTATTATTGATAATACGTAAAAACTTCTACTTTTAATCAAACTATTAAAATATACTAATTATTATAATTTTTAATCTACATTAAAAGTGAATATTCTATTTTTTAAAAAGAATATTGAAATATTATATAAATTTTTTTCAATTAGATAGTTTTGAATTAAGAAATCCATTGAAAAAAGAATGGAGAGGAATTAAAGACATTTAATAATTAAAAGAAATTTCAAAAATAGATGATATTGTATTTGTTCACGTTTCAGGTTTTATTGGAGGAGCCAGATCTTATGAAAGTGCCTTTAAAATGGCAACACTTTCTTTAGAAGAATAAAAAGAAGAAAAATAATAATGATTATTAGGATATAATAATGAAATATTATATATTTTGTTTTTTTAAAATTATGCTATTAAAAAAATGTTGTATTTATAAATTTTATGTAGTTTATAATTAATTTGTTATATGTGATGCAAAATTGAAAAGGTTTAGCATCACTAGCTTAAAATTCAACTTATTTAACTAAAATTTGTGATTTCTTGAGTCTCTTTTTAACTTTTTATATAAATACAAAAAGGCATTATGATACTTTACTACATTATTATGGCCTAATTATTGATTGTTATATTAGATTAAATTCTTAAACAAATTAACAATTTTAATTAAAGTGTTTCAAAATATTTTAATAACTCAAATTAAATATAAAAAATAAAATAAAAATAAAAAAATAAAAATAAATAAACAAATAAATAAATTAATAATGTCTGACAAATTCGAAGTTAAAACTATTTAAGAAGGAAACGGATAAAAACCCACTAAAGGTAACAAAAACTAACTTTTATAAATTTTTAAGTTATATTATAATTTATATTTTCTTTATTTTTCTTATTAATTTAATTTTTATTAATTTATTTAAAGGATCTAAAGTTACCGTCCACTATACTGGAACCTTCACCAACGGATAAAAATTTGACTCTTCCAGGTAATTAATTTTATCAATATAGAATTTACATACTTTTAAACAATTAATTTTAATCCAATTCTAGAAAAATCACTATTTTTAATAAAAAAAGTGATTTTTTTTATTTAAATACTTATAAAAAAAAGGTTTTTAAAATGATACTAAAAAATAGATAAAAAAAAAATAAAAAAAATAAGCTTTAACTACCATTTATTTTACATAATTTGATAATCTGCACTTTGCTGTTTTTTTTTTTTTAATTTTTTTTTTGTTTATTTAAATTATTTTTTTTTATTTTTATAATTATGAATTGTTTTTAATTTTTTTTAATTTTTTTTAGAGACAGAAACTAACCTTTCTAATTCACTTTGGGAGCCGGACAAGTTATTAAAGGATGGGACGAAGGAGTCGCCTAAATGTCTTAAGGAGAAAGAGCCACTATTACCTGTCCCTACACTCACGCTTATGGAGAATAAGGATACCCTGGAGTTATCCCCCCTAAAGCCACTTTAGTTTTTGATGTTGAATTATTAAGTTTCTAATGAAAATCTTAATGATTATACACACATATATAAATATTTTAAAAAATAATTGAATAAATTGATAAAAACGATTATATTTATAATATAAAGTTATGATGTTAATTATATTTATTAATTTAATATATTGTTTATTGACTTATATATAAGGAAATTTCATAATATCCTTGTTTTATACTTTTATATATACTTTAATTTTTAACTGTCCTTAATAAAAAAAATAAAAACAATCATTTTAACTTTTAAAAAAAATAATAATACTAACTTCATTAGTTTTTTCACTTTATTTTTAAAAATTTTAAATTAATTTTATATTAAAAATTTTATAAAAATTTTTTAATTTATTTATTAAATTTTTTTATTCATTTCATATACAGTTCATCACCTGGATTTAAATCGTTTTTTTTAAGAACTTATATTAATTTTTATTTATCTTCTTCCAAATTATTTATTCTTTTATTAAGAAACTGATTTACATTATTAAGTTCTTTTATTTAGCTTTCCAACTATTCCTATTTTATTACAAGCAATTTAAAATATTAAAAAATTTTATAAAAAATTAAAAGTAATATTTTTAATTACCATTTGTTTTTTGTAGCTTTGTATCTCTTCGCTTTCTTCTTTTTTTAAATTTTATTTTTAGCTGAGTTGATTTTTTAAACTTTCAAACTAACTATTTTATTCCTTTTAGCTTTCAATAATCTTATATTAAAATAAATAAACAAAATGTAAATTAAAAAAATTTGTAAATAAAGTATATTTTGAGACTATTAGCATTTATTAAGTACCTCAAAAACTATATCCTCTTTTTAATACACCTGTCTTTTTAATTCTTTATTTTTTTATTTTTCCCTTCCTAACATGTCTACTAATTTCTTTAATATGAAAAAGATTTAAAAATTATAATGGTAAATTATATATATTTTTACTTCAAACTATTATTGTAGGTCGTTTTTTTCTTATATGATTTATGATCTCATTCTAGATTCATTTCTTTTATAAAATTTTTTTTATTATTTTAATAATTAAATTAACTTTATATTTTAATTTTTTTAATTTATGAACCTAAATAAAGCTGCATATTAATCCATATCTTTCTTAATTTATTTAAATTCTTTGTCCAAAAAAGTCTAAGCCTTTGATAATTCAGCTAATTTAGGCAAATATTAATCTTTTATCAACTATGTTTGGTGTTTTTCTTATTCTAATTTATCTTTCAAAAGTGCAATTTCGGAATAATTACCCTTAAAAATTAAAATAAACAATAGAATCATTTTAAATATAAAAATAAAAACTTTTATTTAAATTTTAATACTTCTGAGTAACTTTTTAATTCTTATATTTATTTATTTAAAACTTAGTTTTCTTCTGTTAATTTTTCATAACTTGATTTCATTTCCAAAAAATCTAATGCGTCAGCACTTTATATATCATTTAACTAATCAATTTTTTAATTTTGTTAAATTATTTATTCTGTTAATTATTCAATTTTTTTTCTTAAAGACATTCTCTACATTTTGTTTTAATTTACATCTCTTCCTTCATCCTCTATATAATTTATTTAAATTAAAAAATAATAATTATTTAAATTTATTATTTTCCTACCTTCTTTTAATTTGGCATAGTTTCGAAGTGCATCTAAAACTTCTTCATAATGATGTATAAATAAATTCAACATTAATGAAACCTATGGTACTTCTTCTTTTTTACTTTCATCAAAAAAGGACAAATCTTATAAAGGAATCACATAAGGAAAAGGCCCAACTGGATTTAGAGTTGCCTTAAGATATTCTAAAAAAATATTAAAAATTAAAAACTATTATTTCATTTAAATATTAATAATATAAACATAAATACTAAAAAAAAACATACAAATATAAATATAAACATATTTAATTATTTAATTATATTACCTGGCTATGAGGGTTAGTATTTATATTTGTCATTTAATTATTATTGCAAATTCATAATCTTTTTTATTTCTTTTTTAAAATAATGTTTAGGTTTATTTTAAATAAAATTAAATAATTAATTACAGAAATGTACATATTCCTCATATGGCATATTCATATCTCTCCATAAATTTAGTTTTTAATATATAAAACTCTTAATTATTTCCACTATCATTGCCTCTTTTATATTAATAGCTACTGCCACAATGTCAAACATATTTTAACCTAATAAATTATAAAGATGTTTTATTTTTTTATTAAATTTTAAAAATATACAATTTTTTTATATTTTTTTACTGTTTTCAATATTTTTAATCATTTCGTTAAACTAATCATTAATCGAAATTGAAATTTTTTCCCAAAGTACCTTTTTAATGATTTATTAAATTTTAATTTTAAAATTTTTTACATAAATAATTCGTAAAAAACTTACTTTTGGATTCCCTTATCTTTTAGGGATTTGGTGTGTTTTTTAAACAACCATAGTAAGAGTTTCTAAAACTTCATTTTTTATATTTTATAAAAATTTTTCACAAGAGCTTTTAATTTAAAGAACTTACATTTATCTATTATCTCCTTCATTTCCAGCAGATTAATTAAAATTTTTAATATAGTTGCCCTATATTATATTAATTTTTGTTGATTTTTATTTTTAATAATTTATCAATTTTTTATATTGTATATCAATACATTACCTAATTTTTCATCATACCATCTAAGCTACCTAATATATTTGATAATTTTTAAATATTTTCTCCAGCAGATTCTTTATTATTTACTCTGTTAAATAAAAATAAATTCCAGTTAATTTAGCCAATATGAAAAGTTATATAATAAATTTTGCTATAATAATTTTTATTAGTATAATTTGATACTATCCTCTTGTAATTGCAAAATCTTTTAATTTGTCTATAACTGCACCACTAGAATAATATTAATTACTCATAGAGTTGCCTTTTGGCTTTTGATTTTACTTCGACAGTTTTAATTTATTTTTATTTTTTATTTAAATTAATAAATTTTATTTTTCTAATGAATTTTTTTTAAAAAAGCTCTAATTTATTAAACTACTAGATTAGCGAAATTATATAGGTAATGGAATTAATTTTTAACAATAAAAAAACTCTAATATTTATTAACATCTATATTTTTGATTTTTAATTTATTCCAAAAATCTTAGAAAAATTAAAAAAAATAAAAATATATTTACAAATTTATAGAAAAATGAATAACAAATAAAAAGAATAAAATTCAAATAGATATTAATAAAAATTTTGTAATTTTTGTGAATCTTTTGCAACAAATCCGTGTAATTTATGTAATCAGGTATATTACTGTAGCTAGAAACATTAAAAGGTAAAAAGAAAATATATTATAATATAAATCTGTAAAATTTAAAATTTAATTAATGAATTTTAAAAAATAATAAAATAAATATTACAAAATAAGTTGGACTGGAAAAACCATGAAAATAATTGCAAAATATATTTATAAAATTAATTATAAGAAAAAAACTAAAAGGAATATAAAGAAATAAATTAATAAAATGATAAAGAAATTATTGAAAAAGATTTAAATTACACTAATTTCTTACTAGAACTAGGTTAGCATCTTTAGCCACCAGATGATTTAGAAAACTTATATAAGTCTATGACAAATGAGGAAATTAATGTTTACTAAAATAATAATAATATTTAAAATATAAACTATAATAATAATAATTAACAAATATAAGATAATCACAATATATAAATAAGTGAAAATTAAAATAATGAAAATGACATAGAATAACTATATGTAAAAAGGTGATTTAATATAAAAATATATATAAAAAATAATTTAAATTAAAATTAAACAATATTAATATATAAATTAGGTAATCTATTTAAATTTATTATTTAATATAATTTATTCATTATTTAAAAACCAGAAAAAAATTAAGGGGAATAGTGGTTTAGCTTTTTTATGAAAAAAAATTTAACATGTCTATATTATATGTAAAAAAATTAATTTCTGTTTCGTAGTGCATTTTAGATAAAATAAACTATATATCACAAAATGGATAAAAATATGCCTAATAAATTTCTTAAATTAACCAATAATATGAGTAGTAAATTGAAATTTTTGAATTTTTAGCAGATTCTTTATTGCTAGTCAAAGTTTTTTAAAAATTGGGCCAAATTAAAGAGGCGAGATTAAATTTAATTGAAGTAGCAGAAAAAACTAACAACTTACTTTCGATAGTGCATAATTATAATTAAGTATAAATTAAATAAATTATAATTAATTAAATATTTTAATTAATTTTTTTATATATATTTAAATTTACAATGTGAATATCATAAATTTAAATTTTAACTTGATTATATATACTTACACTTTTTTTTGTCTATCAAAAAGACATTTTTGCCTGTTTAAAAATTAGAATAAGTGGATTATTAGGTTCAAGATAAAGTTTTGGAAGCTTTGAAAAAATCTTGTAATTTATATTCATTAATCGCTAATTTATTCTACTTGTTTGGAGATTATAAAAATACTGAAAATTACTATATACTTTATTCCAAATTAGTTTAGCTTTACTATACCTAAGACTCAATTGAAAGTTCTAACAGTTACTTTAATTTAGGCGTCTTTTATTTAGAACATAAATTTTTCCTTAAAGTAAGAAATTAAGTTAGCATTTTTATAATTATTTTTGATTAAAAGAAATAATTTTGTTTAAAATAAGTTTAATAATTTAATTAATTTAATTTTTTATAGGCTTTAAGTGTATTTAAATTAGTTTTAAAAGTTAGACAATAACTTTTGGGTGATGATCATCCAAGCTGTATAGTAATATAATATTTATATTATCAAATTTTACTTTATTTTGAATAATTTATACAATTTTAAGGATTGTTTATACAATTAAGGCATCTGTTTTAAAAATTTGGGAAATTTTGAAAAAGCGAAAGTAAATTAATATTTTTATCCATATTGTAACAACTTAATTGTATTATTCTCATATATATAAATATTAATTTAGGCAGTATTAAATTAATGTAAAATATATAGAGAGAAAATAAATGGAAATATTAGTTTTGAAGTTTCCCAATGTAATGAAACTCTAGGAAAATTATATTTATAAGAAGAATGTTATAAACAGGCATTTGAAAATTTTATTGAGTGTTTTAAAATAAGATAATAAATATTTCATAAAGTAAGAAAAAATTATATTTAAATATTAAATTTAACTATTAATAAAAAAAATATTTAGAATTTTAAGAATCCTGATCTTATAAGAATTTGTGCATTAATAATTTATTTAAGTAATTTGGTAGATGTTTAATTAGAGACAGATGAATAAACTGCAAATTAAGCATAGGACCTTGAATATATACAAGAAACTTTATAAAAAGATATATTGGATTAAAATTTCAAACGAATTGAATTAAAATACAAAAGCAATATAGAAAACTTAAAGTAATAAATATTATAATAAATTTAAAATAATATATATATTTTAATTTATAAAGAAACGAACTTAAGTCAAAAATTTTATATGAAAAAAAAATCGAACAAATGGAAGAAGTACATTTATTTTATTTATATATATATATTTTAATAAATAAATAATTAAGTTAATAATTTATAAATTTATGAAAGAAAAAAAAAATATAGCTATAAAATCAAGTCAAAGATAATACATCATAATTTGACTTATAAAATTCTTATATTTCTTCCGAAAGCGGAATGAAAAGTAGTTTGATAATGCCTGGAAGAAGAAAAAACAAAAAATCTAATTTTATATTTAATGTTAATATAACCATAATATAGGAGCTATCTTAAGAATAATTCAAAATGTTACATTTTTTAAATGAAGTAAATTGAAGAATTTTTATTATGAAAAAAAATTTTTAATGAATATTTTTTTTATTTTAATTTTAGCAAGTAAGAAAAAATTAAGAAGAAAGTGCTATTTTTGACGTAAATTAATTTGTAATGGGAAGTCAATTTATGTCTTCCATATAAAGTTCATCTATTTATTATTAATTGAAAGAATTAAATCCAGATATATTAACTGTAAATAAAAATTTTTATAAAATTAAATATTTTTCATAGTTATTATCTTAAATTTATTTAATATGAAAGATAAGTGATTTTGAGTAGGCAAAAATTGTAGCAAAATAAACAAGAGAATAACTTTTAAAAGAAAATCCAAAATTAATTTAAAAAGAGTAAAATAAGAGATACTCTATTAACAGCTAACTTAAAAGATAATCACAAATCGGTGAAACCTTAAAAGAAAAGAAAAATATGGTATTTATAATAGTTGATTAAATTTTTAAATATATTTATTTCATTTCATTTAATTTAATCCTAATAAACAGGAGTTAAAACAATTATAAGAATAGTATAATTAAAAGAGATTAAGTTAAAAACTTGAAGATTAAAATAATATATAAATTACGAACTCAGATAAATAATAAATTAAATAAGAAAATATATAAAAAAATTAATAAATTCTAAGTTCGCCAAAAAAAATACATACCCCTAGTTTTGATGTTTCAAATAACGAATTTGTTAGTAATTTAAATTAGTCAAATTAAATTTTATAAAATAGTAACAATAATTATAAAAACAATGGATCATAGATTAAATTTTAATATGATACTTTTTAAGAATAATACTAATAGAATATGAATTCAAATTAAGAAGTAAACTAGAATTAAAATTCAAATTAAGATAGAAAAATGAGCTAAAGCATAAATTTACTTGATATATAAGTATAAAAAAGTGAATAAAATTAAGATTTTTTCATCACAAATTATGATGATTATAACGATAATGGCTCTTTATAAATTTAAAACTCATAATAAACTGTAAATTGGCCTTTGATACATCAAAATGAAGGAGAATATTTAACTGGTGATTTTTAAAATAAAAATTAATAAACTGATGAATAAAACCCGAATTAATAATAAAATGATTCAGAATTAAAATAAAATTAAAAACAAGAAATAAGTCCTGGTAGAAAAAGATCAAATAATATAATTTTCTAAAAATGTGAAGATAATTATAATAATTAAAATATAAAAAAAAATTCTAGTTTAGACAAATTATAAAATTAAAATGACTAATTTAAAATAGTAGAAGAAGAGTAGGAATAAGAGTAAGATTAGATTCTATCAGAGTATGAATTAAAAAACAATTAATAATTAAATTTGAATTAAATTAATTTATAAGGTTAATAGTAGTAAAAAAGCTAAGAAATTTCTTTTCAAATTAGCGAAAATTTGAAAAAAAATTAAGATAATTAAACAAATTAAATAAGTGATTTAAATATTAACTGCGAAAAAAATCATAAAAACAATATTATTAATGAAAAAACAATATCATAAAGCCCTTCGATAAATTAAAGCAGAGAATTTGATAATAAGCTTTATAAATAAGATTCTTAGACATTATAATTTCTATAAATGGGAAATAGTCCTTTATCCAAAACCAGTTAATAAAATAAAAACCATAATTTTTTTTATTAAGACTAAGGATCTTCAATAACTTTTAATAATTTACAATTTAGAGAAAGCGCAGAGAATTAAAAATTTTTTCAAAATTTGAATGAATAAAAATATACAGATATTCAATAAAAAAATGATAATGCACGATATTAATAGAAGTATTAAGAAGAAGAAGAAAAAGAAAAAGAAGAATAAGAAGAAATTAAAGTCAGTTAAGATAACTTAGATCTTAAAACTAATAATTTACAAAGTTAAAAATAATGTTTACTTAATTAGCCACCTTCTTTAAATACATTATAACTGAATATGGTCAATTAAAATAAAAATATAGTTAAAGCTCCTCCCCCTTTAAGCTAAATAGGAAAAAGTGATAATTTATCTAATTAAACAGATTATTCTAAATTACCTAAGTTAAGTTAAAATTGTACTGATAATAAATAAGATTAAATATAGCCTCCTGTTCTAAAATTATTATAATAAAAAAATTAGAATTTAAATTAGAATCAAGAATAAAAATAAAAATAAAAATAAAATTAAAATCATCCAGAATCTAAAAAAAAATAAGTAAAAAAAATACATACTTAAAATAATTACTATATCTTATTTCAAATTAAATTATTAAAAAGGTTTTTTGGGAAGAAATAAATGCATAAGATATTTAAAATACAGTTTTTGGGGAAATATAAAAATAAATTTTAAATTAAGATGATAATTAAATTTAAAGTGGGTCTGGTGAAAAAAGTTCAAATTCTGAAATTAAAATGAAAAACGAAATTTCAATAATTTTTGAAGATTTAGAAGAAATATTTCAAAAAGAAAATAAAAAAATAGATAAAGAATAGGATTAAAAACTCAAAAATCTAAAAAAAGATAATATTTAAAATGAACTAATAAATTTATTTTAAGATAATAAAAAGCACAAATAAATCTAAATTTTGATATCTTCATTAAAAAGATAATTTACTATACAAAATTTGATTTAAGATTTAAAAGCCTTAAAGTAAGAATCAATAACCCCAGAACTGTGTGAAAAATTGGTTTAATTTTTTCCAAATGAATAGGAAAGTTAGAAATTTAATAAATACAAAGGGGATGTAAATTTACTAGATGAGCCTTCTTTTTTTTATTTTAATATATCCTAAATTCCTTAATATAGTTAAAAAATAAAAATGATTATATTTAAACAAGAATTTTTAAGTAAAAAACAAGAATTTTTATAGATTTTTGAATGTTTAAATAGTGGAATGACAGCATTGAAAGAAAATCAAGAATTTAAAGCATTTATAAAAATTTTGTTAGTTTTAGGAAATAAAATGAAAGAAGATACAAATGTAAATAAATATATTTTGTTACATTTTTAAATCAAATAATATTTTAAATAGACTGGATAAATGGGGTTTAAAATATCGAGTATATTGAAATATATGACAAATGTAAAATCTGCAAGTGGAAATTTAAATTTAATTTAATATTGTGTGGAAAAAATTCTGGCTCAAAAACCCGAAATATTAAGATTTGTTGAGGTTTTCGAAAATATCTTATATAAAATAAAAAACATAGACATTTAAGAAATAAATAAAGACATAATGTAATTAAATAATATACTAACCTATTCGATTTTTGGATAAGTTTTTTATATAACTCTATGACGATTTAATTAATATGTTTTATGAATATGAATTAATTGGAATACCAATAAAAAAATATTTAAAAATATAAAAGAAACTTAAAAATCCTGAAACCTATTTAAAAACTAAGTAAAAAAAAGCCTTATTAAAAAGTTATTTTTTTAATTTTTTGTAATTTTTACACACTTATATCCTATCAATATATAAATCTTTAGATTATTATCCAAAAATAGAATAGCGTTATATTTTATTTTTTAAATTTATTTAAACTTTATTAAAAATAGACTTTTATAATCTGTGTTTGTCTAATTGTAGTAATATATAAATTAAGCCGAAAATGAACCAGTACAAATTTATTTATATTAAATAATACTCTCATATTAAATTTTCTACCATTTTAGATTGATATGTAGTTTTTAAGTTGTTTTAAAAATTTTTACAACTAAGAGGTTTAAAATTGTAGTAAATTAAATGAACAGGGATAGTATTGCTTAACTTATTTTGAAAAATTGGTTTCATATTTTGGTGAAGAAAAACAATCTTCGTAATAATTTTTTTTAATGTTAAATTAAATTACCATTCTTGTAAAGGACATTAGAGATAAATTTAAGATTAAGAATATGTCGAAATGATATTTAATACATAGAGTAAATTAGTAAATAGAGTAAATTTAAGTTATTTTTACACTGCTAAAATTTATTTAGATTTAATACTTTAAAATACATAAAAAAAATTATGTTTAAGTTTATTGATAAAATTTAAAATCTAATTGTAAAATATATAATTTATTAAGTTTTAAATGTTGAATTTTGTATGAATTGATTAAAATTATATTATATTTGATAAAATATAACCATAAAAAAATTCTTAAAAATAAATTTCTTTTTTAAGAAATTAAGAATATGTTAAAATACTCTAATAATTTATTAATAACTTTATATATTCAATAAATTATTAATTAAATAAAAATTAAAACCAATTAAAAAAAGAAAATAAATTCTAAATTTAATACATATTATAACTTTAAATTATCATAAAAGTAAAACTTAAAAACATATAATAAAACCTATACAAAAAATTTTCTTAAATTTCATAAGCAAATTAAAAAAATCATAAAATCAGGATTTATAAGAATAGAATTAATAAATACAATAAAAATTTATAAAAATTATAATAAAAATAAGTAAATAAATAGTGAGAAAATAAAATGAGTAAATTTAATGGTGAAAACTTTTAGTTTGGAAAAGAAATAGAAAACAATTACAATATAGTTATAGAAGAGTATTACAGATAAATAAGAGAGACCGAAAAATTTTGGAACCAAGATAATTATTAAGCTTTAAAAATATAAGCCTATTATAAAATGTGGAAATTAAATAAATTTTATAAAAATAAAAGAAGATCAGCAATATTAATATAGAAGTATATGAGAAAATACTTAACATCTATGTAAATTTTAATAATACATTTTTAATTTATTTTTAAAACTAATTATTTTTATATTTAAAATACTATAATTTTTTATAAAATGTACAGTTTTTTTTTTCAAGTCTTTAAATTTTCATATAATTATGAATATTTAGTTTATTAACTTATAAATAATTCCTTATTTTATAGCTATTTTGCAAGAATTAAAGAAAATGAAATTAATAAGAAAAATTTAGAATATTTTTCGAATCAGGCTACTATAATTCAAAGACATTTTAGAGGATTTCACACTAGAAAATATGTACACGATTTTTTTGCTAGAAAATAATTCTTGAAATTATTATAAAACAAAAACGAAGTATTTTTACAAGATTTAAAGGCCACCTCGGAATAAGTAATTTTAGGTTTTATAATATGAAAAAAAATTAAATAATTTATATTAAAAATTATATTATAATAACTGATTTTTAATTTATAATTATATGATATATTAATTTCTTTTTTAATTTTAGGAAAGAGTTGAAGAAGAAAGAAGGTAAGAGGCTATTGCTAGAGGAGAATTCAATGAATTGGCTAAAAATTTACATCATTTAACTTCTACTAATTAAATTCCTGGGGTTTATAATCCCCCATATGCTTAATAAAAAAAAACTGCTTTTAATATAGAAGTTGAAATGCACTTATAAGCAACATTTAAAGCTAATTATAAATGGAAGCCACCTACAAAAGATGACATATAAAAGTAAATACATACATATATTTTTATAGAGACATTTTTATTAATATAAAATAATTTTTCTATAGAAAATTGATATATGATTATTAATATAACTATAAAAAAGTTATGTTTATTAAATATTTTTAAATTATTTTAATTTTTTTATATTTAAATATAAATTTTTTAGATATTCTATCAGACCTTAAAAACCTGGATAGTTGAAGCCTATGACTAAAAGGCCAAGTTCTGGACTAAATAGTCAAATGGGCACATAATAGTATGGTACTTAGAATAATTACAATAATACAAATAATAAAAATATTAATAATACAAATTCTTTACGAAATAAATCATAGTTATCTCAAAAATCTCTTTAAGCAGTATAATGATTTTATAAATGTGAAATATATTTGTATCTTAAATTTTATTTTCATTTATTAAAATATTATTCACTATTTTTAATAAATTATATATTATAATAAATAAGAGGTTTTTAATTTATAAAAAATTTTATATTCTTGTTTACCTTATTAAGTTATGATTAAATTTGATTTATATATAATATTTGATTTTTTTTTTTTATTAAGGTGCATAAGAAAAGTTTTTAATAATGTTTATAATTTATTTAATTATAATATAAAAAAATAAAATTTATAAATTTTAAAATAAACTGGTAAGCAATTAATATTTATAGTAGTAGTTTATTTAATCAAGCTTTGTAATGATAAGTGGCTCTATCATTTTGGTCTCTTTCTAAAAAGTCTCTATCAATCAAAGCCTCTATTCTTGTTTTAATTTCTTATTTCTAAAAAAAAATATAATATGTTAAGTATGAAATAAAAAAAATTTATATAAAAATTACTTCTAAAGGTAATTTTAAATCTAAGAAAATTTCTTATGACAACTCCTGGTGTGTAAGTTTTTTTTTTAATTTCATAATTTTTACAATAGATGCATCAATTACATACTGCCTATCACTTAAAACTCTTTACATTACATTGTTAATTTATTCTTGCTATTTTTTTAAATTTATTTTTTAACAGTCATAAATAATTTTTTTAAAATTAAAAAACTAATTACAGTCTCCTTTTTCTAAACAGTATTAACTTTGACCCTTATTTTTTTGTTGGTATAATCATTATTTACAGCGAATACATCTTGGCCTTAAAACTTCTTTGGCTGCAAAAATTTTAGAGAAAAAATTAAATTTAATATTTAATAAAAAAAGTCACTTTATCATTATTTTTAAATTTTACTTCGCCAGTTAATTTTTTAAGAATTTATTGAGTTGATTTCATGGCAAATAGGGATATTAAAATTTCTTTGAGCTGATCCTTATCTTCGATTTATAATTTTTCTCCAATTTCTTCATATGTCCATTCTGGTTTTTCGTTAAATAAAAATAGAACAACTGCCTACTCTAAGGAAACCACAAAAGTATACTAAAGAAAAATAAGAAAAATAAATAAATAAATAAAAAACAAAAATTTAATTTATTAAAATAAATTAAAAAAATACCTTCTTATCAAAATTTCCAGTTATATCTACAGTACTTAATTAATATTGCCAAAAAAGTGTAGCACTTGAATTCTTGACTTTATAAAATTCATTCACCTTTTATTATAGACCTAAGAACTAATTAAAATTTTTATTTATATTAATATTCATATTTATATTTTGTTCATATAATTAATGAAATTATTAAAAATAATTATTATTTTGAATTATTAAAATAATTTTATAATAATTTACAGGTTCATTTAAATAAGGTATGGGTTTATTTTCATTTGGCCAAGCGGCACTGGATAGAATATATATATTTATAAATTTAGCACTTTCAACTTATCCTTTTTTTTCAAGGAAATCTTCAAATTCTTTTTAAGTTTCTCTGTTTAAATTTTATATATATTAAAAAATTTTTATAATTAAAAAATATTTTAATTTTAACAATACTTGGCTGCTTTGACATTCATGAGAAGTTCTTCTGCTTTCTTAGTATAAGATTCTCCACATTCTAAGAATAAAAATAAAAATAAAATTTTACACAATATTTGTTATTTAATACATATATATTAGATAACAATAAATATTATACTTATAATTTAAATTTTATTAATAATTAAATTTTGCCTTTTTTTAATTTTTCTATAACTTATTCTTCCAATTCAGTAGAATAAGACATTTACATTAATAATCTTTTAATTAGCCTTTTATTAAAAAAGGCTTCGAAAATATCTTTTGAGGGTAAATACTTAAATAACTACAAAGCCTCATCTATATCTGCTTTTATATTATCTTCTTCTTATATAGATTTATTTGACTTTGTCAGTTTTGACTATAAGTATTAAAAAAATTTAGTTAAAAATTTTTTAATAAATATTTATTTTAATTCCATCGTATTTTATTTAATTATATTTTCATTAAATATGATTATAAATTATTTTTACATCTATATGTTTGCAAGTTAGCTCGGCTAATTCATTAACTTTTTAATATAAAACATCTTCAATTGCATACTTTTAGTGATTTTACAAAATCTTATTTTATTAGAAGCATTTGAACATAATTTGATCTTTATAAAAAAAATACTAAATAAAAATGAAAATTTTTATATATATCTTTATAAATAACTAAAATATGGAAAAAATATAATGTACCTAAATTTGAAATGAATTTTAGCAAATTATTGGTGATTTCTTTTTTATTTTCGTCATTAATAATCTTAATTCCTTCTTTTTTAATTGCTTCTCTCCAACTCTTTTTTAAATAATCAATTTATTCTACTTATTAAATAAATTTGAACAAAATTGTCAAATTTGAAAAATCAAGTTTAATGATCAACTAGTCAAATTAAGAAAATATATTTATAAAATTATTTAGTATCAGATTTTGCTCCAAAATATTGATAATTTTTCTTCCTAATAAATAAATTTAGTTTAAATATAAATGGCAAAAATAAATAAATAAATATTGTTTTTTATTTTTTACCCGTTTGTTTTGACAAAAATTTTTCAATTAATTCTTATTCTTATTCTAAAATGTGTTAAACTTAGGGCAAAAATTAGAATATATCAAATTATTCTTCCAATTTGTCACTAATATCTTTGTAATATTTTTTCGTTTATTCCAAAAATTAAACTTCAAAAACACTTCCATACAAATCCAAAGCAATAAACATTTCTGTTAAAAGTCTAAGTTAATTTTCATTAATTTAAATTTTTTATCTTCTATCTTAAATTAACTTTAACAAGTAATTATTAGTTATCTCCTTAATTTTTGTGAATTTATTAAACTGTTGTCCAAATTGACTAATTATGAAAGATTCAAAAGTCTATGTATTAGATTTAATTAAATAAGTGGTTTCATAATATTTAAAGATTTATGTTAGTAATTCTATGCTTTATCTTGTTTTTTTCCAAATATCCTCTATTTTTCCTAAAAATTCATCTTATCTAGATTCTTATATACTTTAAGATATAAAAATAATCAATTTAATAATTTAATTTATAATAATTTTTTTTTTTTTTGATTTATAACATAAATTTTTGATTAAATAAATGCTATATATTTTTGTTATATTTACTTGTTGAAAGGTTCTAATATTTTTGTAAAATACTGTTCAAAAAATTCAACTAATTTTTTGTTAAGCTTTTCACTTTAATCAGATTAACAAATATCGACAATAGTCTTTAAATGTAAATAATATACTTAATTTTTATTTTATTTTATTTTTTAATTAAAAAAATAATTACTTCGTAAATTAAATGATATGATACATTTGAATCAACTTAAACTTAATTTAAATGTAATTCTACTAAAAATTATTAGATGTCTCTCCAATTTTCGTTAAAAATTTATTCATAGTCTAATTCCTCTTATACTATAAACAAAAAAAAAATAATTATTTATGTTTTTATATTAGATTTTTGAGAATATATTTCAGCAATTAATTTTATATATATAAGAAATCTAATCTCTAATTAAAATTACTTTAGTTTGGATCTAAAATAAATTCTGGACAACTGATTTGGTAGTTTTAATTATATAATTTTTTCATACTTAAAACGCTTATGCTTTTTTAAAATTTCGATTTTAAAGATTTTTTTGTTATTTATGAATTTAATAGGTATTGCAAATTTTTTTTTTTTATTGAAATACGATTTATATAATATTAAATTTAATTATAGTAAATACTCCTATCAATTAAATATTGTAAATATGATCAAAATTTTGCTAATTATTGATTTTTAAATCTGAAATTTGATAAAAAATAGTAGAATTATTTTAGTGTTCATCTATAAAAATATAATTCTAAAACTTTTCCTCTTAATTTAAAAATACTCACTTTAATTTTTATAATTTATATTTTTATTTATTAACTAATAGATAAACAAATAATTATAATAAACATATTAAACTACTTTTTTTTTTAATATATAAAAATCAATTTTAAAGAAGAAACTCGAAATAATTAATTATTAAATTAGACATTTATATAAAATTAAATATTTGTTTTTTTCAGTATTTTACATCTATTTCAGGATGTTATGATCTTAAATCATTTATTTTTTGACATGAAGAAGTATCAACTTCCTTAAATTTATTTTCGTAAAACTTTTTATCTCTTTCTGACCTTGCCATATTTCTTTACTAACTATATTTTTTTTTTTACTATTATCCTTCATAACATTTAGTTCTCAATTAGTTTATGTAGCTTGTTTCGATTTTATATTCTAAGTTTTGCAAAAAATCATCATATTTTTAAACTTTTTAGTCGAATTTTTTTTCATTTACATAATAAGGAACATTTAATAATTAAGTTGCTCTTAAATCAGAATAGTAATAACTATATTTCATACTATAATTTTCTTCTTCTTTAAAAATGTTGAAAATACTTTTAAAAACTCCAGAAAAAAATAAAATGAAAATTATGGGCAAAAATTAACATATTGTTGTAAACAAGTTGAATTGTTTTTTAACTCTTTGTTACTATTATCGTTATTATCTATATTATTGGTTTTGATTTTACCTTCTTTGGTATTTTTATTAATCATGAATTTCTTAAAAATCTTCATCTTCTTATTAATAATGTCTTCTTCTAAATATAAAAATAAATATTTAAATTTTATATTTATTTTAATGAAATTATTATTTTTTTAGTTTACCCTCTTGCAGCACGGTTGAATGCTGCAAATGGATCTCCTCCAATATTTGTAGAAAAATAAAAAGTGTTTCCATTTCTGAAACTTCCTTATCTTCCTCCCATTCCTCGATTCAATTCTTCAAAGAAAGATCCTCCACTTGCAAATTAATCTCCAAAAAACATTTTAAAAATATCGTCCGGAGAAACATTAGTGTTGAAATGACTTTCATATCTATCTTCTATAAAAAAATTTAAAAATATAACTCAAAAATACAAAAAATAAAAAAGATAAAGAATTAAAAATACAAAATTTTCGTTAATCCATATGATTATAAAAAATTTATAAAATATTTGTATTTAAACTTTATTAAATAGTCCTAAATATGAAATATTTTATTAAATAATTCAAATGTATATATATATATGGTGTAAATTCTTTGAAATATTAAAAATTTAATTTTTATTTATTTATTTATTAAATAGTATTATAAATTTGTTGTTGATAAGTATATATATATGTATAAATAAATAATATTATATTTTTTACAAGGATCATCTGTTCCATGAACATCATAAAATTTCCTTTTTTCTGGGTTAGATAAACAATCATATGCTTAAGCAAATTTTTGGAAAACTTCTTATGCTTTTTTTGTATCTTCTTATGTTTTTTGCTTATCAGGATGATATTTTAAAGCTCCTTTTTTGTATGCCTTTTTTATTTCTTCATCTGTGGCCTATTTGCTGACTCCTAAAATTTCATAGAAATCCTTGGTTTTAAGAATTTTATCTAAATCGCTCATTATTTTATTTGAAAAATTTGATATATATTTTTTACGATATTTTTTATTTTTTAAATTTGTAATAAAACGTATTTTTAATTTATTTTCTGAAAAATTTGGGTCTAAAATTTGTAAAAACAACAAATTTTTTATAGCATTTAAAATATTGTATTAAATGAAAAATTTAAAGTTAATAAATCAACACAATTTTTTTAATTTATGAATTTTTTAAATATGATAAACAAAATAATTACAAATAATTAATAGCTGCAAATGTATCAATATAATGATTTTTAAATTGCTCTTATCATAATAAATAAACAAACAAAAATTATAATTATAATAATCATTATCATAATACTTATTATTATTATTGTTATTAATTTTCTAGCATTTTTTCATATTAGGAAAATTGGTTTAATTATTCTTATTCATCACTATATAATTTCTCTGTTAATTGTTATTCATATATGTCGTTTTAAGGAGATTTTTAATTATTTATTAAATTTTAAAATTTAGAAGAAATTTCTAGGTTTTTATTATGGTTGGCTTAAAGTTTGTTTGAAAGTTACAGTTATTGAGTTATTGTTAATTTATTTTAAGGACTTAAATTATTTTAAAGTTTCTGTAAAAAATTTTAAAATTAAGGTTATAAATTTTAACTGCTTTAATTTTGTGATTCATAGTTTTATTCATTATATAGTTAATTCAAAATATTATTTGAAATGTTATTCTAATTTTTTTAAAGTATTTATTATTATTAGTCATAAATATTTTAAGTATTGTTGACGCTTTTATTAGACTATTTATTTATTAATTGTGATTATTTATTTGAACTGGCTTTTTATGAAAAAGAATATATTGGTAAAGGTTGTATTAAGGTTGGTTTAAATGAACAATCTTTTAATTAATTTAACTCATTTTCTTATTTTTATTATTGTATCCGAGCCTCTTTTAACTATATTAAAATAAATGTTTTAAAAAATTACTTAGTAAAACAAAATATTAATTTTACCTATTTTTGCTAAATCCCACTTAAATATAAATTGGATTTTGAGATATTATTTTTTTTTCTGTTTTTTTCAACAATTTTCTTTGATTTAGGATTTATTTCAAGCTTTAATTAAAAAATCATATTATATTTATAATTTTTATTACAAAATATATTTTTTACATTTTTTTTTTAGTTTTATTCTTCCTTTTATATTCTTTATATCCATTTAAATTTAGAATCATTATAAACAAATTCTCTATCTTAAAAAGAGAGTTTCTATTAAAAAATTAATATTAAAAATAAAGATTAAAATAATTAATTTAATATGGGGTATAAAATAGTACATCTAAATATTATTTAGCAGCATTCTAGAATTATTCCAAATCATATTTAATTTATTACTATTACATATTTTTAAAAAACCTAGAAAAAATACGTAATATATCATTGTTTAATTAGGAAATATCCTAATTATTACTGGTAATAAACCCATCTCCATCAGAATCAAGAATATTAAATAATTCTGATAGAATTCTATCTTTTTTCTCATTTAAAATATTGGAAGAAACTGAAAGTCTATAAATATATTTGATAAATAACTTTTATAAATATAAATATATAAATAAATTATAAATACTTAATAAAAATTTTTTTTATATTACGGTTTATGCATCATTGATTGTTATAATTCTTGGTCTTTCTATAATAAAGTTTCTTAGATAATTTATTTTTTATCTTTTTAGCTATTAAGATATTCTCCTATAGGTTTCTTATCAACATTTCTCTATTTTTTAAAAATTATCATATTTAATTAAATTTCAACTATTTTTATTTTTACTTCATATTAAGGCCCTCTACCTACCTTGGGTTTAAATACACACTCTTTTAAATCTTTTTCATTTACCATGGGTTATATATTTATACTTTTTTTTAATTTCATATAAATAAAATAATAAATATTTTAAGTTTAAATATAAATTCAAAATATTAAAGATTTTAATTTAAATTTTAATTCATATTCATATATTAGTACTTTAATGATCTCTGGAGTTTATCTTTATTATACTTGTCTAATCTTTCAAAAAAAGAGGTTTTATCGTCATTCAAAGGTGGTCTTCTTATTATTTAAGGATTCATTTATGATTCTTCTTATTATAATCTAGAACAGTAATGAATTAAAATAAGTAAAAGTTTAAAAATAAAAAATTTACAGTTCCAATTTTTTTTCTTGAAGTCTCCATTATCTGTCTTTCGCTTCATTAAATAAAACCTAAAATCTATTAAATTATTCTTAACTTTGTTTTCTTTTTATTTCTTAAATTTGAGCCGATCTAATTTATGGAAATATTAATTTTATTTAAGTATTTATTTTTAATTATTAAATATAATTTAAATACACATTATTTATTTAAGGATGAAAAGAACATTCTTCTAATTCTTTATTTTTTACTGCTATTTTTAATTCTTCTTTTCTTTTATTAACAAAGTATTAATTTTCTCTAAACCTATCTTCAGGTAAGGCAAATTATTTTTTTTATTCCTATATAAAATTTATATATTTAAATGAATGTTTTAATTTAATTATATATATATATTTATGTTAATTATTTACAGCAAGCATAATTGACTTTTAACATATTTTAGGATGAAATGTTGCATCAGATGCTTCTACTTACTCTTAAAATTATTTAATTTTCTTATTATATTACCTTAAAAAAAAAAAAAAATAGATAAGAAATTTTTTTTTTATTTATTAAAACTAAAAATTAGATGTTAATAATAATAATTTATTTGAAATTTATATAAATATAAGATATTTTTTACTCTTTTTCCTCTTTTTTTTAAATAGCAGAATAATACAAATATTCGCCGTGGTTTATAGATTAATCTCCAAATTTTTTCATAGTTGGTGACTTTAGCGAATGGATTGATTTATGCTATTCATTGTGTTACTAAATTTACATTTATTTTTTTTATTACAGTCTAATTTCTTTTTGCTAAGCCTTTATTTAAAAATTTAATAAATTATTGATATAAATTAAAATAACACAATTATAAAAATATTTTTACCTCTAAATATAATCTATCATGAACAGGTATTTTTCCTTTTGAGGCGGAGAAAAATTAATTATAAGTCCCAAAACTGTAAAAAAATAATAAAAAATTATTAAAATTAATTTACTTATAAAAATATTACAAAGGTTATTGTTATGAGGCCTAAAAAGTCTCGTATAATTAAGTTCCGGATTGATTATTATCTTGACTTAATTCTACATTGTTTTAACTAAATTACTAGCTATTTTGTCTTCGATTTTATTTTTACTGGCTTTATTATTCTACAATAAAATTAAAAAATAAACTTATATTATTTAATATTGTTTAATTATCTTTTTACCACTTTATTAGGTAATATTTTTTTCTTGCTCAGCTTCTTATTTCTATTTTTCTTACTGTCTAATAAGTCTTTTTTATTCTTTTTGTTATTATTTTTCCTCCTTTTCTTTCATTTTTTATAATTTTTTCTGTTATTTTATTTATCTTTTTTCATTTTTTTCTTTAATAGCTTCCTACATATTTTCCATTATATTTTAACTTAAATATTCTAATGCATCTTCATTTAGTTCGTTAGATTCAACAAACTCTTTAGCCTTTGTTTATATAATTCAAATTTTAAATTAAATATTTTTAAAACATAATTTTATTATAATAAGTTTAAATACTAATTGCATAGGATCATCTCCTTCATAAACTATTAAATGTTAAACATTATCATCTCCTAAATCTATTGACATATCTAAAATTTGACCATTATCATTTTCATCACTTTCATCTATTTCTTCTTCTTCTTCTTCTTCACTATGACTACTATATTAGCTCTAATTATTAGATTTTTTTTTTAATTTTTATTAGTGATTTTCGTTTTAATCCATAAAATTCCCATTTTCTTCAAAATTATACTATTCATTGCTTTAGTTTTAAAAATTTTCTTAATCTTGTAAATATTCTATTATTTTAAAAAATTAAAAATGTGTTAATAAAATAAAAATATTTGATTAATTATATTTAATTTAAAAAGATTTTTTTTTATTAACTTGTGGGTATTTAATTATTGTTTTTATAAAAGACTTATATAAATTTCTTTATTTACCATTTCCATTCTAGTATTATTATGATTAGTTTTATCGATCGAATTATTAATATTATTATTCATTTTATTATTACATTTATTAACGTTAAAATTGTCCTTACTATTATTCCATATTTTCATAATGTTAATCACTTTATTATATGTTTTGACTGTTGTCTATTTAATATTTGATTTCGTCATCATAATTTTCTTAGTACTCTTGATTTTATTATATATTATCTTATTATATTTGGTCAAATAATTGTTACTAATTAAGCTATTACTAAATTAAATTGAAATTATGTTGTATAATTTTTTGTTTTTCTTCACTTCCTTTTTGGAATTATTATGAAGCAGGTTATATATCTAAGTCAAACTAGTACATATTTATATTAGGTTTTTTATTTCTATTTAATAAATAAGCAAATTATATGTTTTATTATTTTTCAAATATAGTTGAATAATTGAATTTAATTAGTAATATATTTTATTTATTTATTTTTTATTTTATTTTAATTTATTAAATTATAATATATGTATGTAAACAATAAGCAAATCATTTATGGATTAATTTATGCATTTAAAATAATCGGAAATAATAAAAAAATGTAAATAAATTTTTTTTATAACATATAAGTTGTATAACATAAGTATATTTTATTTCTATTAATAAGTTTTTCCTATAAAAATAATAAAAATTTTATAAATATGACGTTTTAAATTTTATTTAATTCACTATATAGAATCATTTTGATAATTTAAAGTATGAATTTTCTAAAAAAATGGTATTTTTCAATTTTAATTTTTTTAATTATTAGAATCATTAGCATTTTTATTATCAAATTTAAAATTTAATTAACTTATAAAGTTATTTTATAATTATTATTATTGATTTGAGAGCTGTTATATTAAAATATTCTAATTATTATTTTAGAAATTTTACTAGTTAAAAATTAGTGGTTATTATTGATACTATTATTAAAAAGGCATGAAAATATGTTATTAGTATTAATTTTATAAATTATTGAATTGGTTTGGGTAATTTTACTTTTATTAAAATGTAAATTATTCTCTGTATTAATTGACAGAAAATTTTTTTTTATCTTTTTTGTATTTTTTTAAACCATCATCATTAAGATATAAAGTTAGATTTTGATCAACATTTCCTCCATTGAAAAATGGCTTTAATTTTAATTTGTTATCGGATTTTTGATAATTTTTAAAAATATTTATTTGTTGCTATTAATTTAAACAATTAATGAATGCAAAAACATTTTTTCCTTTAAAATGAACTTTGACTTTCAATAATGGATCAAATAAACTTTTAATCGTATTTTCAAAGTTATCTTAAAATTATTACTATACTTCCTCTTTTACAAACATTAAATTTTTAACATAAATTTGGCAAGACTCTGACTAATTTATTGAATTATTTTCATCTTAATTATTATTTTAGTCAAAACCTATGTTAAATTTAAAGGTTGGATTACTATTCCCTAGAAATTTAAGGTTCTAAAATTATATATCCAAATTTTGACTATTTTTAATTAAATATTATAATTAGAAGTAAATTATTATTAATTAGATATTTGAACAGTGCAAAATTTATAATAAAAATTCATTTTATTTTTTAACTATTTCAAACTTGAAGTTATTATTATTTTATAAATTTATTTTTTCATCTTTACTGTTATTTATGAATTGAAATTAATTATTTATATAATCTTATAAAAAATTAATATTTAGCTCATGTTAATTATAGTTTTCATTATCGTAATCGAAAACTAAAGACAAATTTTCTATTTTTAATTGCATTAATGGTATTAAAATCAATTTAAACTATTAAGCTTCATCTATTAAGGGTTATTACGTATTTAAATTCGTATAAATATTTAAGAATTGTTTATCATTTATAAATTAATTATAATGATTTTATTCGTAAAATATAATTTTTATAGAATAATTCGTAAGATATTCTATGTAAAATTATTTAGGAAAAAATTACTCTAGTATTTCGTAAATTTTTATAATATCAGATTGCTAAAAATGGCTCTAAATCTCAAATAAAGATTAATCTAAAAATTAAAATTAACCTTAATTATATATTATTTTTATTTTAATCATAATATTATTAATTTATTTACTTTATTTTTTTGACTATACTAAGACAATTTATTACTACATGCATTAAATATTGTTTTAATTTTATTATTTATCTAAAAAATCCTTTTACTTTTCATCTATTATTATTAACACACCTTTTTAATGAGCATACTTGTTTTTGTAATTTAAGTCATCAAACATTTACTACTCATCTACTTATTTAAATTAAATATTAATATATTTGTTTATTTCTTTTATATTAGAAATATTTCCGTATTTTTTAAAGATAGTAAAAATCTCCTCAAATTTCAAATTCTTATCCAAATTTTCAATAAAATAACTAAATTTATAATTTTTCCTGTTTAGTTTATTCATTAATATTTTTAATAATATATTTTATTTTTTAGATATTTTAATTTTAATATAAGAAAATTTTATAATTTTATTAATTAAATTTAAATAGTTAATATTTAATTTATTATATTAATTGCTAATAAAACAACAAAATTTTTTTTTAATAGCGATTTTTTTTAAATAAGTATTAACTTACTTAAAAATTTTTTTTTAATAAATTAAATTTGATATAATATAAATATTAATGTAATTTATTATTTAAAATAATACTTATATAAAATTATGAATAAAGTACACACATACATATATATTTTATATCACTATTTTTTTTATGGCAAGTGATTTAACCATTATTCAAATTTATCTACACCTTAAAATTCAAGTTTGTAATAGTTTTTTAAAAAAGGATGTTTCTAAAATAAAATTATAATTATTAAGAAAAATATATTTATTAGTAAATTATATATTACTAGTAATTCTTCAACTGTTGCTCTTTTTTCTCTATCAGTTTATAAACTAGGATTATATAAAAAAAAATTACTATATACTAATATTTTAACAAATAAATTACCATTTTCTAATAAAATCCTATAATTTAGCATTAATAGTATCAGGTAATTAAGGAACCTTGAAATTTGAAACTTAGTCTAAAAGTTCCCATACTTATTTATTGCTATTTAAAAAATATAAAGTTTATTTATAAAATATATTTAAGTATTTTTACTTTATTTATGTTAGAGGATGATAACCTAATACACACTCTAATATAGTCATACCTAAACTCCATATATCTGTGTCATAAGAATATTTATCCTATTTTACTCTTTCGGGCTTTATATTATGAATTAAAATTGAATAAATAAATAAATAAATAAATAAATAAATAAATAAATAAATAAATAAATAAATAAATAAATAAATAAATAAATAATTATTAAATCAATGTATTTTTTACAGACATATATATAGTTGTACCCACCCATGAATTTAATTAATCTACTGTAGAAATTATACCACAAACACCAAAATCTGTTATTTTTACTTATCCTTTAGAATTAATAAGAATATTTTAGGGTTTAATATCTCTATGTATTAATTTTAATTCTTTGAAATATTACAATCCTTTTAACATCTAAAGAACAATAACTCCTAATATCTTTTTGCATAAAAATAAGGGTATATTATATTTTTTTTAAAAAATATAATGAAGATATAGGTAAAAAAAATTTTTATTTTACAGTTTCAGGAATTGTTTTAACTTATTATAATAAATGACCTAAAGAACCTTTATCCATATATTCTAATACAATATGTACCTATCCCTCTTCAAAAATAGCACCATGATATTTAACTATTAATTCTGATTCACAACTTATCAATGCTTTTATTTCAGCTTTCAAATATTTTGTAAAGTTTTCGTCATTTAAAAGGTTTATTTTCTATTATAATTTAAATGAATTAAGTTTTTTATAAATGAATTAATTTTTAAAAAGTGATAATATCAATTAAGCTATTTTAAGTCTATAAAATATAAAAATAATATATAAATTAAATATTTTTTATTTCGTTTTATGACATACTTTTAATGCATATAACGTATTTGTCGGCTAATGTAGCACCTTGTCTACTCTACTACCTGAGTTTCCTTTTCCTAATGTACTAATTATTTTAAAATCTTTTAATTAAAAATTATTCAATGTATTAGTTGGTAATATAGATATTATATTTTTAGTTTGTATTTCCTAAGTTTTTTGTTTGTTATCCAATGATAATTTTTCAATTTATTTTATTAAATCTCTTTCTACTTGATCGTGGTCTCCATACTGTCTATGTAATTAATTTTTTTGTTAAATAAAATTAAGAACTATAAAATTTTGGAGAAAAGTGGATAAAATAAAAATTAAATATAATTAATTTTCTCACTATGCTACAATAAAATTATCTGAAATATTTTATATATAATAATTCATTATATTATACAAAAAATCATTAATTATGTTTAAAATTTTTTATATTTTTATAAATTTATGGAATATTTGTTGAATTTAAAATTAAAGTTATATTTACTCATTTTTTTAAATAATATTATCATCTCCTTCGTTTACGGTTTGATCACCTTCACTATCCTTAGGTTTTTATAATGTTAGGCCTAAAATTTTCTTTTTCTTTTAATTTTAATTTAACTCCATCTAAAATTTGCAATTTAACTAAATATTATTAACTTTAGTTTATTTTTATTTTTAATTTATTTTTATTTTATATATATATATTTAGAAGTATTTTTATTTTAATTACTATTTATTTAATATTTTGAGTTATTATTAATATTATGATTAATGTGTAGAAAAATAATAATAACAAGTATTAATACTTGAAATTAAAATATGAAAAATTTTAATATTTATTCCTTTAAACATGACTGTAGATAATATTGATAATTGAGTAAAATATTTTATAATTCTTTATAATTGCTAACAATAAATAAAAAACAATTTATGTATTAAGAATTTAATTAAAAAATATCATAAAAATTTAATAATATTATATGTTCTAATGATTATTAAATACAAACACAAATTTTTATTGAAAAATTTAACTTTTTAAATATATATTTAAAATTATATATAACAAATTATAAATAATATTAATAAAAAATATTGCTTTTATTGAAGTTTTAAGTCCAATTTTAAAATAAATCCAAAAATATTTAAATGAAATAAATAATTTTAATTGTAAATTAAGTAATAATTTTCTTATTTTGTCTATAATTTACAAAATATTTCTCAATATTATTAAAAGATTTTAAGAGAGATTTTTTTTTAATATTTAAATTCTTAAATTTAGTAAATAAACAATATTTGACATTATTTATTTACTATTTTGTAATTTATACTATTTAATTGCGCTTTAAAAATAGTTAAATCAATTAAATAATTATTCATTTCCAGTTTTATTATTATAATTGAAAACAATTATTTTAATTCTTTAACTTTCCATATTTTCAATATATTAATAATAATACTCAATAATGTATATTTTATTAATTATATCTTAAAATTTTTCAATTTATATTTTAACATTATGGTAATAGTAAATTATTTTTATAAATAAATCATTCAAGCCTACTATAAACATTCTTATTATAATTCAAGTAGAATATTGTATATTTTATCATAAACATTATTAAATTCAAATTAATCTCCCTTAAATTTATTTATAAAAAATTATTATAAGAAAATAATATATTTTAGTCAAATATGTAAAAAAATTACTTATATTATATCTAGAGCTAAAATATAGTTATTTTCTTAATCTTCTGAATCAATTATCTCTATTTCATAAATTAACTCTTCTTCATTTTAATCAATTTCTTGACATTCAATCTATAAATAAATTTTTTATATAATTAAAAACTATTTGATATTTATTCTATTAAAATTATACAAATTTAATTTTTTATATACTAATTAATTATATTTAAATGTTACCTAATAATATTAATCATTTATAGAAATTTATTTAGAAAATTAATCCTCGTGCACTATTAATTATGCCAATAATTATTTTGGCTAAGTATTTTTATTAATAACAAAATAATTTCTATAATAATTGAAAGGTATTTGTTTTATATCCCTATCTTCATTTAAAGAAGGGTATTTATGTAAAACTGTATCTATGTGATCATTTAAGTCATAGTTCTATTAAGAGTTTCTAAAAGTTTATTATCCGCAAAACACTATAAATTAAAAAATATATATTAAAAAAATATATAAAAGTTTATATAGTTCATTTATTAACTAATTTTTTATTTCAAAATAAATTTATATAAAAATTTAATATTATTTACTTTTATTTCCTTTTTATTCATTGGCTTACTTTATTTAATTTTTCTAATCTTAAATAAGTCTTCTATTTTTCATTATTTATTTTAGTTAATTAAATTTTTACTTTATTTCTTCTTATGTACTTACTATTCCATTATACCATGGGTGAGCAATTATCTCACTAATAGATAACCTATTGCTTGGAGTTAATTAAAGCATATTCATTGCTAAATCTTTTAATTCATGACTAATACTAAATATGAAAAGTAATATAATTAGCGCAATATAAATAATAAAAAACTAATAAAATACCTTTTATTTAAAATTTATTCTTATTTATCCCAATAATCTTCATATAAATGTTTTTATATAAACTTGTATTCATTGCATTATTCCTTAGGTTTATTTTAAGCAAAAGGAAATGGGGGTCTGCTAAAGATACATATCTAAAATAAAAATAAAATTTAATAAGATTAAATATAATAAAACTTATTTAAATGGTAAAAAATATCTTTAAAATATTATAATTTTATTTATAAGTTACTAATAAGAATATTCCAGCCTAGTATATATCTACATGAGAGCCTACATATTTACCAGTAGATATTTCGGGTGGATTATAAATAAAAGTTCCTCTTTCAGAAGTATTTAAAAGTCCTGTATTATATTTAGACATATGTCCTCCATGTCCCAAATCTCCTATTTTTAAATTAAAATCATCATCCAAAAATAGATTATCTACTTTAATATCTCTATGTGCAATTCCTTTGGAATGAATATGTTAAATTCCTTAAATTAATTGTCTGAAAAAAAACCTTGCTTCTTTTTCTTCTAATTTTAATAATTTCAAATAATCAAGTATACAGCCATTAGAGGCAAATTCTTAGAAAATTGCGGGTTAGGTTTTTTACTACTATATAAAATTAAATTTATGAGTAAAAATAAATAGCAAAAATTATACAGAATTATCACAATAACATTATTAATATATTAAATTAGATTACTATTATTTCTCCATTTTATGCTTTTATTTAATAAGTTATTTATTCTGCGTTGTAAAATTTAATCACATTTAGATGATCCAATTAAATTAAACATTTATATTCATTCTCTATTTCTTATTATTATTTATCAATCTCATTTTGATAAATTATTTATTCCTCTCTTGATTATACTTTTTTTTACTTCGATTTTAATTTCTCCAATTGGGTATACATTTTTGCAGCTTATATTTAAGGTTAGTTTTCAATTTATTATTAATTTTAAACCAAGTACACTCTATTTTAAATTTTAAATTACTTTTTATATAATTATAATATTTAAAAAAAAAATTCTAAATTTAAAATTTTTTTACTCAGCCTACCCACCTTCTCCTAACTAGTGGATTATTTAAAATTCCCCAAATTTACTTTTTAATATTTAAATATTATTTTATTACTTCTACATTTTATTTTTATTTATTTGTAAATAATTTATTAAAAATTTTATTTCTTTAATTATTATTTTTATTATTAATCGAATATTAGATTTTTATTTGAAAATTATTTCGCTAATTTATTTCGGTGAAGTATAAGGAAATTTAATTTTTAGTTTAATAAATATTTTATGAAGAATAAAATGTAATTAAATAATTTATATATGAATAGCTAGACGCACAAATACATATATAATATTATTAAATCTGATCAGAAATATTAAAGAAATATATATAGACACTACAATGAAAATGTATTTTTATATTTTATTCAACTTTTTTTATACTAACTAAATTTATCATATCACATTTCTTTTTTTTATTACTATTAAATTTATAATTCCAATATTATCTTTTTTATAATCTCTTCATTTTCTTCTTCTATTACATCTTACATATTTTTAAAATATTTTACAATATTTTACTGTTAGTTTAAAACCAAATCTTTGTATTTTTATTTCATCTACATCATATCGTTAAAATATTCAAGTTCTATTAATAATTTTATTTAAAATTTATTTGCATAAAACATATTTTATATAAATTACTTGAATTTCTTAAAAAATGGAAAAATAAAGAAAGACAGACATTTTTCAACTCCCCAGTTATATCACTTTAAATAAGTAATAATATATAATCAGGTAAGCAAGGATTTCCAACATCTCCGTATTCTTATTTTATAATGATATCTATAAGAAATCCAGGATTTATGAAATATATTCTTTACAAAATTTCTATATTTAATATATTAATTATTAATTAGTATTTTGGAGTTATAACTAAAATAATTATATATGAATTACTTAATGCATTAAGCTTTATTTCATAGTCATCAAAATAATCATCTACTGGATTTGCTAAATGTATAAATTAATTAGTTTTCTTAATTATATCCAATTATCCATATAAATTTTCTTAAACATAAATTCTTAAAACTTATAAGGTAGTTGAAATGACATTTTTATCATAATAACCCCAAGGTTCTTCCTATTTTTTTAACTTAAGGCCATTCAAAATATTAAAAAGTTTGTTATTTAAGTTTTCTTCATAAAATTTCTATTTGATCTATTTTTTTGGTATAAAAAATAAACTTAATTTAAATTATATTAAATTACCTATGGTAGTTTGCTTAAATTTATAATGAGAACCAAAGAATAAAATATAATATTTTAATCAAGCACGTTATTTAGTTAAATATTTTTAATTATATCCTTTTAAAAACTAGGTACTATTTTAAAATAAAAGGTTAGTTTAAAATTTGCTAAATAGTAATTTTTATTTTAATTAGCTAAAAAATAATAAATTTTATACTATATTAAAGAAAAGATTTGATTTCTTTAATTCTGCCTTTTATAAAACAAATTTATTTTTTTAATTTTACTTTCAGAAATCACAAATACACCTTCTTTGTATAATCCAGTTATATTAACAAGAGCTTATACACTAGTTAGTTTTAGTAACTAATCTTCAGTTTATCTATAAATATTTACCAAAGGAATAATTAATTTACACAAAGTTTTTCCTATGTTATCTTCATTTATTTCGCCTTAGAGTTATTGGTCATTTATTATATCTGCATAAATAATTTTTTTATAACTTGTTAATAATATATTAAAAATATTTTTGTACCTATTAAATGTTAACATACCGCCATTTGTATTTAATTATTTTCCTATTCTTCTAGTAATTTTTACATAATAATTTTATATGTGTCATATTTTTTTTCTTTGCTATTCAGTATTAGAAATTTATAAAAAAAATGCTCTTTTATCAAGCTTTCCATTACCTTTTAAAATATTATTTAAATTTCTTTTTTATTAAAAAAAATATTTT
Source organism: Pseudocohnilembus persalinus (assembly GCA_001447515.1). Lineage (NCBI taxonomy): Eukaryota > Ciliophora > Oligohymenophorea > Philasterida > Pseudocohnilembidae > Pseudocohnilembus > Pseudocohnilembus persalinus. The sequence goes on from LDAU01000154.1 coordinate 385,155, forward strand.
TTATATTACATTTTCATTAAAAGAATAAGCTGTAAAATTCATTTCCATTTTTTCCAATTTTCTAATAATACCTACCTAATAATCAAAATTTTAATTTCCAGCATATAAATATAGCATATAATTTATCAATTATAGTTAATTTTCTTCTTTGTTTTTTAAGCTGCTTTTATCATTTATTATTGTACTTAAACAAAATTTATCACCGTAAAGGCCACCATCTATCAAATAAGACAAATATTTTTATAACTTTTTTTTCCATACTTTTTTTTATTCAATTATTTAATTATTTTAATTTTGAAATAAGGAACCATTTTAATATAAATAATCATTTGAATTTTCAGTATTGGCTTAAAGTGATTAAATTTAACTTATACAGTTTTTTTAGTGATAACTTGTTTTTATTTATGATAAAATATTTTGATGTTAATTTTTTTAATCTTATTCTTTAAATACAATTTATATTGTCTTATCTTCGATTTCTTGGATTATATCAATAAGTTTGTATTTTTTTGTAGAATTTTTGTATCTATAATATTAAAAATAATCAATTTTATGAAGTTTTATTTATAAATTTGTAATTTTTTTTATTTAAACTATTATACGGTTTTAAAATCTCTGTTATTTATTAATTTTTTTATATTTTTATTCTTTAAGATATGTCATAATTTTAAGAAAAGGGCTCTTAGGTGTAAATATCGATTAAATCAATACCAATTTAAATAAATATTGGACAAAATTTGCTAGAATTAATTTATTGTTGCATATATTAATATTAATCTATTTCACAATGTAATGAATTCCTAAATTAAATAAATAAACATTATATTTATGATTATTTTTAATTCAATATTTATACATTTTAATTTCTATTAGCTTTTCATAATAAATTTAATTTTTATTTATTTCTTCAAATGAATCAGCAATTTATCGAAACAAATTAGTTTAATTTTTAAAAGTTTCTTCATAGAGCTTCCAAAAATATTTATCATTAGTAGAAAATCCATAATTTGTCAATATAATGTCTTGGAAATTATCAAAAATAGGTAGTAAAAATTTCCTTTATAATTATATATAGTAATAAAATGATTGATTAAATATTATTAAAGAATTATACTTATATATATTACCTTCTAAGAATTATAACATGTATTTCACGTATAGGGTTAGTATGTCTTATTTTAATTTCCCATCCTTACCACTATGAAAAATCTTCTTACAACTAATTTCTTTTAAAGTATTATTAGCTAAATACTTAAATATAGATACATTTTAATTCTATTTAAAAAATAGAATATATTATAAAATTATTAATATTATTTCATTTAAATTATAAATTAATTTATTTATAAAAATAAAGCTACCTTTTAAAATTTACTATATATAATTTTCGGCATAAAACTTTAAATTCTATAAAGGGCCCATATTTTTTAATACTTTTATTGATGACTATTAAGTAACCTATATGGTTATCTTTTATTTTATATCATCCTTATTAAAATAAATACCTTATTTAATAGTAAAATAGTTATATAATTAAAATGATTTTTAAATTTAAAATATTATTATAATATACTATACCTATAGCCTCCTCTTTTTCGTAATTTTAAGGTAAATTAAATTTATATCCTTTTTTTAATTAATTAATTTTTTTATTAATTTATCGATTTATATAAAATCCCAAATAATAAAATAAAATAGTTAAGTACCGTTAAGAGTATATTGCCTAAGCATTTTCACATCCCCTTAGTTTATATCATTTTTTAAAAAATCTTAGATATACAATTGGAGTCCTTATTTTTAATCATAATTTAAGAACTTAGGATAAATATTTTTATCCTCCTTTGTGATAAAAATAAAATTTTAGTTCTTATAGTTTTATTTTCTTTTAAATATATTGAATTAAAATACTTAAAAATATAAACCATACTATAATATTATGATCAATATTTATGACAGTTTTATATTAGGCAAGCTCTTTTGCCTCCCATGTATCCCTAATTATATCAGATTTCCAAGCAAATTTCATAAAACTTATAAGCTATGATCGGTTATGATGCATTAAATTCATTTTGCTAGGAATTTTTTTATTATTCCTATCTTTTTTTAAATGAATTTAAAATATCATTTTATTAAACTAGTCCCATAATATTCTTTCAATATCAGAATTTTCGGCTTCTCCCTTTGTTAGAAAAAAAATAAATAAAAGTGAATTAATACAATAACACATTCAATTTAAAATACAAAAATCATATAAATTGATATAATAATATAAATCAATTTTTTTAAAAAAATGGTTTAAATACCATCAATTTCTCCAAATTTAAATCTAAAAAATAAAAAGAATTTTATCCTAAACATAGATAATAAGATTAAATTTCATCCATATTATCTTCATTTTTATAGATGTGCTAAACAATAGTGATGTATTCAATTTTATCATTTAATACTTAAGTAAAACTTTCTAAAATTTCTTGGGGTAAATTCATGTTGATTTATAAATTTTTGAACTAAATAAATAAAAATAATTTATTTATTATTACTTATTTAATTTTTCTTTTATTTTATGTAGAAAAATTTTTTAATTTAATAAATTATGAAATTCTAAATTAAAATTCTACTAATTTTGAAATCATATAGTATTATTGTATTATAGTTTTTTAAGTTATTTTTATAATATATTTTCCTAAATACAAAAATTAAAAAAATTATATAACATATTATTATTAAAAACTTAAATATTATTATTTATTTATTAGTATAAGATAATATTAATTAAGAAAATATAATATAAATTTATAAATAATAAGTATAAGATATAAAAGTATATATATATAGTATAAACATTTAAATTAATATACAGGTATATGTAAACTATTAAACATAAAAGATTAAATCTGATTTTTATTCCACATTTAGAGATTTTTTTTAGATCGCTTATTATAAAATTTTTTCATCATTTTTCATTAAAATTCTATATCGATATTATTATTTATATATTATTTAAAATTAGCCTTAATTTATTTTCTTTCAGATAACTCATTATCAATACCTCCTCTATAATTAACTTCATCTTCTTCCTCATCTTAAGATTTTTATTCATGGAAATGCAATTGATATTTATTTTAATTTTATTACTATAATTTTTCTTAATAAATATTATTTTCATATTAGAGATATCTATATTTATTTTCTTTGTCATTGTTAATATTTTGATTGGCATTTAATATTTCATTTTTTAAGATATAATCTTAAAGCTATTTTCTAAATGATTTTTAATCATGTTCATTACAGCTTTTATTTTGATCACTGGTTATAATATTTGTACTTTCACTTTAAGCTTATTATTATTTAATTAAGTCGTTTTTGGAAGAAGAATTTTTATATTATTTTTATTAATCTCTTAGTATATTTTTATTAGAATTATATTTTGACTAAATTACATATTCTTTACCATTTTTGCTCTATTCATCGATATTTAATGATTCTTAAAAATAAAATATTAAATAATATATAATTTTAAAATAATGGGTTTAATATGATTTTACCTTAATCCTCTTATATTTAACATTAAGAATTTTTATGAATTTTAATTTCCATATCATTTTAGCCAAAATTTTAAAATTTAGAATCTTCCTATCCATAATTATTATTATTACAAGGACTAATATCTTTAAATTAATTTGCTCCGTTCGTATTATAAATACTATTTTAGGGATTTATCAATTGCTGATTGCTGCTTGAATTGTTCTAAAATGAAATTAAAGTACTTGTATTATTTTAATACAATGTGTGGTTATTTTTAAGAATAGAGTTAAATTATGATTTGAAATATTGACTTGGTGAAGCTGCAGTATTATTTAAACATTATTATTCTTCTTTATTTAAAATAGAATCATCATTAAATATTTTATTTTGAAATTTACTCAAATTGTATATTTTATCATTATTTTTTTGCTGATTTTTATGTTCACTATTTAAATTAGCAACATCGTCTTATGAATTAATAGATGTCATGTTTTATCTTATTTAATTTTAATTAACTTCATTTTAAGTTTTTATTGATGATTTCCGTTATATATGATTTTGAGAGGGAATAGTTTAATTTGCATTATTAGTATTGATATTAAAAGTTACTTAATTATTAAAATTTGATTATTAGTGTATATTTTATGGCACTAAAAAATTTGATTAATTTGAGAATATATCTGTGGTTTGCTATGATAAATAAGAGGTTGTTTTTACTCTTGATCTTAGACTTTCTTATAATAATATAATACAAATATACCCTTTATGCTGAAATGGGCTAGAATCAAAAATAAGGTAAGATAAGTCAAGTATCTTAAAATTAATAAAATATATTAATAAATTTTTAATTTTATAAATTTCTATTATTTTACTTTTTATACTGAATTTCCTTTAGTAATATCATTAAACCGGACCTTTGTTGTATTTTTTACCGCGTTTAGCATTGAATATGTTTTGTTTTTAATTGTTTTTATTTTTGTTTCATGCTATTCTTTGAATAAATTCAAAATTAATTACTTGAGATTGTTCCTCCCTGTATCAATAAAAAATTCTTGGTTTCTAGGTGTAATAATTTCCTCTTCTTTTGACACCCCAACTACTGTTTAATTAAAAAATTTTAACATGGATATCCTATCATTTACACCAAATTCCTACTTTGCATTTTAATTGGCATAATAAAAATCTAGATCGTTATCTTAATGATTATATTATATCCCTATTTATTTTAAAAAATTTCTTTATTACTGAAATATGGATTATTTAAAATTTTAAATATTTATTTTTAAATTAATATACCTAAACTAGTTATTATGTTATTTTAATTCAATAATTCTTTGAATGCTTTTTGTTTCTAATTATCAGTTATATGATCCATGTATATTTATCTATTTATTTTAATTTCTCTGCTAAATTTAAAGGAAAATATTAATAAAAACCCAATAAATAATATAATCATAAGGGCATTATCCGTTCCAATTAAAAGATAAAAGTATATTTATAGCAAGCTAAAGAAATAGTAAATTATTTTTTAAACAAATTATATGCTTTGATTAGTTTCCATGACAAAAATCCCAATTAGAAGTGCAAACAATTAGCCATTTTATTCTAAAAATAATTAATTATTCTATTTATATTTGTATATAATATTTGGTATATGTGTAATTAATAGATAAAAAATTATATATGCAACAGCATTTAATTTAAATTTTAAAATATATATACTAATTTCTTTTACATATTAAAATTTTTAAATAAGTGTATAGACTTATTATTTATAATACCAATATTTATTGGTATTAAGTTAAGTTATTAGATGATAGTTAATAAAATAAATTATTAAATAATTCATACTAAATTTTTAAACTCCTTTTATTAAATATAAATAAATTATAAAAAATTATTTTAAATAGAGCTGTTTATAAAAATAAGTAATAAAACAATTATTAGCCGATATTTTTATTAATAAACTATTTAAAATTGTAATAATAAAGTTTCAATTTAGTATATAACCTAATTACATTAAATTTATTAAATATGAAATTAATTAAAAGCATAATTTACCTAAATTTAGTTTTTTGAATAGAAAACTTTGGTCATTATTACTATAAATATCCTCTTTTGCTATAATTAATAAGCCCGATAATAAAGCTTAGTTTATGAAAAAATGAAAAATATCGAATAACCAACTTTATTAGGAAAAAATTAGAGCCAATTCTAAAATAGACATGGTAAATATTATTAAAGGAGCCGCAGTATCTATTTTAAAATAAAATTAAATAATTTAAATACATAGATTATTTATTATTTATATACGATCAATATTTATAAATTATTTTACCTTTAACTTTAAAATCATCATTCACCAAAGCTATGATCATTAAAATTAATGAATATAAAGCCATAAAAGTGTAAATTAGATATAGATGTATTTTTTGACTTTTTAAATGTTATTTATTGTATTGCTATTCAATTATTGGATTTAAGAAATTAGAAGATAATTATTTGAAGATTTTAAACATTATTTTTGCTTGAAGATTAATAATTTATTACTTCAATTTAAAATTTCTATTTTTATTTGTTTTTTTGGTATTGAATTAAAATAAATTACTTATTTGTTTAGTTTTTAAGTTTAATAAATAATACAATCAAAATTGTTTATATAAATATTTTATAATATTAATACAATTTTTATAAAAATAAATATTTTACATGTTTATGGGTTATTAATTAATAAATAATAATGATATTTAAATTTATAATAATTAAATTAATTATAATAATAAGTAATAACGCATTTAATCTAAACTAATCATAGAAATCGCATTTTTATATAGAAATTTCAAAATTAATTTAAATTTGCTATTTGATCTGTTTTAATAAATTTTTTAGTAAGTTTAATAAATTTTTTTATTTATTATTTTTGATATACTAAATTAATATTCAGATTTCTGCATTGATTGTGAAATTTAGATAATTTTACAAAGTAAAAATATAATTTTAGGGAAATTCTTACTTTTAAATAATAACCAAAATAATTTTATTTGAGATTAAATTTATGTTATATAAAAATAATGATAAAAATTTTAAAAAGTCAGATTAAATTATATAAATAACAATACAAATATATATAAAATACATAATATAAATAAATATTTTTATTTTTTTTTTCTACTTCAATTAAATGTATTAATTTGGAATAAATTATTATGACTTTAGGGCATTTCAAAGTATAAATTATTTCCTGAGTTTGTATTATTATGAAAATTATTGGATACATTTTCCATTTAATCAAAATTAAAATCTTCCGAATTGTCTAGGCTAATTATATTTTTAGATATATCTTTATTTTTGTTTTATTAAAGTTAATTAATTTAAACATTATCTAAGTAATTTTTATATATATAATTTTCTGGAGTTTAAAAAGTAGCATTTCCCTCATTTAATTAGATGTCTGTATTTTTGTCATTATGTTAATTTTTGAAAGAGCTACTATAATTTATTCGTCGGTTTGAATCAGACTTGTTTGAATTCTATTATTAAGGTGTTGTTTAATTTGTAAATTAAAAAATATTTTAATTATTTCCACCCTTTTATTTACTATTAATTTCCTATGAACTAGCTATTTTTTCCTATTCTAATTCTGATTCATCATTATTTTATTGATTTTTATCTATTAAATAGTTGAATGACTTTTTTTTATTTTTATTTATACTCAATATACCCTTTTTACTATTAAAATGCTCGGTTATTGTCTAATTATCATCTAAAGTGTTTATAGTTATATACAAATCGTTCATACTATTTAACTTAGTATTTATTTTTGGAAAATTTTTATTACTATTATTTTATTTGTCTTCTTTTATTTCTTAATTTATCATTTCGTTATATTAATTTGTTTATACGAAATTTCGCTTATTTTAATTTTCCAAAAATAAAGCATTACTTTTATTTAAACTTAGGTTACTTTAGTTAAAAAACTCATGATTTTGGGAAAATTCTTCATTTTTAAAGTTTTCTTAATTTTTCCTTGTATTGACAAATTTTGGTTTTTATTTTTAAGATTCATATCCTTTTTATTTTGCTATTTTAATATCATTATCTTTAATATCAAAGTATACTTTTTGGCTTTTAATTGAGGGCTCTTAAATAGCTTTTTTCTCTTTATTGACATGATTTTTCGAACGAGCACTTTAACAGCTATTTGCCATATATTTACTCGAGTTTTTATTTAATTTTAAATAATCTTACTTATTTATTGAAAAACTAGATTTTATTTAGGGTTCATTTAAAATTTAAATTAATTCTAATTTGTCTTTTACAATCTCAATTTCTTCCTATATTTTATTTTGAAATGAATTATTTTTACTTATAAAAGTGAGCTTGAAACCAGTAAACGAACTGGGGATAGTTTCTTTTTTTTTCTTGAGCATAGATATAACATAATTTTACGGTTATTAATTATTGGGAAGTGCTATTTATAAAGAATTTGAAGAATTTCTGCTTAACTTCATTTTTAAATTGCTATTATTTTATTTGCTAGCATTCATTAAATTATTACTTTTCTATTATAATACTCTTTTACTTTAACCCATTAAATTATTATTTTATTTCGATGCGCTCATTTAATTAAACATTTTTGGAATTTATTTACTAGAACCCATTATATTACTGTTTTGTATCATTGAGTAATTATATTATTCTTTTTTAATATTTTCATAATCATTAATGAAAATTTGAAAAAATTACTAATGTTCATCTTATTAATATATAAATATGCATAAATTATATAATTATGATTTTTTTTATTATTATGGGTAGTTTTGTAGTGATTTTTCTAATTTGTATTAAATTAATAAATTTTCTTGTTTAATTTTAACAATTCTACTGGAGCTTTTACTAGAACACCTTAATATCTAAGTAGGTAATTTTAATTCATTTTTTATGGAATTATTTTTTTTATTAAATACTAATGCTTAATTGGTCAATTTTGATTAATTTAATGTTTCCATTTAAGAAATATTGCTAATTTTTACTGAATCTATAATTTTTTCGTATAAAGATGTATCATTAATTTTGGTAGCTTAAAAATTACCATTCTGGCTTAATTATATTGAGTCAGAAGGATTAAATATGAAAGATTATTATAAAAAATTTTTTAAATCCTTTTAATCATTAATATTAAATCTATCTTTAAATTTATCTGAAGTAGAATCTAATATCAAATCTTTTGATTTAGAATTATATTTGAATTAGAAACTCATGAATAATTTATTCTTCTTTAATATTTCATTATTTAATGTTTATAAAACTTTTTTCTCTTCAAGTTCTTAAAATCTATTTTTAAATGTTAATTAATATTTTTTAATGTAAAATATGATAATGTATTATATAGAAACTGATATTTAATATATCTATTTTTACATTAACATTTCTTGCCTTTGATTTTAATATCTGTTTATATTAAATAATACATAGATTATTATAATAGAAATTATGTTTTTCGAATCTGATGGATTTTATGGAACTAAAATTGCAAAAACTATGCAATTCATTGTATTATTTATTAATTGTAATAAAAATTAGTTTGTTTCAGAAAAAAAACAAATTAAAGCAAATGATACTACTCCTAATAAAATAGATTCCTCTAATAAAATTTAAAATATAAATAATAATATAAGTTATGACTAATAGAGTTATTGTTTTTGTGATATTTATTCAAATAAGTTAATGTGTAAAAATAGTAAATTATTTATCTATAATTTAGTTAAAGTGTCATAATTTAAAAATATTTTAATTATTTCAGTAAAAAACTAAAATCACATAATTAATATATTATAATTTTACTTATTCCTATTTAATTTTTATCCCTCTTATAAAATAGTAATAAAAAATTAATATAATAATTTAAAATTTGTAAATTATTTACCTTAATTAATAATATTAACCTATTAGCTAAATCCAAGCCAATTTTTCAATTTTACTCTACTATTTATACCATCATTTTATTAATTAGACTGTTATAAAATATATTATTTTTAATTTAGTGCTAAAATTAAACTTAAAGAACACACTATATTTACTACCATATTCACTATTTACATTTATATGGGTAAAAATTTTAAACAAAATAATTTGACTAAAAAGCTTAAAATTATCAACGATACATAAAATATAGTTGAAACATTTTAATTTGAATCGTTTTTTGCAAATCCTTAGCATAATAAATAAAGACCCCAGGTCAAAAATATTATACATATAAATAAATTTCTTGTTTTTTTTGCATCTATCAATTATTGTTGATATTTATGTTGTAAATATGAATCTTTAAAAGTCAAAGTCAAATTATTCATAAACTTCGATACCATATTAAATAAGATATTTATTTTTTATTTGTTGTACTTTATGTAATTTAAATTGTTATTTTATGTTTAATATTTATTTATTTTTTTGCTATTTTTGAGACTTCAGACCAGTTTTTTTTTTTTATTTATTATAATTAATATATATTTATTTTATTTTCTTTTTTTACTTTTGATGTAAGGCTATTAAACATAAAAAAGTCAATCAAATTTTTTAATAACTTTAGAACTGATATACAGATATTAGTTAGGAGGTATACAATTATAAAAATATTTAAAATTATAAGTTGTAACTTTTAATAAAATATATTATATATTTTGATATTGGATAACAGTGGAATACTTTTTGTTTTCATAATTATTTTATTTTATTAATTTTATGAATAAAACGTATTTTTTTTCTGATAACAAAATAGAAAATTTAATATTAAAATAAAAATTAAGTTTATATATTTACAGAAAATTTTAATGTTTAATTAAATAAGCTTTTATTAATTTTTTTTTTTTTTGCTATATTTTAAATAGAAAAGTATAGTATTATTTATTAAATTAGATTAAATAACTATTTTGAAGATTATAAAAGAGAAAGCTATAATTTTAATATATATAAATTTTATAGAATATTAAAAGATATAATTTATAATTAAGTATCAGTTTATACAATTATTGTATAGAGATTATACTAAGCTTTATATATAATAGAAAAAATTAAAATTTCATTATTTTATGGTTATAAATAGATTGTAGAAAATTAATGAAAAATTCGTTAACTTTTTATTTACTAATATAAATGGTTTTAAATGAAAATAACTATAGTAAATTTTACAAAAACCTATTTAAATTATGTTTTCTGAATAATTATTTATTCTTATATAATAAGTATTACCTATAATTAGCAAGTATTAATTAAAGTGGCTATAAAATTCAAGAAATAATTATAGTAATTATAATTTTTAAAAATCTACTATAGTTAATTTTTTAACTATTTATAAATTTATTTATAAACCTATTAGTTTAAATTCAATTTATAATTATTTCAGTTTTAAAATATTATTCTTTTTATTTTAAAAGTAAGACCAGAAAATTATTATAAAAATATAATATATTTTATACGTAAAAATTAATTTAAAGATTGTAATTATTTTATTGTATTATGAAAATTTATTGTTCAAAATTTATATTAGTTCCTATATAAATAATCATTTTTATTTTGATTAGTATATATACATTAAATATTTTTTTTGAATTTTTATTAGAAATAAATATACTCTTCATATTAACTAATTTTTACAATACTATTATATATTCACATTTAAAAAAGAACATGGTATAAACCACATAATATGTAATTCATACTATAAAAATTAATGGCTAAATAAGCAAGAAAATAAAAATTAATGTAGCATTTTTATAACTACTCTTTAAACCTGTTTTAATTATATTAAATTTTTTTTATACTTTCAATGATTTTAAAAATCAACAAATTAAAATCTATTTATAAATTAAATTTACTAAAATAAATAGTATTAATAATTTAAAAATAAATATTTCCTATAAAAAATAAATAGATAATGCCCCATAATCACACTGTATAGATTGTAGTAACGCCAAAAAATAAGTAGATAAAATACTTAGTTCACATTGGTTTATCCTTGGCTTTATTAATATATACACATTAATCTATAAAAACAATACTTATAGAATTATTTCCATTGCACACATAATTTCATTATTTTAGTATTGTACATTTAATTTTATACAATAGTGGATTAGCTTTGTCATCTATATTTATGTCCTATATATTACAAGAACATGACGTAATAATTATATGTTTTTTTCTTTTTAAATAATTAAATTTTTTATTATTGTAAAATATAATCAATTCTTTTCATATACTACTATTATATGAAATAAAATAAAAAAAAAATAGAATTATATATATATATTTATTAAATTATTTATAATTTTCAATTAGTTAAAAGCTGTAATAATATCAGGATGTATACCATTTTTAATTCAGACATTTTTGACTAGATTTTTATGGAGTTGCGAAATAAGTGATCTTATATATTGTAGTTTGTTAAACATTATATTTTTCTTTTTGCTTTGTTTAATTTAAGGTATGGCTTTTGGATTTATAATGGGATCAATTATATTATATGTGTCTAAAATATTTTTGGATGTCAAATATTCTTTTGGCATTTTTCTGTTTTTCTACTTTTTAAGCGAATTCCTGGTTTGCATGGTTAATTACTATTTCCATAATAAAGATGAAGTAGGTAGGTTACTATCATTTTAAATGATAATTGCATTTTTAGCTATGGTTAGCTTTTTATTTATACCTAAAATTGATGAAATTTAAACATAAGGCAAAATTAATTCTTATTATAATAACTACCTGAATGGAAATAAAGAATAAGAAATGACTTAATTTAAAGAAATTTATAATTAAAGATTGATTGAGGGAAATGATATTCCCGAAGATTAGTAAGTTGAATGTAATAAGGTATTGAACCATAGGTATTAGTATATATCTTGGAAGAGATTTAAATAATTTTTATATAATTCTGAGCATAAACTAAAGTAGTCCTACTATATATTATTGGGGTCAATTTAAGGATTTATTTTTAGTCATTTTTATGGATATATAAATGACGATGATTTATAAGATGGGGAATATTAATAAGGAAATAATGAATCTATGTTACAATGTAAATTATAAATATTATTATATTTTAAAATAATTTTTTGGTAATTTTTTAAATAATGTAATAATTAGTATTTTAGAGTGAAGTTAGGACAACTAGACTTATATTTTCTTCATTTTGTATCATTTCATGTGTTATCACAGCTATTAAATTTGTTAGTATAGATAATTTAAAAAAAAACTATATGTATAAATTTCCAATTTTAATTTGCCTTATTGCTACTGCAGGTAATTTGGTAGAAAAATTTTTATATGAATCTATTATATTCCAATAAATAAATATAGCATTATTTGCTATAAGTTATTCTATGATGTTAACAATAGCGTTGAAAACTATAGCTGTATAAAATTAAGGTAATTAATACTTATTTATTTTTTTATACATTATTTAATTTTTTTATATTTATCAAAGAAAATCAAATATAATTAATTTCGGGATAAGTTTTTATGATTTATACAAGCTAATTAGTCTCATATATAATAGGCTTAATTTTATTTCAATTTAGTGAAATTATTTACTGTGTAATATGGATAATTATTATAGTAAAGGTTTTAATTTAACCAGATATTGATTTTAAATTTTGATTAAAGTTGATTTTAATTTAATAACATTTATTTGTTGATAATTTATAATAGTCTTAAAAATTAACATTAAATGTAACTAAAAATATATATAATTTATAACTTAAAAAATCAGAATTTTTTATAAAAATTTGTTGAATTAATAAAATTTATTTATAAAATATATTTATAAAATTATAATTTTTCAAAATCAATGAACTCTATCTCCTACTAGTCTTAGTAAATATTATAAATTATTTGCCATGTCTTGCTTTATTTCGGTCACTTAAACCCTAAAAATAGAACAGGCTTTAATAAACCTATTATTTTGTCTGTTGAATCTTTCTTAAACTTTTTATTTAGCTTCTAAAGAATCTCTTTCTCTTTCTAAATTAACCAAATACTATAGTTTTTTGTGCCAATCTTATAATCTGTTATAAACATCTTTTTAGCTATGAGCATATCCTTTGATCATTCTTAATTTACTCTACTCTTAAAGAGTCAGGGTTTTTAAAACTTGAGCATTAATATTTTTTTCAATATTTTTAACTTCTTCTTCTATTTTTTAGATATAAATCCAGTCTTAATTGGCTTCAAGTTAGCCTTTATTTTTATCAAATACCATTGATCCAAATCTATTTTAAATAATTTTTTAAAATCATTATTTTGAAATAAATAATAAAATAATTATAATACGCCATTGTTGAGTCCTTGGCTTTTTTAAATTTATTGGACAAATAAGAACCGAATCCCTTTGATTTTATAGATTCTTTTTATCTATTTAATGATTATTAAAAATCGCTTTCATTTTCTTCTTTAATTTTTAATTTAGGCACATCAAAGTCTTATTAGGTCAAAAACACTTTTTAGAATATATATTAATTATTAATTTTTTTAATATTAATTTAAAATCTTTAAATAAACATATTAATTTAATACAAGTGAAAACACTATCTCTATTTACAAATTCTATTTAGTTAATTTAAATTAAATACTCTTATAAATCAAGTTATCTTTTTTTTAAAAATTCTGTTTCTGTAAGTTCTTCATCTTTACTTTTAAATAAATTAACTGCCTATAATTTAATTGAGTCTAAATTCATATCAGGAGGAGGTAGGTTTGGGATTATTACTCCAACCAAATTAAGTAACTATACTTTATCTTAATAAAATAAATTATTTTAATTTCAAAATATTCCAACATTTTATTTATACTAAATTAACCAAAAACTGAATAATATAAAAATTTTAAAATAAAATTAAATTTTACTGTGTAAATAATGGTGTAAATCTTCAAATTATGAGTACCTTCTTTCAACATTAATAATTTCGTTTGTATTATTAATATATGCACATATTTAATAAAAGGCAGTTTTTTTAATAAAAGAAGTTTCTCTAAAACTGTAAGTAGGAATAGTCAAATTTGAAAAGGCCTTAACTTCTCCTTAACTAAAACTGCTCATAATTTCCATATTTCTTTATTAATCTGGATCTTATTACTATTATTGTTAGTTATTTGCATTTTCCTAATTATTATAATACAATGACTATTACTCTTCAATAATTCTTTTCTATTCAAAAGAGTTAACTGAAGCTATTAATTTAGGAAAGGTTCCAAATTGTTCCAAATTTATTTGGTATCTTCTATGTTGTTAACTGTCATTGAAACCTGGATAGTTGTTGTTTATATTATTATTGTTATTATCGTTAAAATTAGGCTGGTTTGAAAAATTATTAGGAATTTATTAAAAGTTTTATTTTTATTCTTCATTTTATTATTAGAAATTTTAATTACTATTATTTATATTATTGGTACTGCTTCCCTAGCTTCCTTATTAATATTATTATTAACCCTGGTTTATATTTAATTCTTAAATACCTTATTAAGCTTAATTAGCCTAATTTTGTTATTATTAGCTTTATTATATTAAAGTTTGTTTTCTTGGTTCATAAACGTATTTATATATTTCCTTATTTCTAAAAGATACTTCTGATATGGTTATTCTATCATTTTCTCTATATTTTATCATAGATTTTAATAAAATACTTATAGTATCTGGCAATTGCTATTCATCAAGTTATTATAATTCTTAATCAGTTATCTTTATTTCATCATTTTCGATTCTTTAAAATTCTTGTATTTGAGATGATTCATCAAAACAAGATTAAAAAGGAAGTTGATTAAAAACTAATTGGTAAAGAATTATACCCATGCTCCAAATATCATTTTTAATATTAATTTACTAAAAAATAAAAATCAATTAACTTAATATTCAAGATAATAGAAGTATGTATAAAAACAATATCTAGTTATATTTAATTTACAGTTTTATCTTTAAGATATTAAGGTGAATTATAAACTAATGAAGAGTTTCTCAATTAAGGAGCTAGTCCATAGTAATCTTTTTAAAAATATAAAATAATATTAAAGCATTTATTTTTATTTAATAATTATTAGTTTCTTTTTTTTACCTAACTTAACATTTTCCAACTCGTCAATTAATATAGTACTTGGAGATAAATTTTAATGAGAAATACCGTTCGATTTTAAATAGTCATACCCCTTTGCGATTTAAGCAAAAATGCTTTGGGCTTATTCTAAAGACAATTTTTATTATTACTACATTAATTACTCCAAAGTTTCTAATTTAAACAAATATAATTAATTTTTTAAAATAATTAATTATAAAAGTATCAGTTTGAATAATATATAAATTTTTATTCTTAATGAATTAATTCATTTTAATAAATTTTAAAATTTTAAGGATTATTTTAAGTATATTGAACCTTATTAAATATATTTAAATATAATTTGATAATATTTATTTACTTGGTAAGTATTCAGAATAAATAATATACACGGATCCATCTTCATAAAAGTCATATATTTTTACAGTATGATCACTAAATAAAGTTTTGATTTTATGATAATCTGAGATGAAAACTTATGAGCATTGCGATTTTTATATAATTTTTGCCAAAACCTTTTTTTGATCTAATTGGCAAGTGGCTGTATATAATTAAATATTATTTTCCGATCTTAAAAATTCCTAAATTTTATAGTTTCCGAAATGTTATTATGAATATTGACTCATTAAATTGTAAATATTTATTTTTTTTTGTGTTTTTTTTTATTATTTTTAATATGCTATTTGTATCGATTATAAAGTTGAAAAATTTTTTTTTCTATATTTAAGTAAATAATTACCAAGGGGCTTATAATATTATAAAGTTAATTCTGAGATTTTTATTTTTAAAATTTAATATTATCTTTCTTATATTATATATATATCAAAGTAATATAGATTATTCTATAGCGTTCTATTAAAATCTTTTTAATTATATTTAATTTTAATTTTAAAATATGTAAAAGAATAAAATAATTCGGTTAGCTCAACTTATAAAAATAAATAAATATATTAATAAAAATTATATATTAGTTTATTTACAAAATTATTTGTCAATATAAAGCTTAAATTTTTCAATTAATATATTTTTTTTTAATAATTAATAAATTAGATCTTTTATTATATATTCATTTGTTAATAATATTATAAAAAAATATATAGTTTTTAAGCTGTTTATGTTAAAAAAATTATTAATTTTTACTAAATATATTTTTAATAAGTAAAAAAATATTTTTTTTTACATCCTTTGATTTAGGTGCACTTACTAAATCTAAATTTAAATAAAAACCATTTTTCATTTTAGACTTTTTATCTGACTACTACTTAAATATAAAAAAAGATAATTATATATACAATTTTTCCATAATTAATATACTTACATTTGATATAAAATATAAAAAGTGATTACCTAGTCAGTTTGATACCTAAGTTTTTCAAATAATTGTATCAATGATTAAATTCTAAAATTATCTTAATTTTAATTTAAATAAAAATACAATTATTAGTATATATTCAAGAATGCCAAAAATTATTAATAAAATTATAATTAAGTTTAAAAATTTTTGCATTAATTAGTAAGAAATAGTATATTTTATTATAAATATTATAATTTCCATATTATAAAATATAATGTTTTTAAAAATAATTCCAATTATCCATGAGACTTAGATTTTATTTGAACTATTGGTTTCATTTAATATATTTTTTTACATAATAAATATTATTATAATTTATTAATTTTAAAGCTGTGTAATTTTTTTTTCAATATTAATTATATATTTTTTTGAAAAATTTTGATGTAATTGTTTTTACAGATAAAAAAATATAACTTCAAAGATATAAAAATTGAGGGTAAGTTATAACACTTGGTATTTTTTAATTATTTTATATAGATAAAATAATTTTTTTTTATTATTATTTGAATGGTCTTTTATATTTAATATTATTTTTTATAAGTATTATTTAAAATTTAAAATTATAAATATCTATTTTATAATAAATATAATATATTTTTGTTTTTTGTTAATTAAAAAATTAATTTGTCCTTCAAAATTTGGTTAAAAAGTAAATGAAATTTAAATAAATCTTTTCATTTAATTAATCTTATATTTCATGTTATATTTATATGTTTTATAGATAGCTAAAATTTATATTATAACTTACTTTTATAAATAAATTACCAATTATATGATTTTTTAAAAATTTTTTATATAATCTTTAAATAATTTATTAATATCAAATAATTTAACTATTTGATATCTATATAGTATTCAAATAATATTATTTTATAATTGGTCATTTATTTAAAAATGATAAAAAATATAAAATAATAAGACTAATTAATTATATTTTAGTTTTTTATAATTTTTATATTTACTACCAAAATTAGCCAAATACTTTTTATTATAGTTGTAGTTGAAAATATAATTAATTAATTAATTAATTATAATAATAATAGATGACTAACATTTAATTAAAAATTTTACTTTTATAGTTACAAGTTATTTTAAGTACTTTCTATTTTATGAGATTTAATATTATACTTATTTTATTAAAAATGAATACTGGTTTTACTATAAAATTGAAAATAAAAAAATTATTCTTGAAGTAAATAAAATAAAAATAAAAAATAAAAAAAATTAAAAAAAATAAAAGTATGAAAAAAAATTCTGAAACGAATTCCAATTCAGACGAAAGAGAAAAATAAACAAGAATAAAATCACCATGGTTCCTTTATTTTATGTGCATGAATGCTGCCATGGGAATATACTTCTTTGGGTATATAAAATATAAAATATTAACAACATTATTTTATTTTTTTAATTGATAATATATAAATATATATATAAAAGTATAATACATTTATTAAAACTTTTTTTTAAAAACATTATAGTTTTAATTAAGGAGTTTTTAACGTGTGCTAATTGGTTATCTTGCAGCTAAAAGGGTATGAATTAGACGATGAGGACACTGAAACCGAAAGAAACACTTATAAAGCCTTAATGACAGGAGCTAATCCTTTAGGTGGATTAATAGGAGCCTTAATGGGAACTTACGTTTTGAAATGGTGTGGAAGTTTAAAAAAATCTTTTTATGCTACGGATTTGTTAGGGATTATTGGAACTATTGTTATTATATGTAATTTGGACTTTTGGAACATTATACTTGGAAGATTTTTATAAGGTATTATTTTTGCGTTTTTGTTTTTTATTTTTATTTTGGTTTTTATAATTATATTTTTATAAATCTTAATTCTATTAATTCTATTGTTAGATATTTATATTATCTACTTAATAAATAAATGAAATAAAATATACTTTTGAAAATATAAAATTTCAATTTTAAAGTGATTTATTTATTTATTATATTTTTACAGGCCTTGCCATGGGATTTAGTACTTCACTTGTGCCTTTATATATTAAGGAATTTTCTCCAATCGAAATTTCTGGAAGAACTGGTTCTTTCCCATAATTGGGACAAAAAGGAGGTCTCTTAATTGCCTATTTAACCGGACTTGCCTTGCCTTCAAAACATGATTTAAAAGAAGGAAATTCTACTGACTATGATAACGATGCAGCTTGGAGAATAATTTTGGGAGCCCCTATGATTTTCTGCTTGATTAGAATAATTGGCCTTTTATTTTTCTTCAAATATGATGCACCTACTGAATAATTGAAAGAACACCAAGAAGAATAATTAATGGATTTTTTATAGATAGTATATAAAGAATAGCATTTAAAAGATGCATTTTCTTAAGCTCTTTAAAGATATAGAGATCTAGGTAAAACAATTTATTATTTTTTTTAAAAATCTTAATAGGGTTATTTTTATTTAATTTTTATTAATTTTATTATAGGATACATGTAGAAAGAAGAAACGCATGAATAAGGAGAAAAAATCACATAGAAATTAAAATAAGATGTAATTAATATATTTATCTTTGCTTATTAATTTAATTAATCATATTTTATTTTTTAAAGGAAAACGGAGGTTAACAAAGTGATTAATAGCTAAAATAGAATTATTAGCCTATTACTACTGGAAATGTTGAAATTGGAATGAAAGAACCCCATGCTTTAATTTTTGATTAAGAAGGAAATGAATTGGAAAATGACTTGACTGATTCTTAATTAGAAAAAGAAGAAGCTGAATTTGAAGAGCTCGAAGCAGAAACTAAATGTAGAAGAAATATGATAGGAATGGCTATTTCTTTGGCTGTTTCTTTATCAGGAATTGATGCCATTTTCTATTACTCAAATAAAATTTTTGAAGATGCAGGAGAGGAAGAATTAGCTATTTACTTTACGAGTAAATTTATAAAAAATATAAAAACTATAAATCCTTAAACTATGACTTATTTTTAATTAGAAATTTTTGGTTTTATTTACAAAAAATTAGAACAAACATTTTTAATACTAAATTCTAGGATAAAAAATAAAATAATTACTATATATATTAATATATTAATTAATTAATTAAAATAAAAAAATAATTTATTTTTTAAACCAATAATTTTTAAATAAAAGTCGGAATTGGAGTAATCTCTATTTTATTCTCCTTTATTGGTATGGCAATGGCCGATACAGCAGGAAGAAGACCTTTATTATTAGGAGGATCCTTGATAATGACTTTATCTATAGGTTTATTGGTAATTGGTGATGTTGCAGATTAAGTTTCTTTAATTTTAGTTGCCGTTGTTATTTTTATGTTTGGATACAATTCTACACTTGGACCAGTTAAATGGGTACTTATTTTGCCAAACTTTTTTATATCAATATCAATATATAATATTTATATTTAATTTAATAAAAAAATAATTATTTATATATTTTATTATATTTAACTTAGCCTGCTTGGGTTGAGTTGATGGATAGTACTTGGAGTTCTGCTGCAGCTTCTAGTATTTTTGTTTGGGCATTTATAATTGGTGTTGGATTCCCTTATTTAGAAGCTGCTATTAATTTATATGGTGCATTTTTATTGTTTTTTGGATTTAGTGTCATTTGTTTCTTATATATGTTGTTCGAGTTAAAAGAAACAAAAGGAAAAAATCAAAGATAAATTTATAGATTGTATTCTAGAAAAGTTAAATAACCAAGAAAAAAAGCTCCTAAATTTTCTACAAACGAACATATATTGGAATTGTAAGGTATGTCTGCATTTGGACTTAGAGCAGTTGGAGATAAAAAAAGATTAGATATGGCAAGTATACATAAATCTTTCCATTAATCTATGAAATCATTGCATGGTTAGTCTATGCATAAATAATCTATTCATTAAGCAAAAAAATGAATAAATTGATTCATTCATATATTATATTTAAACTATTTCAAGAATATTAAGTTATATTATAAATACTTAGGTTTATTTAATTGAATAAAATATATATACATTATATTTATTTTTTAATTTATAATAAAATTTAGTTTGTTTAAATTACAAATATAAAGTTACATAAAATTAATATATATTAAGACGCATAATTTAAATTTGCTTTTACTTTTTCAACAAATTTTTATAATAAATATAACTTTTTAAACAACTTTACATATTAAATAAAAAAATATAAATAAATTAAATTTTTGTGTTTATCAAACGATTATTATATATTTTAAAAGTAACTAACATTAACACATCTTTTTTTTATAAATAAGTTACTCTAAATTTATTTATATTTTAGTTTTTATTAAATATAATAATCTATTTTTAGCATACTAAATAATTTTTTAAATATGCATTATGATAATTATTTTCTTATATAAATTAAATAATGTTTTATAGATTCATCCAAATTTTTAAAATATATTTGTCAGTTAATAATTGAAATTTTAATGTTATTTCTTTTTATTTTAAATTACCGACATAAAAGAAAACATAATTTACTTTTAATATTCCTATCTTTTATAGTATAAATATATTTAACTTAAAATTAGTAATTTTAATAATAAACAAGTTAAATATTAAGATTTTATATGTTTAAATATTTTCTATATAGTTTTATATATATTTAAATTCATTTATAATAAGGTTGGTAATGTCTCAATATGTATTTTTCACATTTTTATTTAATAGAATTTTCCATACATTCTTTAATATTTTAAAACTTTTTTATTAAATCATCAATTAGGTCTTATCCGTCTTTAAAATATTTTTTGTTTTCTTCTAAATATTTTCTAATTTTATGTTTGGTTTTTAGATATAGTATATATTTAGTACCATCCTTATAAAAATATGTATTTTCTTTGTCACTTTTTAAAGCTTCTAATAAATTTTTAAATTCAGCAAAATTATTTACTTTTTCAAACATTTTCAGATATTTTTTTATTTATTTAATATACCGATATATTTCTTTATAAGATTCTCTTCCATTTACCCATTCATAATACTTTTTTATAACAGTACATTATAATTCATTTTTTATTTTAAATATTAAATATAAACAGTAAATATTTTTAAATTTATCTTAGCCTTTATATTTCTAAATAGCTTATTTTGTTATCTCTACTATTTATTCAGCCTAAAAATTGGGTTCTTGTTATATATGGTAATTAATTTGTTAATTTATAAAAATATCATTTTATTTTTGTCTTTTTTCTAATTAATTAAAACTTTACTATCCATTAGTATTCTGTGATTCTGTACATCAACTCTTATAAATAAATGAATGTTCCCCTTTTGTTTATACTTATTTTTCAGATTAATTATCATAGCCATGTTTCTATAATTAGTTATGTTAGGAATATGTATGTTAAATTACTGTTTGACCATTATTATGCTAATGCATATCGGCTAAAAAATCTTTATTATATTTTTAAGTATATGGTTAAACGTCATATTTAAAGATAGGTTTATTTTCCGTACTTACTTTGTAAGTTTATTATTAAATAAAACATTATTTTTAATCAAAATTTTGTTATTCTGTACATCTACTCTAATAAATAAATGAATTTTTGGGTTATACTTATTAATATTTTTCTGATTAATTATCATAACACTGCTCCTATAATTAGTTATGTGCGGAAGGAGTATGTTAAAAGACTGTTTGACCATTATTTTGCCAAGGCGTATCAGCTAAAAAATCTTTATCATATTATTAAATATTTGGTTAAACGTCATAATTTAAGATAGGTTTATTTTCTGTATTTACATTGTAAGTTTCTTACTAATTAAAACATTATTTTTAATCAAAATTCTGTTATTCTCTACAACTAATCTAACAAATAAATGAATGTTCCCCTTTTGTTTATTCTTATTTTTATGATTAATTAACACAACCATGTTCTTATGATTCATTATCTGAAAAAAAAGACTATTCATTGTCTGTTTGTCCATTATTTAGACAAGACAAATCAGCTAAAGAATCTTTAGTATATATTTAAAAATTTAGTAAAATTTCATTATCAAAGACATATTTAGCCTAAGGTTCGTCTACTCTATTTACATAGTAAGTTTGCTATTAATTAAAACTTTACCATTTAGTAGTATTCTATTCACTAGAGGTATTATATGAATTATAGGCTTATGCTTATTCATATTTTTCTGGTTAATTAACATAACTCTGTTCCTACAATTAATTATCGTATTAGGTATGATTATGTGGGAAAAGCCTTTATGTAAAGCTTGTTTATCCATTTTTTAACGAATTCACTTCTGCTAAAGAGTCTTTACTCTTTTTTTAAGAATATGATTAAACATCAATATTAGAACAATATTTCGATATTTTTTTCTCTGGTTCCATTCCTAAAGTTCTATTACTATATTCATTTTATAAATCATAATTTTTAATTTAAGGAATATAATTGAAATTCAAATCAAATTTCTATTAATCAACCATTCAAAAAATTTTTATAAATTTTTATAAATTGTTTTTTTTGTTTTTTATTTAGTAATTTTTAATTTGTTTTTTATTTATTTTTCATAAACAAAACAATATGTGGTGTTATATCGATTTTATTTAATTAATATAATAAAAAAAAATTGTCAAGAAAATATTAATATTTTATTACCTAAAAATACTATCATAAATGTAAATATTTCATTTATATTCTATTGTCTTAATTATAATGCTGAAAGAATCAAATTTTTATAAAAAATACTATTTAAATAAATTAATTATAATAAAAGTAGAAATTTTTATAACTATTAATTTATAAATTATTAAATAATTCTCTTTATTTGCAATAAAAATAATAAAATAAATATAATTTAATAAAAATTTAATTTTTAAAAAATTGGTTTGCAAATTTAAAATTTAAAAAAGTTTAACCCCTATATCGTTTTAACCAAAAATTGTTTAAATAAATCTGCACGGCTCGTCATTTTACCAAAATACAAATTCAAAATTTAATTTTGAAAAAATCTTTCTTCATGGTGAAAAAAAAAAAATTTTTTTTTTACTAATTTGATTTAAATAAAATATATGCTTTATTAGCTTAGCAATATCAAAATTATTTAAAATTAATAATAAAATTATAACAGTTTAATTTTATAAATTACAATCTATATTATTAAACTTATATATTATTCAATAGTAAATTTATTAAGTTAACTTACTAATTAACATTTTTGTAATTTAATAATGCATTTTGATTAAGAATTATTAAAGTACCCAGAATTATTATTTTTAATGGATTTTTTTTTATACAATTTGATTACTAAACTATCGAATTGCATTTAAATACCCCAATGATTCAATCATTTCAAACATATGTTATGTTTAGTTAAAAGGTATATTATAAGTAAATATTGATAAAATTAAAAAAATATTATAGTTTAATGGGGCTTTAAATTAAAACACTAAAAAGAAAAATATATATATAAAATCATTTAAAACTACTTTTAGAAATTACATGAAAATATAAAATTATTTTTTAAACTTAATATTGTAAACTTGATGGACTAAAAATTTAAAAAATATTAAATTAATTTATATATATCATTTATATTAGTTTTAAAATTATTATATTTAATAATATTTTATAAAATCTTTATATAGTTTATCTGACATCATAGTTTTAGGATTCTCAATAAATTAATCTAAGGAACTTTTTAAATTATTCAGAAAATTTTATGTATGAATTCTTAATAAATAGATATTACTATTTATTATAGATATATTTCCTATTTTATAAGTTTCTTAATTTTTAATCATATCATATTAATAAGTGTTTTTAAAGACTTATTCATATGAATTTTTTATTATTTTATTAAAAAGCTTATTATCCTTATTTCCAGGATCTAAATATTTCTATAAAATATTTGAAATATAGCATTTAAATAAATATTGTTAATATATTCATAAATGATAGCTAAAATGGTTTTATTAAAAAGATTATATATAAAATAAATATATATATATATTAGTCATAAACATTTGATTGTGTTATTAAAATCATTTGATTTCAAACGATCAATTAAAAATAGAATAAATTTAAATTGAATTTTTTATTTATTAATTTTTAAATAAAAAAAAATATTTATTTTTATATTTACCGAATTTAAGTCTATAAAATGTCCCTAATAAATTTAAAAATTATCTTGATCTAGTCCCAGAATATTATAATTTTATAAATCATCTGTATTTTTTAAATGATATTTAAGATCTTCATGTGTACCCACAAAACATATTAATTCTAAATTATCATGAATTTAGCTATCTTATAGTAAAAGATTTTTATTATTATTAATTCTATAAAAATGTTCAAGTTTATGAACATAGTGTACGGTTATTTCATTTTTTTAGCCTTTTAATAATGGTTCAATAATCTATTTTAAGCAGATCCTTTTTGATAAATTAAATTACTTTTATTACTTTTTTTAATATAAATTTATATTTTACTCGGCCATTTTCAGTTTAAAAATATTAGTGCTTTGCCAAATTAACTTTCCAAACATCAAAAATGACAATGAAAAAGAAAATATTTAAAAATTAAGATTTTTTATAGTGATATATGTGGGAAATAATTAATTAAGTAAAATTATTTATTCGTATAGGACAGTTGCAATCAAACTTTGTTTTTATATTTGCTTTAAAAATCATTAATAAACTTAGATAGAATGTTTAAAATTTTATAAATTTACCTAATTTGACTGTTATATTTGAAATTCTAAAAAGACTCCAGATACTAATTTATAAATATATTTACTAAATAGTTTTTTAATAATAAAAAAATATTTGTACAGTCATTAGATTATTAATATATTAACTCCGCATTTTTTAAATTTTCAATAAGATCTTAAATCTCTTCATTTTATTTGATTTCTTTTATAATTGAAAAAAAATCTCTAGACAGGTCTGGTTATTGGGTAATTTTTTCATTTAATTTTTCTATAAAATTCAATTAATAATTTATTTTATTTTAAATTATTAAAAATTCCAATAATTTAGATTATTTTAGTTACAGTGAATCCATATCAATGATTAATAAGCTATTTCAAAAATAGGGTAAAATGTCACTAAATTCATTGTAATAGGAATAAAAAGTTTAGTTTCTAGTATATTAAGAAACATAAGGTTCTTTTTATATGTTTGAATCAAAATAATATTATTAATATATAATTTTACCATCTATTCTTTATATTTTTATAAAGAAATGTAGTTTATACTAGTATAAATTCTCCTTAGAATTAAAGATTGAAACTATTTCATTTACGTTATACTATTTATATTTCCCTAAATCTTATAAAGATATTATATCAAAGTCATATCTTAATTACATAAAATAAACTTGTATTTACTAGAATATAAATATAATTTAATATTTAATCATTTACCTTATTTGATCTTCCTTTAAATTTAATGGAAAAATATTCTGTTTATAAAAAGCTATTTTTAAAGAAAAGAAATATATAACTCAATCATTCTAAAAATTAGAAATTAAATCACAATTTTACATTCAACTTATATCCTTATAAAATAAAAATTTAATATATAAAAATTATTATTAATTTTTATTGTATACTCTGGAAACTATTGCTATAAACATGTTAAATATGTTAATTGTGAGTTTTAGTTTTTTTTATTCTAAATATACTAAGCTATATCTTCTTAAGAAATTTGATCTAAATTAATATCACTGAAATTAAATGAAAATAAATACAAATCTTCCATTATATGTTCACCAAATTCTTTGTACATTTTATCTTAATCAAATGTAGAATTATCTATATTGAGAATAAAAATATTCATACTATTATAAATTATATATATATTTATAATGAATGATTGTGTTACCTTTGAAATTTTTTAATTTCTCAAAAAATTATGCCTGCTCCTAAATTATAGTATCTGATTGTTCTAAATAAATTTTTTAATCAAAAAAATACTCTTAATTGTTATTTATTACAATTTTATTAAGCCATTTATTAATCCATTATCTCCATTTTGTTTTTTAGGTTTTTTTGTTTTTTGGATATTAAAATTTCTATAAATCATATTTATTTTTTAATTAAGAAGAATAAAATAAAAAATATGGAAAATATTAAAAACTTAAAAACCATATAATTCATTAATATATTTATAAAAAATAAACAACTGTTTAAAGTTTTTTAAATAAAGAGATACTAAAATTTTTATTTTTTTATAATATTAATATAAAAAAAATTTCTTTAAATTATAATAATAATTAATAAAAATGATATAACCATTATAATATAATGTCATTTAATTTTCACACCAAATTCATATATAAGTACTTGGTTGGCTCAGGTTTATAGTTATGAGTGGCAAATATATGTGCTGCAACTTAAAATCTTTCTAAGGTTCTTAAAGGAGGCTAAGTTTTTTTTCTTTATAAACCCGAATTGGTAAATTCAGGACCTACAACTTCTTCTATTAAGTATAAGTAATAAGACATTATGTGTCTTTGTTCTAATTTTAAATTACAATAGGCAGCATAATAATTCAGTATTCCGTATTCGACCATGTATTTTTTGTCTTGTTTCATTTTTTCAAGTTGGTCTTTCAGCTTGTGTAATTCTAGTAAGTATTCCTATAATGGAAAAAAATAATAAAATTATAAAATTTGAAAATAATTATAAAGCTTTTTTATAAATATCAGTTTATTATATCGGTTGAAAATTATACCACTCTTTTTTAAATAGAATTCTGATAGATATAAACAAAGAATATTTTAATCAAATTTAATTAGAAATTGATAACTAAATTATTTATTAATTTATAATTTACCAAAATATCAATTTATAATTTAATTAGTGATTAACTAATAAATTAATTAATTTTTAATTTTTACGTAAATTTATAATTAATTTATATTTCGATTTAACAAATTAAACTATTAAATTTTAAATAGGATCAAAATAGATTATAATTATCTATAAATTATCACTTTATTTTTCAACTTTAAAGATATTCTAAAAATAACTAACAACTTTTTAAAATTATAAATTGAGTTAATTAAAAATTAACAATTATTTTGATAATTATTTTCTAAATAATTTAGTTAGTAATTTCTATTTATTTTTATTATTAATTTCTTAATTAAATTGATTAAATTAATTAATCTATAAAATTTCAGATTTCTATTGAAAAAAATGTGGTTTAATTTTCAACCGATATAATAAGAAATTAAGATAAAATAATTTTAATTTAAAATTGTAAGAAAATTGTAATAAATTTATACCAAATATTTTTCTTCAAGTCTTACTATGTGATAAGGGAAAATATTTTGTAAATAAAAGAATGTGTCATGGCTATTAAAATTATCTAAATTTTTTTCTATGAACTCCTTTAATTACTATTTAATTAATTCGCTATCTTATTCAGTATAATCATTTGAAGAGTCATTTTAATGTATTTGATTTTATATTTTTATCTTTTATCTTATCATAATGATTCTAGCTTCAATATTTTATTTATTTTCTTCAAAGTCTTTTTTAGCTTATAAGTGGATTAAGTTTATGGCCCTTGCTGCTTTAGCCACAGCTAAGGATACTTGTAATTTGTCTTATTATTCCAATTCCTATTATTTATTATTATAGTCTCTAAAATGCTGAACATAATTTTCTTAGTTACAATTAGTTTTAACAATATGTAATTCTTCTTATTACAGTTCCCTGTGTAAAATTAATATAATAATAATTAATTAGTAAATATATTAAAAATATCTATCAATTTATAAGGTAGAATAAACAAATAGATTATTAATTTTTATTTTTTACTCTATTGTGAATTTAGCCTTAACCTAAGATATAGCTTAATATAATATTAATTCATTTATTTCAAAATTAGTCATATGAAGTTTTATTTTATTTTTATTTTAATAAATGGTTATATTGGCTAAATTTCTAACACAATTTCTGTCTACCATTCCTAAAGCTCTAAATTAATAGGAAAGAAGCGTTTTTTGTGACTTATTATTTACATCTTCATCTTAATGTGAGGCAAAATTTAAAGAGTTTATATTTTCCATTATATCACAAAATAGCTGAGTTTTTTCGAGTTTATTTTTTTTTAGAATTTCTAAGGCTTCTTCATTGTCTTTCAAGATTTACCTAAATAAAAATTTGGTAAAATTATAATATTAAAAATGTAAATCAAAAAATTAAATGTTAAATAGCTACATATTTTATTCTTCAGTAGGATTTTCGTATCCATATCCAGAAAGAAATAGATTTTAAGCTTCTTCATAAGGACTCAATTTAAGGCCGGATTTAACTAATTATTTAATTTTTTCGGCATTTTATCTGAAAAATAAGAAAGTTCCTTATTTATTAGTAACTTTTCCAATAGATCTTTATACAACAGAGGCTGATTATAATAAGGCTTTTATCGACTTATAGTCATTTTCTCCAAAATCTCTAACGTAAGATTAGTTATATTTCGTTACCAAATCATTTATTTTTGCCTGAGTATCTGAATTTGTCAAGTCAGGATTTTCAACTCTAAAAATCATTTAAATTTATTTAATATTTAATCAATTTTATATTAATTTATAAGCTAATTTAATATATTTTATATAATTGTTATTATTTTTAATTTACCTTGTCTTAACTAATTCAATAAAAGTATACAGGCTTTAATCCTAAGTTTATAAGTTATTTTTTGCAGAATTTTCTTCTAAATAGGATATAAATTTTTTAATTTTTGGAACCCAGTTTAAGGAATCTAAGGCAATTATATAATGAAATATAATATCAGGTAGCAAATTTTCTTGTTTTTTTATAAATGGTCTTGTAATTTAAATAATTTTTTCATAGAATTCTAGATTTGATAGAATAGGTAAATTGTCTAATAATTAATATTGATCATAAAAATCTACAGGTAAATACAATTAATCTATCATTTATTATCTGATTAATTCATCATAATCATAAATATTTTATAAAATATTTTTGGCATCTTTTCTCAGTTAATCTAAAACCTTTTTAGTTTTATCTTTTTATTTATCAATTAATAAAGCATTTAAAAGTTCCAAATGAAATTAATCATAATAATTTTTTTATTTTTCAATTAATTCTTTGACATTATTATCTAGTAATTAATAAAAAAATATTAGTAAATAATTGATATAAGTTCAGAAATTACTATAAGGTTCAATGAAAACATCAAAGCTTGAGTGTTAAATATCTTTTAAAAATGAATTTTTGTAGTTCTCGAAGCTTGAAACGGCTTAGTTCATTAAATAAAGTATCAGTTTTCTATTAAAATATTTAATACAATTAATATATTTAAATAATTATTAAATTAATAAATAAAAATAAAAAATTATATATAAATTTATTTTACCCAAGCCAAGCTTGCTCATATAATATTCTTTCTTCTTAGTCTTTAATTTAATTTTAATTTACGTCAAAAGGAGAAAATGCAGGCATTTAAGCTTTTACATAGTCAAATTCTTCATCAATACTAGAAAAACCCAGGTCTACGATTTTTAACTTTAAATCTATATAATCTTCATTATAAGTTAATATAATATTATCATCTCTTAAATTAGGGGCAATGTATACTTTATTATTGTTAAATGTTTGCAGAATTTTATTGAGTTGATTAATAACTTGGTTCAAATTTTTTCTTTATCTATCTTAGAACCTTTATTATAAAAAAGATATAAATTAAACCGGTAAATCAATTTAGATAAATAAAAATTATTATATTCATAAAATATGAAAAATTTATTTGTATTTTTATTTTACCAATATGTTTAGTTTTTCATCATTTGTAAGTGGTATTCTTTTAAAGTAGTTTCGCCTCCTTCATATAAAATGGTTTAGCTTTAATCATTATATGATATAACTTAGGCAACATATGAGGTCAAGTCGTCATTTTTTTAATTTGCAGATTCCTCTATTATTTTATCAAGTTTTTCTCTTAATATTTTTTCTTCTTCATATGATTTTTTTGTGTTAAACTGTTTTATGATATATCTTTATTTATTAGTTTTATCTAAGACATTAATAGATCTGCAATTTTTTCCAATTCTTTTAAATTAAAATAAAACAAAATTTAGGTTAAATTAATAATAAATTAATATACAAAATATTAATTTTTTATTACCTTGTATATTAAGATTAAAATATAAATTTATCATATTCCTCATCACTCATAAGATCTTTAAATGGCTCTAAAACTTCGAAAATTTAATGTTCCTAAACTAATTTAGGTTATTTCTTTTTTTATTCGTCATTTTCTTAGTTTCCATCTTATGATTTATTTTCTGTTTATTATTGTTACTATTCTTCTTAACCCTCTTCTTATTTAGGAGGAGGAGTATATTTAACATTTTATATGTTAAATACAGAATTGTCTTGAGTTTTATTTTAAATAGGTGGATTTTATCTGATATTTAGTTTATATGGTTATTGGTTTTCATCTTAGCTTATATCAATTTCATATTAATCTATTTGTTCTTAATACTGTTTCAATAATTTTTCATTTTCTGTAACAAGCTATTTTGCAAAATAAAAAAAATTATAAAAATATTTTTTACAAACAAATATTTTACAGTATCTAAGATAAGATAAAAAAATTTTAATTACTTTTTCGGCATATTTTTCTTTAGTCTATTTAATTTGGTCATAAAATATTTCTATAGGTTGTTGTTTATCAAGATCTCTTATATTAGAAATAGACGTTTGTAAATTTTTTTTAATTTTAAATTCTTCCTTTAGTTGAGAACAATTGACAGATTTTTAAATGGATTTTTTTTATTCTATTATTTCTTTTTATAATGATAATTTTGTTTCCCTTCTTTTTTTTTCTTCCTCAATTTTAGCCAACCTTGCTGATTCATTTGTTTTTCTTTATATTTATTCATATTCTTCATCATTTTTTTTGGTTGTTTGTTTTTATACATCATTATTAATTTTATCTATTTCTTAAGAATTATCAATAACCATAATACCTTAAAATTAATATTTATTAATCATGTATAATTAAATTAGGTTTTTAACTTATTTACCATTTTTTTAAATATAATGTTCTTTATAGAAGTAATATTCATCACCATAAACAATTTAGAGATTTAATTTGTCAGTATCTTCTTT
The DNA here is from genome assembly GCA_001447515.1 of Pseudocohnilembus persalinus. Lineage (NCBI taxonomy): Eukaryota > Ciliophora > Oligohymenophorea > Philasterida > Pseudocohnilembidae > Pseudocohnilembus > Pseudocohnilembus persalinus. Next base: position 417,217 of record LDAU01000154.1, read on the forward strand.
ATTTTTTAAGAAATTTAATAGATTTTCCATACCTATAATAAATCTACCTACACACACATTATTTAAAAGTGATTCTTATAAATCTTCTAAAGTTACAAAAAATGACCCATTATTTGAATCTCTAAACCCTTGATTTACTAACGCAATACAACCTGGCTTATCTGGACATATGGAAAAATTTTCGTCTTAAAATAATATTACACCATCTAAAATGTAAATAAATTTATTAAATCAAAAATATTAATTAATAAAATATATAAAAATTCATAAAAATAGTTATAATACTAATCTCTTCAAGTTGTATAAATTATTTTCTTTTTATATTAAATTATTTATCTTAGTAGGTAATATATTATCCATCTTTATTATATCTTCCTTTAACGAAATCTAAAAATATATTTATAGTATTTGGCATTTTTTTAAAATATAATTCTCCGATAAGATTAAATTTATGTTCTTAATCGGAAGTTTGGCAATTTAGATGCAAATGGAAATATATCTTGGTATCTTTTTTTTAATTAAGACTGAATTCTTTTTCAATTTTCTCTAAAAAGTAAGCTTTTGACTATTGTTAAAAATGAAAATATTATATAATATATATTAAAATTAATTTAAAAAAATTTTAATTTAAATTATTTACCAATTCTAAATAATTAGGAGACTCTTCGCCAATAAGACAAGGGACAAATCTAAAGTGTTTTTTCAAACCATCATAAGTGTTGAAAAAATCAGTTAAATTGAAAAACACGGTTTTTTGGTTAACTATTATATAAACCTTTTTATTTTTATTTTCTTCAGAAATAGCATATAAACTAGGATAATAAGTAGAGTGTTTTCTTAATTATTCTAAAAAGCCGATTTCGTCAAATTCATGTACTTACAATTTTTAAATTGTATTTTAAAGAGTTTTTTTTGATTTTAATACGTTTTGTAATTTATTTAATTTATATTGAGTTTCAAAGTAAAAGCTCGAAGCTCTATCTCCATATATTTAAACACTTTTTATGTTATCCATTTTTCTATAGAATTAAAATAAGCTAAGATTTTTTATGTAGAGTAGAATTAAATAGATTTTTATTTTATTTTTATTTAAAAATAAGTTTTAATAATTATTTATATATGTTTTATTTTAATTTTTTTATTATTACTAAGAGAATACTCAATTGGATTGAATAAAATTTATTAATTATAAAATAATTTAAGTAATATTATGAGAAATAAGTTTTTTTTTTAATTTAAATACATTTTATATTATCATCATATTTAATAAATAATATTTCTTTAAAATAATATAATATAAAAATTATTTCATTTTCATAAAGTAATTAGAATAAATAAAACAATAAATAAAATTTTAAATTTATTTTAAATAAAATATATTATTTTTCGGCTTAAATTCATGTTGATATAATTTTTGTTAAAAAAATTAACCCTATAATAAATTACTTTTTTAATTTAACTTTTCAATTCAGTAAATAATAAAAATTTCTAAATAATTTATCGAAACAAAAATAAAAATAATATTAGAAAAGAATAAACAAAAATTAGTATAGTAAAAGTTTAAAAATATAAAAATTATATAAAACTTAATAATAAAAAAAGTAATTTAAAATAAATTTCCATAGTTTAATTATAAATAAATGGACAAAGAAATATCAAGACAATTACTATAATAATTTTAGTATACTTTACAAAGTAAGGAGATTACAATTGAATAAAACATAATAAATAAAATTAACAATATTATATAAGAATAATTTAAAGAAATTTAATAAACAATATAATGTAATATATAAGAGTAGGTTAAGAAAAACATAAATGATATTTTTAAAGATTAAATTTATAAAATTCATTTTAATAAATAATATGAATTATTATAATAATTATCTGGCAAAATTTATTAAAAATAGGAAAATACTTAATTAGAATAAAAATAAAATATCTAGAATTTAGTTAAATGGTAAAATTAACTATAAAAATAAATATTAATAAATGGTTAAAATATGGAAAATTTAATTCAAGAAATAAAAGTTATTTAAAATAAGCTAGAAAACTTACAAAATAGTTATTAGCCTTTATATAATAATAAATTTAAATTTTAAGCGTAAAAGAATTAATATGATAATCAAAAATTTAACAATTTTATTTAAGAATAAAATGAATATAAAAGAAATTTAAAAAAGCTAAATAACAACTTGGTTGATAATTTAAGGCAATCTCTTGGTTTTTCTAACAACTAAGTAAATGCTAAATCAAATTATTCAATTTATAATGATGAAATATTTATTATAAATAGCTAAATAGTATAATAGTAATTGCAAAATACATGTGATTTAATGAATGATAATTCTGACTAAATTGAAAACTAAGATAAAATAATAAAAATTTTGGACGATTTTAATTTCAATATAAAAAATAGCTAAGAAAATTTATAGAATAAATAGAATTTTTAGCAAATGTAGTATGAAAAACAATAAATTACTAACCTTAAGAACTAACTATTAATTTTAGCAAAATAAATATACTTTTAAAGCTAAAAAAGTAATGAAATGACCGAAAAAAATGAACTTATAAACAAGATAAGAAGTAAATCACAAATAAGCCCAGGGAAAAAAATTATATAATATAAAAAAGAATAATTAGAAGATTCACTTATATGTAAAAGTTCTAGCGATTCTGATTCAAATTAAACTCATGAAAGTCAATAAAATTTGTTATCAAGTAAATTTAATAATTTATAAGAGAAAAAAAGGATTAACTGTAAAAAAAATAGAGTTTTACTAAAAAGAGGAAATACAGCTGAAATTAAATAATAAAAAAACTGTAGAAGTTTATAATAAACCAAACATACAAAATAAGTGAAAAATACCGAGAACAATAATTTAAATTTAAATAATTAAAAACATACTATAAATTTTAGTTCTTAATTATTTTATTAAACACTAGACGATTTCAATTTTAAAAATTTTGAAAGTTTAAATAATGATATTTAAAATTAGATAGAAATTAATAAATCATGTAGTAATAGAATAGAATTTGGCTAAATAAAACCACATACGTTGGATATAAATAATCTATTGGAAAAATAACAAAATTTACAATAAACATTAAAATAAAATAAATTTTTGAATATGGAAAATAAGAATTATAATAATTAATAGTTTAATAGATTTTAGAAAATGAAAATTGGTCAAAAAAAAAAGCCTAGAAATATTTCGATAATAAATAATGAAAAAGCCCAGAATTATAATTCTAAAATAATAAATAAAAGCTAAGAAAATCAGTCTTTTAATAATTATAAGTATTATTTTAATAATAAGATCATTCATAGCACTCATAAAAATAACAATACTTTTAGTAATTTAAATTAATAAAAATTAAATATATTTACAAATTCTCTAGAAACTGATATGATAATTAATAATAAAAGTATATTAATACCAGAATAAAGAGAATAAATAAATGAAAATGAGGTAAATTACGTATATATTAAGAAGTTTAATATTTATTTTTTTTGTAATTTATATTTTATAGATAAATACAAGTTGTATTGAATTTGAAAAAGAATATTAAGGAAATAAAATGACTGATGAAAAAAATAAAGGTAGAAAATAAATATAAGTTAGTCCTAAATATAATTAATTTTATGCTTAATTTTAGATTTGAATGGAAAGCATTTAAATTTGGTAAAAAATTTTCACGATTTGAATAAGAATAAAAAGCAATTATATAGAATAAATTAATCTTTGACCAAATAATGATAATTAATCATATGGAAAATTTATTTAAAAATTATTTTTGGTATTTATTTGATAATTAGGATGAATAAAAGTTATTTATTAAATTTTTAACTTATATTTTGAAAGTTTTTCTAATTGTTATAAAATTAAAATTATAAATTATTAAAATAAAAATAAAAACATACAACCTATAAAAAAAATATAATAACTTCTCTAATTTATAAGTAAATCGAATTAAAAAAAAAAAAAGAAACCATACATCATGATAACGCCAGGAAAAACAAAATTAAATCCAAATTAAAAAATATAATTGATTTAAGAAGAGTTTTTAAATATTGATGTTTAGCCTAGTAAAACATTTAATTACGATTAATTAAATTCTTATTTAGATTAACTGGTAAATTTTATTAAATTTTTTGATAATATTCTATAAAGTTTAAGGGAAATTTTAATTCTATAGAAATCAATATTATTATATATGTGATTGAATTAAATAATATTTTTCAATGAAAAAAAAACTATTTTTATTAAATATTTTAATATAAGATTTAAGGAGAATTTGATAGAGATGTATCAAAGTAACTTTTTGAATAAATAACTATAAAAACTGGTCTTTAAACTATAAATGTTTAATAATTTACAGAAGTTGTTTTGGAGGCAGAAAATATTTTGAATAAGTAAAAAATTTACGCATATTATTTAGTGATTATATTAAAATTTTTAAAACTTTTAATTTTTATAGCAAAGTAGACTAAAGTATTTAGTTATTATAATAGTATAGGCAACATTTATAAATTCTTTAATAGGAATTAAATAAAGTTTAATCATAAGAAATTTTAAATGAAAATGGAGTTATGTAAGGAAGTTAGTTGACAATTAATATTTAGTAAGGCTTAATATAATATAATAAACATGCATAATTAGTTTTAAAAATATTATGTGGAGGTGTAAGTGCCTCAACATCAAGTAGATAAGTTGGAGTTTATAATTAAGGTTAAGACTAAATTGAATGGAATGAAACTTTATATTTGTAATTGTTTTTATTATCTATAATAAAAAATTTATTAATTCTAAAAAATAATATTTTATTTAAAAAAAGCGAAATTTAAGAAGGAACTGAAGACCCAGAATTTTAGCTAATTGATGTTTCTTCTGGTTAACCAATTTTAATTGCTAAAAATAATTAGCTATAGTTAACTGAACTTCTTGATTAAGAAAATCATATATAAAATGTAGAATTTTCTTATTATAAAGGAAATTAATTGATATAAGTTGCTTAAGTCTAGGTAAATAATTTAACATATAGTATTGATACCACTAAAATATATTATTTAAAAGATTGATATGGTATGGATTTATTCATAGAGCAAAAAAATTTAAACTTAAATAAAAAATCTAAACGATAACATCAACGAATAAACTGAGGATTTGGAGGCTTATAGAGCGGTAATAATATAATTATTTTAATTAATATATTATTGATTTATTATAATAATTTAATATAAATAGGATTTAAATACTATATTATCTCCATTTAAGTTATATTAATAAGCTTTAAATGGGTAAAATACTAAAAACACATAAAATACCAATTTGACTCAAAAAACACCATAATAAGTAATGAATTTTTAAAAAAAAATTAAAAAGATTAAGTAAATTTTTTATAGGAAGTTTCCCCTTTAAATTTATAGCTTTAGTATCAATATTCTAATCCTTAAAAATAAAAATAAACTGATTAGACAACACAAAATTATCAATTAAAAAACGAATATACAGGTTATTTATTTTTTTAGCCTGGAAGCCCATTATTTGCAAAAGATCTTCCTGAACATATAAGGAATAAATTTAGAATAGCTCATTTACTTTAAATAGTTATTTTAGCTCTTGTATTTGCATTATATTTAAATAAAAATGTTAATTTAGACGCTTTAATATTTTTTTACTATTATGCCTAATATAAGGTTGGAGGATTAAATAGCGCAACCTATAAAATTATTTCACTTTCTTATGGTATATTCACGTTAATAGATTTACTTTGGTTAATAATTTTTAATTAGGTAAAAAAATTACAAAGGCTTTTATTTTTTATCATTAATTATATTACGAATAAATTTTTAAAAATATTTAGCAAATAAGCAGAATTTAGCAAGAATTTTAACAATATAATTATGAAAGAGATAACTAAGTCATCGATGATTTATCATAAATGAATGCATATACTAAATATTTGACATATGTTATAATTTGCTTAAAGGTGATTTTTTAATTATAATATTTAATTTTAAATAATTTAATATTAATTAAAATATGTAAATATTTAAAATTTTAGATAGTTATGTGTTTAATCCTTATATACATATCAGAGTAATTTGAAAATTATGAGGATTTAAATAATATAGACATAAGGAAAGATCCTGGATATCAATATGATTAATAATTTTATTTATTAAACAATAATTAGTAATAAACTCCAAATAAATAATTAAATTTTAGCCCTTATAATACGTAGTAAAGGTACGAAACTAATATTAATCCGTAAAATTTTTCTTTATCATATAGTAAAAATAGTAATAATAATAATTTCAATACCTAAACAAATTATTATAAAAATGACGATAATATTAGATAAAGCTTCAAATAAAACTAAAATTAACAATTCCTTACACAGTAAAATCAAAATAATGATATAAATGCTGATCACCATGAAATTTCACATTAAAATTTGATCCCTCATACATAAAATGATAATTCCTTTAATAATTATAACATGGATTTGACTAGTCATAATTACAACAATAATAATCATTAATAGTAAAGTCATAATAATATTTCTAATTAAAATATGTAGTCGTTTAGAAATAATACTAATTACAATAATTTTAATAATAGTAATAATTTTATATAGGTAAATAATGCATAGAATTATACAAATACAAATGATGATTACCAAAGTAATATGGATAATGCTGCAAAATTATAATATTAAAATTAATTTAGTTAAAATTTGTTTAATAATTTCAACCATAAATACAATAATAACTTTAATTAATAAAATATACAATGAGGATATTATTCTCCAATTAATTCATTATATTAATTATTTTTATTAACATTATATATAAATTATATTTGACTATAATATTTGGCTAAATTTCCTAATTTTTATAATATATTATTAATATAGATAATTTTTTTATAGGTAAATATAAAATTCATAATATAAAAAGTTTAAAATACTATATCAAATTTAAAATCAGATTTTTATTTTTTTTTATACTTAATCAATGATTTTAGATTTATTATTATTGTTAATATTTTTAATTTCATTATTTTACTTTTAAATTAATATTTAATTGTTAGAAAAAAAATGATCCAAAATTTTAAATCTTTTATTTAAACTAAGGTTCATTTTTTGTTAAGACTAAATTTTATCAACTACTTCTCTTGTTTCTTTAGAGTAATTGTTATTATAAAACTCAGTTAATTCATCAATTTTTTATTAAATTTAATTGTATTTATGCAATCTTTTTTCGTCTATTTTTTTTTATCTTTCTTATTTGATTCTATTTTATTCTTCTTTTTCTTTTTCAATTAAATCTAATTTCCTTTTTAATTCAGCATTTTCCTTTTCTTTTCTTTCCAATTCTTCTTATTATAATTTTTATTATCTTTCTTACTCTTCTTGTTACAACTTTAGTTACTTTTCTTTCTATATTCTTTCCATTTCTTCTTATTATAACATTTTTTATTTCTCTTATTATAACTTCTACTATTACTCTTACTATTTTTTTAATTAAACTTATTTATTTTCAATTATTTATTATTACTACTATTAATACTTTTTTTAAACCTGTTCTTATTATTAGTTCAACTATTATTATGGTTATTATTAGGGTTAGCTTTATTTTTTCTTTTCTATTTCATCTTAATTATATTATCCTTTATAAAGCCCTACCTTTTTTATGTTTCTATTTTATTATTATTATTTTAATTCAGGTGATTTTATAACTTAATCTTCTTTTTAATTTTCTTTTTTATCTATTTTATTATTTTACTATATTTATTATTTGTCTTATTATTATTTGGATTTTTCTAAACTTGATTCATTTTTAACATTATTTTAATTGGTTTATTTTTATTCATCTTTCTTCTCTTCATGTTCTTTTAGTTATTGAGATTTTTATTCTATATTTAAATTTTATTCATTTTGACTTCTTTTTTTTTGAGGAGATTTATTTTCTTTCAAAATTTTGTCATTTTCTTCTAATTGATTTTGGTTTACTTGTTACTCTTAAATTTCTTCTTCCATTACTTATGTAATCTACTCTTCTTTACTTTAAATTTATTTACCATCTTCTTTAATTTATTCTTAACTTTCTTTTTAATCCTTTACCTCAGTTTCCATACTTTTATCTTCTTTTTTATTCTCAATCTCTTTTTCATCTTTCTAAGGCAATTCAGTTTCTTCTACTTCCATTTCTTATTCACAATTTCCTACTTTCTCCTCTAATTTTTATTCTTATTATAAATCCTTTTTCTCTTTTTATTATAAATCATGATTATTATTATTATTTTTAGAAGGTTATGATTTTTAAACTTCGCTTATTTTAATCTCTTAATTTTCCTATTATTTTTAAATCTATTACTATTATTATTTTTGTTATTATTATTAAGATTCTTATATTTGTTCTGATTTTTTTGGAATATTTTTTTTATACAAGCCTCCGCCATTAGATTTGGGTTAAGCAGGTTTTTAAGCAGTAAAATTTTCACATTTTTACTAGTTTATTTATTTTTAAGCACCTTTATCATTTACTTAAGATTCTTCGTTATTTTTTTTTTCTTCTTATTTTTCTTTTTCTTCTTCTATTTTATTTTTCACTTCCAAAGTCTGATTTTCTTCTAAATTTTTCTAACTTTCCAAAACACTCTTCTAAGTTAACTCTCTAGGTTCACTGTCATTTTTTTTTTAAATTGATTTTTTATGTTATTAACTCTAAGATTTGGGCGATTAACTATTACTTACTTTTACCCCAGTTTTAAAAAGATTATTTACTTTTTTTTTTTAGCTTTCAGTGCAAATATGGTTACTGTTGGCGCTACTGAAATTAGTGGCTTCATTTTATTTATTTTTAACATTAATTTCCTATTAAATATTATTTTAATCTTTTTATTCTTGTTATTGGTTTTAGCTCTCTCTTTCTGATTATTAAGATTTTTGTCTTAATTCTCCTTTGACTGGAGCTAGTTCCTTTTCCTTGGACTGGGATTTTTTGTATAAAGCTATGTTTTTTTTCTTATTTTCAGCGGGTTAAGGCTAAGTTTCACTATAAAGGAAAAAAATAAGATTTTATATTAAAGTTTAGATATAAAAAATAATTAATTTTTGTATACTAATATTTTTATTTACTATTTGGGAGGATTTTATTTATCTTCTTATTCTTTTTGTTCATCTACTTTTTTTATTTCAAGGACTTTTTTTTTTTAGAAGTTTTAATTTTAGTTTAATGTCTACTATATATTCAGGGCTCTACTCAAAGGATTGGTCTAATAATTAAGAGAATATAAGCAAAAATAATAAAATTTTATAAAAATATTTAAAAAAGCTTTACATGTTTAGTAGGTACAGGTTTTTTGCTTGAATTATTTCTTCTTAGAGTGTTGTTATTATTGTTAACTTTATTATTAGAATTTTGGAAGTTTTAAGTATTTTTTTATTATTTTTTAGGATTCTTAACATTATTAGAGTTTCTGTTTATATTATTAATATTTAACTAACTCAGGAAATTGTTATTATTATTTGGTTGTTGTATATTTTGATTTTAGTTATTTGAGGTATTTTACTTTCTTCTTCTTTAAATTTTAGATAAGTCAATATCTTAGCTATAAAAATGTAAGGGTTGTAATTAATTAATTTATTAATTAATTTTTAAGTAATTTTATAGTCAATTATTATTATATTCATATAAGCAGCAATTCAATTGAATACAATTAGCATTTTTTTTAATTCAAAAACTTATGTAAAATTTATCTAAAAGCAAAAATTATCCTTTATATATAACCAGTTAAAAAATTAGTTTTTAAACGTTAACATTTTTATTTCTTTCACATACATATACCATAAATTCAAAGAATTCATTCGAACAAACAAATATTATAATTAAATTTATAAAGATACTTACTATACTATTTTATTTCCAATGTACACTTATCGGTAGATAATTCGTAAACATTGTTATTAATTTTTATTATAAGAATATTAAAATTTTATTTTATATAAATTTTCGAGGATGTTAAATTTTTTGTTTTTTTCTTAGTTTTTAATTAACTCTTAATTAATTGTCTATACTTTCATTGTCTATTTTTAATTATCAATTAATTAATTTATTCAGGCAACAAGCTATCCTGAGAAAATATTAAGTAGCCTAAAAAACTTTATAATAAAAATAATAAAATAAGTTAATAAAGAAGAATAATTTTTAAGTATTTTTATAAAATTATAGAAAAAAGTATTTTTATAAAATTATAGATAAATGTATTTTTATAAAATTATATATAAAATTATATATAAAATTATTATTATTACCACATGTTCACATATCGTCGCACCGTTTTTTGTGCTATTTAACACTCTTTATATGAGCCATTAACATAATCACAATTATATTTTTTTTAATTTTTTTTTTTTTACTTTTTTTCCTCTCAAAATAGAAAGGATATTTGGATTATGATGGATGGTCATTTTTGAGTATCAATTAGTTAATTTTAATTTTTTTTTTTTAGAGGCATCATGGTTGATACGTTTATTGGTTTTTATTTTTTTTTAATTTAAATTTTATCATTTTTTTTATTGGATTTAATATATTTGGAAGCAATTTTTGTGGTAAAAATTTGTTGAGATAAATTGTTTTTCATGAAAAAAAAATATGAAAATATTATATTTCAAAAATCTATATAACTAGAAAATTTGAATTTACTTTGATAGAATTTTTTAATGAATGGTTATTTTCTGGTTAATTTTGTGGGATTGTTTTAAATTCAATGAATTTTATGTTCTTTATTGAATTTATATTTTTTTTTGTATTTGCTATTGTTTTTTTGCTTTCATAAACTGCTGTTTTTAATATATAAAGTTTAAATATTTAATTACCTGTCCATTTGAGATATTTTTTGATAGCTTTATTAATTTTTAATTTTAAATTATTTTTTTTATGATTAATTATTGTTTCTTTGCTTTTTAATTATTCCTTTATGATCAAATATTATTAAATATTAAAATAATAAATCAAATATTTTGCTTGCAAATAGTATTTAATCTTGAAATATATTCGAAACATTTAATAAAGAAAATTAATAGCTATTTTTAATTATAATTAAATAATCGATTATATATTTTGCATTACTTGATCTCTAAAATTATATATTGATAAAAATTCACCAAAAAATTTTATATAGAAAATATTGAATTTATTGGTTAATATAAAATAAGATGATTTTTTTAAAAAAAATTAATGATATATATTTAGATTAAAGTATACTATACAAAATTAAACTTTAAAATATAATTATTTAAAATAAAATAGTTATTTAGTAAATATAGTATTTTATTTGTTATAGTAAAATATTTTAAAATTAGGTTTTATATCAAATAAGATAATAATATATTAAGACTTATAAATATTATTATGTATTTTTTATATTATATAACATCGATTTTCTATTAAATAGATTTTAATTTTACAAAATGGTGTTATTCAATGGAATCATATTCAAATATCACAACATCCACCATTTTATTAATTTTATGTACTTTTATTAAAATTATTTAATTAAGAGGCTCCTTATTTGCTAAAAGTTTAATCTCCATTTTAAATTAGCGATTTTCTATTTATTAGATCATATATTTCTGTTTATAAAAAAGCAATATAAAATTAACCTTTTTTATATTAATACATAAATTTAAAATAAAAATTATATATTCACCATTTATAACTCTTTAAAAAGTAAGATCCACATTACTTGAATCCAAAGCAGATGTTTCTATAAATGCTAAATTATTTTATTCTGCAAATTGTGTGGCCTCTTCTATTTTAACCTCTCTTAAATGTTTTAAATCTTATTTATTTCCAACTAACATTACTACAATATGGGGTTCGGCATTATCTCTTATCCTATAATAATAATTCATATATTAATAATATTTTAACTGATAATATATGAATATGATGAATAATTGTGTTTTAATTAAACCAATGTTATAAAATTTTACTCTTCAAGCCACTTTTTTACATCTTCAAACGAATTTCTTCTAGTAATATCATATACTAATAATGCTCCAACTGCCCCTCTATAATAAGCTGATGTTATAGCTTTATATCTTTCTTAACCAGCTTATTAATAAAAAATATAACAATTATAAAATTGTATTTATATTAGAATATTAATATATTAAAAACTATTTATTAAAATTAAATAATTTGTGGCTAAAAAACAAATTAATTCTTACCAGTATCCCACACCTATACCTAATTAAAAATAAATATTATAAATAAATAACAGTCTTAAATATTATAGAATTTAAATTAAAATATGTGTATTTTAATATTTAATTACTCTAATTTATTTATTATCTTATGTATTTATTGTTTTTGTGGCAAATTCGATTCCTATTGTAGTTTATGAATTTTAGCTAAATGAATTTTTTGTAAATCTGGCAAGTAAATTTGATTTTCCCACCCCAGAATCTCCTATACAATTATTTAAATATACATTTTAATTAAGTTTCATAATTTATAATAATAAATGTATAATTCTATTTTTCATGGTATAAAAGTTAATAAATGCTGTTAAATTTTTAGTGATTATGTAAAATATTAGTTCTACCTTATATTAAAACCATTTAAATTAAAAATAGTAAATAAAAATATTCAGTTTATATAATTAATAAATTACCAATCATAACTATTTTAAATAAAAAATCGTATGGTTCTTTCTGCTATTAATCTTATTACTGCATAATATAATTTATCTAATTTTTGTTTTATTTATTTTAATATCGATCTATTTTTTTACTGTTTAGTGGTGCTGAATTTAGTACTGTAGAATTTTATATATTCTTTATTTGAGATTATATACTATTTATATAATTTTATAAATTAAGATTAATTATATGTGGGTTTAAGATAGATTTTATTTTTAGTAAAATTTATTTTTGTATATAAATTAATGTGCTTATATTTTATTTTTATTTTAAATTTTTTATTATCACTTTTTTCTGCTTAAATTTTTCTATATTATTTTTATAATTGAAGAATTTAATTATAATTTTATTATTAATAAAAATTGTTTTTTGAATTTATAGAGCTTTTAATAAAATTTCTATTCAATTATTAAATAATATTATTAACAAATAAATTATAAATAATTATTATATAAAATACATGTTCTTACTTTTGTGTTGACGATAGAATTCGTTTTCTGATTTATAAAAAAAATATATACAAGCAATTATATGTTTTAAATATATATTAAAGTTGTTTATGCATTAAAATACTGGTATAAAAACTACATTATTAGTATATACTATTAATATTATTTATAAATACATTAAGTTTTAATTAAATAAAGAGATTCAAACTTTATTTTCTTAAAATTAAATCTATATTTAATTATTGAAATATTACTGAGTTTTAGAGAAGATTATATTAATTGAATTACTGTAATTATTTATAACACGATTTACAGTTAAATGTGTTTTATTTATAGGATTTTTTACTTTAAACTTTCTCAAAATACTTTTTTCTTATTAATTAATTTTACTTACTCCCTTATATATTTAAAAATAAGTCATTATAGTAATTATTATTTAGTATTAGAATATTTTTTTTTAAAATAAGTAAATTTATACTTAATATATAAAAATTTTACACTTTTATTTGTTTATGCAAGGTACTTTTATTCTTTTTATTATCTTTCCTATTCTTCCGTTTTTTTTTTATCTATTTCTTTTAAGTAAAAGGTAGATCCCTTTTTATCTTAGCTTTTATTTTTAAATTACTATGAATGTTTAAATAAATGAACGGAAATAGCATACTCTTTAGACTTTTATTTTAGTTTTTCTTTTTTATAATTGGGGTCATTTATATCTAGTATTTATAGTTCTGTTCCTTTAATTTTTTAATTTAAAGCTTTTTACTATTCATAATTACCAATAGGTAAATTTTCTTCTAATTAAAATTCTTTTGATAGTAAAATTTATTCAAATATTTATTCAATTGTATATATGGACCCTCGAGTGTAATCCTTATATTCTAGCTTTTATCTTTTTAAATAATCATTGTCTTAATTTAATAAAGTAGGATTTTAAATATGTGGTAATGGCGGAGAATCATAGTCATTATTGGCCTCAACAAATTTAAAAGGTAGCTAAAAAAAATATGTTCATTTAAAATATTTTTTTTATATCAAAATTAATACTAAAAATTTTATTTACTAAATTCATTTTTAACATAATCATTTTATTAATGGTATTTGAAGGTTAGCTTAAAGAACTATGGAAATATTTTAGTCTTTACACACAGCCAATTTTTTAAATCGAATTGTCTTTTTCTAAAAATGAATACATATTCCTTGCATGTAATATTTATCCTTCTTAAGTATCACCATTCATAACACAACATATTCCCAAATCATCATAAATATGTAATTCACTATCTACGTCATCTAAAAGCCAAGCATACTATTAATAATTTTAATTAAAATCAAGTTTTCGATATTGTATAAATACTAATAAAGGATAAAATTATAAAACAAATTTAATAATGGTAATTAGCAAATATATTATTATGTTTTTTTTATTAATTCATATGTAAATTAATTAAAAAAACTGTAATTATAATTAAATTTTATATTTTTTTTTTTTGCTATTAAATTTAAAAAATTAATTACTTATAATGCTTTTTTAAAAAAACTAATTGCATGTTTATAAAAACATTCTTTTTTGGATATTTCTCCTAAAATTTTTAATACTCTTAGTTTACATTTATAATTTCTTTCTGTATTACAAACAACTCTTACAGCATCCAATAATTTAACTGCCGTTATATTGTCTCCAAACATAAAAAAAATTTCGCCGATTGTAGTAGCTGTTTCTAGAAAAAGTTCAACATTATCTAATTCTATACTATACCTTTTTTTATAAATAAAATATAAATTGATATACATTATAATTGGTATTAAATATATATATTTATATACTTACTTTATTAAACTTGTTAAAATTTATAAGCTTTTTTCTTCATTATAGCTAGATAAAGATTGTTCTAATTTTTGTTTTGATTCCATTAATTTTAAAATAATTAAAAGTTTTGTATCTATTTCCTATTTTTAATAGAATTATTAATTTTTATTATTTTTTTCTTTATTTTTATATTAACACTTATCACATTCATTTTCTTAATCAGCTTCACTAACTATTATCAAACTTTCATTTGATTGACTATATTTATTATTCTATAAATTATTTTCTTTTGTTTTATAATTTTATTTATTATTTTATTCACTATCTGTTTTTTGATTATTTTAATTTTAGTTTTGTAAATTTAATTCATCATCAAAAGTTTGATTTCTCAATTAGTTTTAATCTTTGTGCATATTTTAAACAAATTTTATTTATTTTTATTTCAAAAGCTTACACTCACCTAAAAAATTATCATCTTATATTTCTTCTAAACATACAAACTAACTCTAAATAAAAAAATGAAATAAAATTTAACAAATATTTAATTTAAAAAAAATAAGTTAAGATATTATATTTAACATAATAAAATAAGTTTACTTTATCAATTTTACTATTATCTTATGGGTATAAATTTTTTATAGAATTTTCACCTCCATATTTAGATGCAGTGCCATTACTATCGTTCATACGTATTTGACTTATATTTAAATTACCAATAAAAATTTGCTTATTATTTATTTATTACTATGATTTTTACTATTGTTATACTCTATTTCTTTCTGTCAATATTTATGAATTTTTTTATTGATAAAAATTATTAGTTGTGACGTTGGATTTTAAATTTCTTTAGGATATTGTACTTTTATTTTAAATTCGGTAGAAATTTTAATTTGTATTAGATTGTATATTTCTAGGAGTCAAAAAACCGCTTTATTATGACTTATTAATAATTTATTTTTATTGTGATTATTATTAATTAATTTATGAAATTTAAAGTTAGAATTAATTAGAAGACGCTCTTTTCTGAGAAAAGATTTTTTCTAGACTTGTGTTTTATGATATTTAATTGTTTTTTGGGGTTGTTTTAGCCGTGTTTTAATAATAAATTTACTTTTCTTATACATTGGAATTTATTTACTGTAAATTTATTTATTTCATAGCTTACTATTAATTATTTTCAATTCTTATTGAATGTTGCCTTTTAATTTTAGGTGACCTTGTAGGTGAGTTCAGTTTATTTTAAAAAGTGTTATTATTTTAAAATTATTAAGTATTCCTCTACTATCTATTAACAGGAGAATTTAAATTATTTTAACTTTCTGGAACTTATAAACTTGGCACAGACTTCCTATTCATTTTTGATAGAGGTGACGCATTTTCAGAGTATTCTTTTGCTTAATATTTTTCTATAAATTGTATTTTTTTCTTTAATTTTTCTTCAATTGCCTCTTTTTTGGATTTATTTGATTTATAATCTTTATAACTAGAAAGCAATTATTTTGTCAAAATTGACTATCTTTGTTACAAAGTTATATTTTTTTCTGGCTAATATCTTAAAACATGTGTGGCAAAAACCTTAATATTTAATATTGAATATGTATTGGTATGAGTAAACATAAATGTTAAAATTTAATATTAAAATGCTTACTTCGTCACCTATTTTTACTTTTTTTTAATTTTTCTTTTCCTCTAAATCCTTAGCTAATTTCTCTTGATCTTTTTCTAGCCTAAAAAATATTTCATTTATTATATAACTTTTTTAAAATTGTAATTATAATTATTAACTGCTACTAAATTTGGTTAGAATTTTATTTTTGTACATCTACCTATAAGTTTAATTTTTTTTGTGATTTAATTGATCTTTGGTTATTTTAATATTAGATTTATTTTTCTAAATGTTAGCCTTTTAAATTTTCCATTTTTAATATTTATATTTGCTAAATTTCCTACTTTTTTTTTATTCTAAAATGAATATTACAATTAATAATTTTTTATTTTATTAGAATTATTTTTAATTTTTTTTTATTTTTATACAACAAATTTTCATAACCATTCAGAATTCTATATTGATTGATTAGATAAATAAAAAAAATATTAAATTTTAAAGTAATAAGAAAATTGAAATCATCTATTCTTATTTATAATATAATTATAAATATATACATAAAAAATCTCGTTCTTATTATATCATATCATTTCATTTTCTAAACATTTTTTAATCTTATATATTTCTTCATCAATATCTTAAATTTCTTATTAAATTATTTATTTATCATCAGGAGACAATTTTTATTGTTTAAATTTATTTTTTTTGATTGAAGAAGTTTTCTAATTTGAAAAGGAAGTATCTTGCATAATCTTTTTTTAAACTTCATTTTATCTTATTTTTTTTTAACTACTATCTATTGTAATTTTTTAAATTTTGCTTGGGACAGAATCTATTAAATTTTAAATTTAAACTAAATTAAATATTAATAAAAAAAAATTATTTAAATATAAAGAATACATTATAATTTGGAATTGGAAAATGATGGATTTCTTTTTTTATGTGAATTCAAATTATATATTTAATCCGGACTTAATTGGTATTTTTAGTTTGTCTTAACTTTATAGATATTTTAATCACTTTATGTTTTTATGTTATCGAAATCAATTGACCGTTTTCTTTATATATCCCTGTTATCATCAAATTTTTAGAGATTAATTTTTTTTGTGTCGTAAGTCAAGTCATCCTATGATTTTTCATAACTATTTATATGATTATTTTTATCTTGATTATATTAAATTGGACTCGAATTTTCGTTAAAATTATCTTCTTATTTATTGTATTATTAAAAATTATTAGGTTAAATTTAAAGAACATTGGTTTAAGAAAGTAAAAAATCAATTTCTTCTTCTTCTTTCATTTATTATTACTAAAGAAGAAAAGTGTCCATTGAACTTTAATTATTTTATTCTTAATTTTTTTAAATTTTTTATTGAAGTTACTAATTATTTTGAAATTTGTTTTAATTTTAATTATTTGATATTGTGAATTATTCTAAACCTAGTAAATTATTTAATAATAACTCTTATTATTATTATTTTTTTTGTTTCTAATAACTGTTATTATTATAAATGTGTTTGGGTGCAGATAAACTAAACTATTTCCTTTTACTATTTTCTTCTTAATATTAAAATTAATTTTAATTCTATTTATTATCAATTGTTTAATCTCGACTAAAATGTGAACGGCGATAATTTGTCATATTAATGTTTTAATTTTACGAAAAAATATCAGAATCCATTTAAGTTAAATTTTTATTATTATTATATAAATTTAATATTAAATTTTCATTTTTTTACAAGTTACTTATTTCTTATTATTGTTTTTATATAATGTCAGTTAATACGCCAATTTTATTGGATTCTTGGAATTATAATTATTTTTAATCATTTAATTAAGCTTATAAATTATAAATTTCTTAATTCATTAGAGTAAATTTTTGCTTACATTGTATTATTTTTTTTTTATATTTTTCAATTTTTTAACTAAACAATTTGTTCTAGTTTAATATTTATTATTACATTTCATTTTTATCTTGAATTTTTTAATTGTAATCCTAGAGCTTTTCACGCATTAATTAGCTATTTTACTTCATTTTTTTTAACTGTAACTAATATTTTTCTAAAATATCATTTTAATGTTCATACTACTAATTTATTTCATTTCTTTCTTTTAGTAAAATCTCACATTGCTATTTTAATTTGTCAATAATTATTTAACTCTAATTTTATTATTCATTCTTTGTTGCTTCATTAGTATTTTATTAATTTTAATTAAAATCATATTAATTTATGTGAGAAAAATTACTACTTTATTTACTATTTACTTCAATTAAATAAGAAGTTTCTACCGATTAAAACTGATTTAAAAATGTATCATCCCAATTAGCTTAATTTTAAATTTTATCTAAATTCTCAAAAATTTGTTTAAAGTTTAAGTTTTATTATTAACTTTCTTTATTTTATTAATATATAATTAAATTTAATTAGTTATTCACTAAATAGACTAAATTTTTAATATTTTAAAACTTATTTTAAAACTAATCTCTAAATTATGAAAATTGCTAGACCACTTTTTGAATTGATTGCTATATTTTGAGTTTTTCTTTAAGAAATGATTCATTATATTAATTCTTCTAATTATTTTATTTGTTTTTAAATATAAGCTCTTTATTTTCAAAATCAAGCTATGAATTTAATTCTAGTATACTTTCAATTTGCTCCTAAATTTTTTTTAGAATAAAATAATAATTTTATTTAACACTTTATTTATATGTAAGGATTTAATTAAATTACCTATTATTTTTATATCTTAAGTTATTGTTTTGAAGATTGATTAGTAATCTAAATATTTTATAATTTAATGTCTTAAATTTAATTTTATGCATCCTAAACCATTTTTTCTAATCTGAATCAAGTTTTAAATTTAATTAAACAGATATATTTATATATTAATATATTATTTAATTACGCTTAATTTTCTTTCATAAGTAGATCCAACTATAATTTATTAGCTTAGTCCTTATTTGATTCTATTGAATTAAATGTTGTAAATTAAGATTTAAAATAAATAAATTTGCTAACATTTATTATTATTTTTATACCTTTTACATAATTAATTCCATTACTTTAAAACTACCCTATTTATGTATTGTAACCTTATGAGTAAGTTAAATCTGATAAACTAAAATTATAAGATTGCTAATTGGAAGCTATTGAATTCATATTGGGAATATTATTTTCAGAAACTATTATTTGGTATTTTTATTTTTATTTTGTTAGAATATTATGGAAAATAATTCAATTTTGAATTTTTGATTATAGTAGATCAATAAATAATAAGTAATCAAAAATGTATAATTTTTAAAATGGTAAGAATAAAACGTTTTGGATGCTAAAAGGTATATAAAAATAAAGTTTTAATTTATTCATATAAAAATAAAATTTTTATTAATATTAAATTACTATTATTAATAACAAAAATTAAAAATCAAATAGATTTACAAAAATTAACTTTAATTTATTCTATTAATTCATTTTCTAGATTAATTTATTCACAATCAAGTATATTTATCAAATCAATATAATTTTAATTTAATTCCTTATACCTATTTTTTTTAATTTGGAAATTATGCAAACCTTAAAAAAATCTGGCATATTATTGATAAAAACTTAATTTTTAATTTCCTTAATTAAGGAATAAATTATTATATTAATTTAGTTGCTATAATTACTACCTCCTAATGTCTTCTTATTTTTATGATTACTAAAACATATTATATTCTTAAAATATTTGTTATATAGCTTTTTCGGTATCTGGTATGCAAATTAATTATAAAATTTCTTTTATTTTAGGAAGAAATTATTTTTCTTACTTTTCTTTTAATTTTTCTTTTACATGCTCTATTACATAAATTAATCTTTAGCATTCAGAATAATTATTTACATCGTTTATAATTTAAGTTAGCATGTCACTTTTTAAGGCTTTTTGTTTAGATGTCATTTAGGGAATATTTTATCTACTACTTATACCAATGACTTTTATATCTGAGTTTCCATTTTTTTATTGCAAAATACTATTCATTTGCTACTATTTATTATTTTTAGTATCAATATAAATTTGTCTTTCTTTTAGTTATTTTGATATTTATTTATAAGTTTATTCTGGTGATAATTATTATATACTAATATTTAAACCTGTTATTTTTTGATTGTATTTTTTTTGCTTCTCATCTTCCTCTTTTTCTATTATTTATAAACAATAATTATATTATTTATCAACTTCTTCATTCAAAAATGTATTTATTATTCCATATTTTATGGAATTTGTTATAAGTTCATCATAAAAATATTAGAAAACAAATCTTTATTGTTTTTAATTAAATAAAATAAAGCTTTATTTATTTTCTAATTCAAATTATTTTTTTTAATTAAATTATTAGCTTTCTTAAGTTTCCTTTAAATTCCTTTTTTAAATAATTTAAAATTTTATAAAATTAATAAAAATATAATAATTTTTACTTATAGTATAACTAAATTAGTTTTTTTATGCCATAATCTATTCTATATTAATAAATATTATGCTAATTTTAACAAATTGTACACTAAATTTATTATTAATCTTATTAAGATAATTAAATGATTGATTCCTATTCAATTGCTCTTAATTCATTTTATTTATATATACAGTTCAAATTATTCAAAGGGATTTTAATTTTTTATTATTAATTTATTAAACAATTAAAATTTAGCTTTAATAAACTGGGCTAAATATGCTAACTTTAGTTGTTATTTAATATATTATAAGGATCTATACTTTCTTATAAATTCAAAAAATTTATAAATGGCATTTATATTGTTTATATTTAAAATATTGAATCCAAGTTTGAATCATTTCTTTTAACAATTATTTAGTCAAATTAAGTCTATTTATTAAAATAATTTTATGCGAAAAAATTTTTGTATAAAAAACTATCAACATATACATCTGAAATATATTCTTATGTTAAATAGTTCATATCATTTTAATTAAATTTCATGAATTAATTTATCTTTAATTAGTTCTAGCATAAAGGGCAATTTATTTATTATTTATTTTAATTATTCATGAATTTTTCTATAATATAAGAAATCATTTCCCTAAGGTCGCACACTTATTTTAAACTACATTGGTTGCATCTCACAGGAATTTAAATATATTTTGATTCTTTTTAATTGTCACTAATTTTGATTTATCTTTACAAATATATACAAATTTGATCAATATTTTCATTAGTAAAAGAATTTTTCCATTTTTAATAAGCTTATTAATAATTTTCTTAATTATAAAGTTAAAAGAAAATTTAGCCACAAATTAAGTTAAAATACTCTATATACTCTCTTTTATATAGTCGGTATTTGCAAAAGTTTGTAAAATATCCGTCTAAATAAGGATTTTACTGACACCTTAATTAGAATGATTATTAAATAATCTCTTTGTAAATTATTGGTTAAGACAACAATAAACAAAAATTTTCTTTGTTTATTTTTATACTTTATTCTTTAATTTGTATATCTTTTTATTATAAAATTTATATCAGATCATACTGTTTTTTTTATAAATGCTTTTGATCTTATTCAATTTCCATTTATGAATTGTTATTAATACTACCGTTATTTATATTATCTAAAAATTATACTGGGATAATTATTTTTTATTTTGTTTTTGAGCAAATATTTTGTAAGAAATTTTAGTGGTTTTTATTCGAGGTTTAAAGCATTTCATTTTAATTTTAGTTATTTTGATAATTTTTATTTAAGATAGCTATATATTCTTATAATGATTCAAACTTTTATGCATTTAAAACTTTTAGCAATTATTGTTATTCGTCACTTTTAAAAAAAATTAAATAAATAATAAAAAAATTCATTAAAAATTTTGATTTTTACAATTACAGCAAATCATAGCACATTTTAGGTATAATATAGTTATTTGAAGGAAAATACAACAATTTATCGTAACTTCTATCTACGATTTAAAGAATCATGTTTACATCTTCATGAAAATATAATTATTCAATTATTTAGTTCTTAATTTATTCTTTATTCTCTTTTTAATTTTAGAAATCATATTTTTATTAGCAAAAGCTACAACTAAATTAATTTTTATTTTATAAGAGTTCATAAAAAAAAGCATAAAAATCATAAGTTTATCCTGGATGTTATTTAAAGCAGTCAAATAAAATTACAGGTTTATCAATAATTACTAGGCTATCTTACAAATCAAAATTCTATTAAGAATTTTACACACTTTCATTTTATTTATTTAATTAAAAGGTTTAGAAAAGATTTACTACTATTTTATCTTAAAAATTATCAATATTCTTTTAACCTTTGAAATCTATTTTTTTTAAGGATTATTAAATTTTTTACAAATCTAGCTTTTAATCTGATTACTTTTCTCCGTATAATTACTCTAAGTCCATAAGTTAATTTTATATATTCTATAATTTTTTTATGAAAATTTAATTTAATTTTTATTTATTGTTATAGATTAGTGCTTATATTTTTAATAAATTAATGAATATTTAATTACACAATATAGTTAATTATTTTTTCTTAACCAAAACAAGTTTTTTTTTGATAAATTAGGATAAAAAAGTCATCATAAGAAATATTTTTTAATCTAAATAAGCTAATAGAATGAATTATTTTTAATACTTTTATATTTTCTAATTTCTCACAATACTAATATTTTAATAGTATTATTTATATATTCGTAAGATATATTAGCTAAATTATATTAAGTAGTTAAATTTGTTTGAAATATAATATTTGTTTGTTAAATTTACATTAAATATATACGATTTACCTATATAAATATTAGAGAATACACTATAAATAAGTATAAATCGGTAAAATAAAATTTTTTGCACAAATTCAACTAAAACAAAAGATATACACATATTAAAAAAAGATATTGCGATCAATTATATTTAAATTAAGATATTAATAAAAATTTCGTAAAAGTTGGATAACCCCTTTTATGATTGCCAAAAATTTATGTGATATTTATATAAATGGGTGTATTGGATAATAATACTTTCAAGTTTACTTGAATTAATTTCTGTAAGAACAATATTGTATTTTTTTATAAATTTTTTCTTATGTTATATTTTGAAAACAGATAATGTTTACAAAAAATATTAAATTTATCATTTTACGTTTTATCTCATGCTTATTATTTGAAAAATCAATTTTAACGACTTTAAAATAATTTATCATTTTTATAATTAAAAATTTAAAATAATTTTGCTTAATATTAATTTATATTTTACTGATTTAATTATATATTTTAAAAAAGTTAATCAAATTCAATCTATAAATAAACCCTCAGTCATTTTAAGCTGAAATTTATATATTAATTCAATTATATGCTTTATACATGTATACGGCATCTGCTTCTGGATTTTCATTATATTAGTCAATATAAGAATAACCAAAAACATTTCTATACAAATTTTAAACTCCAGTTATTCTATGTAAAGTGTCTAAGTATAATTCTTTATAACCAAATTTTTATAAAGCGTCTCTAATTAAAACTTCATTTATTAATTTTGGAAAGCCTTATTTTCTGTATTTTGGGTGAACAAACATTCTTTTAATTTCGCCTTAAAATTTTCTTTCTATTTATATTCCTAAATAATTTAATTTTAATAAAATGTATAAATAAATTTATACTTTGAAATAGAATTAAAAATATATGCTTTATTAATTTATCAAATTTTATCACCTTTTTCTTTTTGTTATTTTTGAAAGATTTTGTCCTCATATTTTGGCAATTATCTTAGTGCTATACAACCAACTATTCTATCTTAGTCTAATTATTTATTTTGCTTTTACATAGAAACTAGCTCATATTGGGTAATATCAACTTTTTTTATAATTAAATATTATAAAATTAATTTTATATATATATATTTAAATATCTCCTTATCAAGATTTATTTATTATTTTATTTTTAAATTCTGGATTTATAATAATTTTATTTATTTTATAAAATATAAACTACCCGAGTATTTTAAAGGACTTTAATCATATTCAGTAGCTTTTATTAAACTCAGTTCTAAATTTGCTTCATTTTTATTATAATAAAACATTTCCTCTTAATTTTCTTCGTGTTCTTAGTTTTGAACATCTTAAGAATTATCATAAATAAGGTAAAATTTTCCTCCATTTTTTTCTATATAGTCTCCCTCTTTAAAACCTTTGATTTCATCATCCAGGCCTTACCAATGCATTCTACAGCCAATGTCTTCAATACTTTTATATTATAAATTTAAAATGTATAAAATACTATCATAATAATTTTATTCGAACTATTTATCTTAATAATCGTAAAATATTTAAATTTTGGGTTTTTTTATTTATTTAATTTCTTATGATACTTAGCTGTTCATTTTTGTTTATTCTAATGTTTTTTATTTTAATTTATTAAAAAAAATAATTGTAGACTGTAATTAGAATTATTATAAACTAAATATTAAAAAAATAATAATAGTTAAAATTAAAATTATATTATATATTTTTAATTGGAACTTTATATATTGTCGTATTATTAATATTTTATAAATTTAAAAAATTTTAAAAGTTTTAAATTTTTTTAAAAATATTATATGATTAGACATGGTTTGATTAATCACTTCGATTTTATTCAATAATCTTATAAATTTAATACAATAATTCTTAATAAAAGAAATTTTTGTTTATAAATTTTGATTTAATATAGTTGATTTAACAAAATTTATCAAGTTTTTAGCAACAAAATTATAATTTGGCTAAAAGTACTACTTTTTACTAATAATTATTAATACTCTTTGATTATTAATTTAACAATATGTATCATAACACCACAAAAATTAAAAAAATTAAATATTTTAAATAAATTAATAAAAAACCAAATAAAATAAAAAAAAAAAAATAACAAATAAAATGAAAGTATAAAAAGTTTAAAGAAAAGGAGAAATTGATTTTAATTGGTTAAAAGGAACCCATACTTACTCATTTGGAAGTTATTACAATCCCAAATATTTAAATTATGGGCCAGTTTATGCTGTAAGTGAATATTAGTTAGAAAAATTAGAATAATTTGAAAAATAAGAATTAGTTAATTGTACAACTTACACTATTGTTTTATCAGGATAGATTAGAATAGTCAACCCCTCTAAAGAGGAAAATAAATTAATTTTAAAAAAAGGAGATGTTGCAAATTTTTAAGCTATTAAAAAATTACAGGACAGCGAAATTGAGTAGTTTAAAAAAGAAATGGTAATTGCTTAAGAAGATTAAGATCAACTAAAACAAAAAAAAGAGGATGAAAAACAACTTAAACAAGAAAATAAACAAGAAGAATAATTAAAAAAAGAAGAAGATAAAAAATAATACGAAGAATTAATGAATATTTCTGATAAATTTGTAATTTAAATTTAAAACATAAGTGATACTGAAATTGCCCACTTCTATTAAATATAGATTTTTGGTGATAATGTTATAAACAATAATTTACAAACAGAAAATCTAAATAATAAACTTTTCACTACTAAAATTCCTTAGTAATAAAGCGAATAATAATAATAAATAATAAGTTAACATGTAGAATTAAGTGATTAAAATATGGTTTAAGTTTTTAAAAATCACTAATTATCTCTTTTAGATATTTTAAAAGATGAAACAAAAGAAATTAGTGAAAAAATTATTGAATAAGAATAAAAATTACAAGGTTTGTTTTTATAAGTTGTTGAAGGGTCTGTTTAAATTGAATTGGATGGTTAAAAATAGATTTTAACCTAAGGTGATAGTTTGGAAGCTAATTTATAATCAAAATAAGCCAAAGTGTCTGGAATTAGTGAAAAAAGTAGAGTTTTAATTATTTAAGTTGATATTTAAAATCATGAATAATTTTAATAAACTTTATTGTGAAAAAATGATTTTTCATATAAATATTTGATAAAATTTAATTTATTAATTTTAAAATTTACATTTTTATTTAACGAGATATTTAATTTTAAAATAATAAAATTTATTTCTATATTAAAATTCATTGATTACAAATAATCGTTTATTAATCTAATTTATATATGATATTAATATTAAGATATAAAGATATCTTTTATTTTATTATTATTTTTTATAGTATTTTAAATATTCCCGTTATTTATCAGATATATTTGAATTTAATTTACTTTTAATATAACAAATTAATCAAATACATTTCTAATAAAAATTCCTAAAATAAAAAAATAAAAACTATCTAAAAAAATAAAAATTACAATAAAACAATTTAAAAGCTTTTTAATTATAATCAATATATTACAAAATTGTTATATTTAAACAACATGCAATTTACAGAACCAAACATTGAAAATAACGACTCTTTATAGTTATAAGGAGACTTAGTTTAATAATATTTTTAGGGTTTAAATAATAAAAAATTGGATTCAAATCAAAACAAAATTTCGAAATTCATAAATAGATCTCTAGATTTAGCGATAAATAATTAAAATGATAAAGCCAAAAATTATTAGAAAAACTATTAAATTCTCCCTAACTTCTAACAACATAATAGAAACAAATCTTATAATTAAGTTAAATAATAATAGTTAATTAATTAGACTTATGATTATCCTTAATCTGCCCATGATGGATAGAGGTAATTTTGTTTATTAAAAAAATATTTAATTAAAAAACTTTTGAAAATAAATAAATAATTTTAACAAAAAACTGTAATTTTTATTTTATATACTTAAAAAGCAAAAGAAAATATAGAATTAGAATAAATAAATCGAGTGGAAAGGTTCCATAAGATTTTTTTTGTTAAAATATAAAGAATTAGAACAAAAATTAAATAAAAGATTGCTAAACCACAGAATATAGTGTAAATGATAAATCATCTATTGATATTAATAATTCAGATCTAATTTCTCAAAAGAAATTAATTAAAAATTATTCTGATCGCTATAAAAAATTACAATAAAATTAAAATTAAATAAAATATCAATATTTAATCAGAAACTTTACCGAGAATGATAAGGATTATTCCCCA
This sequence comes from Pseudocohnilembus persalinus, assembly GCA_001447515.1. Classification (NCBI taxonomy): domain Eukaryota; phylum Ciliophora; class Oligohymenophorea; order Philasterida; family Pseudocohnilembidae; genus Pseudocohnilembus; species Pseudocohnilembus persalinus. The sequence continues at coordinate 444,821 of LDAU01000154.1, forward strand.
GAGAGCGATAGGGAAATACAAGAAGAGACTCCAAGATTTTTATTAAATTTATAAAAAAACAGTACAAATAAAAAATAAAATAGTAGTATTAAAAAGTCAAAAATAAACCGTAACTAAAATACCAGCTATTTCACAGTTGAATCCAAGGATTATGTTAATCTTACATTTAAAAAATAAAAAAGTTTGAACGGAAATTTTATTAATAGTCAAAAAAAATAATAGAATTAGTAGATAAATTTATTTAAACAATAAGAAAGCAATAAAAAATTAAAATAATAACTTATAAATAAGTCGTGTATTTAATAAAGTGACTATAAATTATAAGAAAATGAATTTATAAATAATTCTATGGTAGTATAGAAATATAGTAACTAAAAATCAAATAACATTAAAAAAGATGTTTAAACAGGAAAAAATTCTTTTTAACATTTAACTTTTTAAAAATCATTAAATATGGAAAATTAATAATAGGACAATTAATAGTTAAATTTAAAAAAAGAGCAATAATATGGTAATATTAATATTAATAAAGAGCTTTTTTCATTTAAAAAATAAACAAATAGAAAAGTTTTAGATGAAAATAAGTTTATATTAAATAGTTCAAAGAAAAAAAACTTAAAAGATATTGATAAAAGCTTACTTGAAGATAATTTTAAAAATTCCCATAATAAAAATTAACTATAAACGAATGATTCTAAAAGTAATAATTTAATAAGCAAAATTTTATTAAATGAATTCATCGATTAATCTGGGAATATACATGATAAAATAATAAATTAGAGACCTTTAAGTGTAAAAAACGTAAAAAAGTAGTTTAACATTTAAAATAAGTCAGACTTAGGTTTAAAAATTGAAAATAAAGAAATAAGAAATGTCGAAAATTTATATAAGCCTAATAACAAACATAAAGAAGATAGTAGTACTATAGATTTATAAAAATAAAAAATTTTGGAGTCTAATTAATATTGGAGTAATAATAATAGCAGAATAACTGATACTATAAATAATATTTTTTAAAATAAAAATTTCAATAATTAGAGCCAAGGAAATTATGGAAAAATTTAATCAGCTAAAAGAATATTTTCTGGAAATATAAATTAAGTGTAAAACAGAAATAAGAACAAAAATTTCAGCCATTACCTTTCCAATATACCTTAAAACTAATCGTAATTTAAGGATGAATAGTTTAATGATATTTAATTCCAATAAATGCCAATTTAAAATAAAGAAAATTAAATAAAAAATATAATTAATGTGAACAGAAAAAGCCATATTAGGTAAAGGTCTGCTTGTGAATATTCTAGGCAAAGTGCAAAAAATAAAAATAATTATAAAAAAGTTCTTCAGGTAAATAATTTACCTCCAGTTTTTAAAAATGATCGTAAAATGTCAGAATAATTATCAGCAAAATATTAGAATTAAAAATAAAGCTTTTAAAACTAGTCGTAAAATAGAAATTAGTTTAAACCATTAAATAATTTTTAATCTAATAAACGTGAGAGTAATAATCATTATAATAATCTATAAGTCAATCTCAGTTTGGATGATACTATGTTTTAAAATTAAATTGAATAAAACCAAAAAAGTGCCTATACCAAAATAAATTATATATTAGATAATTTAACAAAAATTTCCTAGATAGATTCTAGAAATTAAACTATTGAAAGTCCTTAGAAATAATAATTAGATAATAAATTAAAATAAAATAAATATATCAGTAATAAAGATATACAAAATAATATTAATTCTATTTAAAAAATGAATTAGACATAACAGAGACCTTATGACTGCAAAAATTATTAATCTTTTACAATTGATATAAACAATAAAAATGTAGATGAAAAAGATAGAAATAGTTATCAAGAAAAACTATGTTTAGATTAATTATAAATAGAAAACAAACAAAAAATTGAAAATGGCTAAACTTAAAGTAATAATTATCTAGAAAAAGAATTTATAAAAAAAAAATCATCACAAAATTTTACAAATTAAGAATCTTTAAAAATTAATAACAATAATTAATAAAAAAAAAATCATACATTTAAAAATGTCAAAAATTTGAAATTACTGGATAACATTTAATTCTTGCAAAAAAAAAAAGATATGGGTAAATAAAGAAGAAGCTATACAACATTAGAAGCTAAAAAAATAAATAAAAATATCAGCGATAAAAATTAAACTAATAAGGTTTCAGAAGAAGATGACAAAGAAAATGTTAATGTTTAAAATATTTAAGTTAATATAAAGTAAGATAAATTTAATAGAAAAAACTAAGATGATAAATTATATATGCTTAATAATTCAAACAGTTAAAAAAATAAACACTATATGGGTAAAATGAAACAATTATCAAACTAAGTAAAAGCAAATATAAAAAACTAAGTCAATAATCTATAAATTAATGCTAATAAAATTTGATATAAAAGTTATATTTTACTTAAATATATTTTTATGAAATATGTTTTAACTTATATGAATATGTAATAATTATATTAAATATTAAATAATACTATGTTTACTACCTTTAATATTATTAATTTATTTAAAAATATAGATAAAGTCACAATATTATTTTTAATAAATTATAAAATAATTAATTTGTTTGTTTGAACAATGTTGTTTTATTTATGTTTATTTTTTATATTTTTAAACATTTAACCTTTAATTATACACGGGATATTTTTAGGAATTTTAAACGATTTACACATTTATTCGAGTACATTTTTTTTTATTTATTAAAACTTTTGATTTTCTAGAATATATCTAATATATATTTAATTTATAAAATAAAATAATATTCCAATTTTTAATAATCACATTAATAATAAAAAAATGGTATAATAATAAATAATTAATTTTTTTATCATAAAATAATAAAAATTAATTATTGTAATAAGAATATTTTATATTTGCTTGATTTTGTGATATTAAACAGTTTTTTATAAGTATTGTTAATTATTAAAGAGCATTAATTAATATTTTAAATTTCATACTAATGGTACTTTAAAAAAACTGAAGTATAAAATCAATTTTTTAAAACTATTAAATAAAAGATGGAAGTTAAAATTAATGTAGAAGCTATATTAAAATTATAAAATATTATATTATTTAATCTAGCTTTAATTTTACACTAAAAGTAAATTAGTTAGAAGTAATATAGTTTTCTTAAATTACAAATTTTAAAAACCTTTTATATTAAAAACAAAAGTAATTAAAGAAACTTCATTAAATATAGGTTTTTTATTCATAAAATTTTACCTATATAAATAAAAGTCTTCATACTGCTTTTATAAATATTTATTTTTTACTTACATATGATACTTATAAGCTATAAAATGATAATGGACATTTAAATATTTTAAAAGTTTTTTTACAATCTTAACAAACAAGTTAATTATCTGTATATAATATTAAATGGTATATCTAAATATGGAAAAATAATAAAATTTATTGTAAAAATATAATAACTAAAAAAATATACTTTAAATCCAATTAAATTTATTTATTATTTATTTTAATTTCCAAAAATATAGTATTTTTTATATTTTATCCTTTAGGAGTATATTTACTTAAAAAAGTTAAGTTGACTTATTTTTGTAAAAAAATTGAAAATATGAATATTTTGTTGAAAATATATAAAATTAAAAAAATTAAACAAAATGTAAATGTAAAGAAATATAAAATAAATTATTTAATTCTTCTATTTTTATATAGGTAAAACAATAGTAAGAATTATATATTAAATTGTTTAATATTAATATTAAATTTAGCAATTTAATATTTTGAAAATTTACTCAATAGAATAAATGTAAAATTAATGACTTAAAAATAATCAATTATGAATAATAAAAATTATTTTTTCAATAATTTTTAATTAAAATCAATTTATTTTTCTTGCAAATTAAGTTAAAAAAAATAAAATCAATTAATAGCGTCTTTAATGCATTGAGTTTAAAAATAGAGAAAAAAAAATAAAAATAAAAAAACAATAAATATATAAAGAAATATAACATTAATTAGTTATCTTTTTAACAGCTTTTGATAGAAAATATTTTACATTAAAATAAACAATAATAAATCAGACATAAGTATGTAGTTAAAATGCACAAATTTTTTTAAGAATTAGGTGCATAAGATTAAAAATTTTTTTAAAGAGTATAAAGCTACTATATCAAAGAAATACTAAAATGAAGAAAAATAAAGAAAATTCAGAAATTCAATTTATTGGTTAATATTACATTTAATTTTTACTCTGTTATCAATAATAGTTGATAGGTTATATTTTAGCTATAATTAGAACATATTAAATTATATGAGATAAATATAATTAATTCTAATAGTGTGTTACTTTATTTTTTTAAAAGTTTTAGAATGTCTCTTTCTAAGATAAAAATCAAAATAAAGTTTTTAAAATTAATGTAAAAAGGATAGAAATTATAAATCAAGTGAAGAATAATTTCAAAATGTTTAAACAAATTCCTATATTTAATAATAATCATAAAAAAATTAGTAGCTATAAAGCTCAGATAAGATAAAAAAAACTAATATGTTTGAAGAAAATTATATTTAATTATTTAATCCCATGAAAAAATAATAAATACAATTATAAACTAAACCATCTACTACCTAAGACTCTTAAATTCGTGATATATAGCATTTAAATATATCAAAAGGATAATTAAAACCAATTGATATATAGAATTCCCCTTAAACTCTTCTTAAATAGACATAAATTTAATAAAAAGAATAATAGGTATTGTAAATTAAATATCTCTAATAATAAAATTAAACTCTTTAGTAAATAAGCGGTTTAAAAGAGGATGAAAAATTAAAAATAACGGATATCGATTAAAATGACTTTAATTAATAAAAATTACTATAGTATAGTAGTAACTAAGGATAATAATTGTAAATTAATATTTAATAGTAGTTTTAAAATAGAAGTAATGATATACAAAATAAAAGTTTGGAAAAGTAAGATTAAACAAAGTCAAGGCTAAAAAGTAATTTGGAATTACAAAAAAATCGAAATTAAAAATAATTAATGGATAATAATATTTATAAATAATTATAATAATAAAAGTATAAATAAAAAGAATTAAACTATTAATTCTAATTAAAAAGACAAAAATTAAAATAGCTTTAAAATATAAAATGGTTTATTTCAAATATATTTTTAATTTTATTATTTGCATCAGACTTATATATTTAATTTAGACAAGTAAAATCGTTCTATCAAAATAATTATATGATATAAAATTAAAATGATAATAAATATGATAATAGTAACAACAATAACAATAAAAATTAAATTGGTTTTAGTAAAATTAATCCATAATAATAATTGAATTTAATATGGTTTGAAGCTTTTTTTTTAGGAATTGCCTTTTTTTTAATGTTGGAACAAATGAGTGTCTATTGGGAAATATTTGGAATACTAAGTATATTTATATTTATTTTTATTACCTTTGTACCCTTAAAATTAATATACATATATATTATATTTGTTACAATTGTATTAATTGTGGCTATATTAATTAAAAAGAAACATGTATTATCTGATATGGAAAATATATAAAATTTAGAAGGTTTGAAATAGGCATTAGATATAATGAGAAATGGTGTTTTACTAATAACATAAGAAAATACGTCAAGTACTATAAAAGTAAATAAATAAAAAAAAAATCCGGAAAAATCCACAATATTAAAGTTTACTGGATAATTTGATGAAAATTAAATGACTTCTTCAAAAAAGTACCAATAATTAAAAAATTGTTAAAAAACTAGTATACTACAAGCAACCAATCAATATAGTGAAAATAATAGTAACTAAAAATTAGAAAATTTTAATTAGAAAATTTCTAATAAAATGACAAATATAGATTAAAATGATATATTTAGCTGTAATAAAAAGTAAAAAACTGCAAGTTAATAGAAAAAATAGAATTAATAAAAAAATTTAATATAAGAAAAGCCTATAGAAAATTAATTATAGTTTCCTTTTGCAAATTAAGAATTTTAAAGATACTTTAATTTAACAAAAGAAGATATCTAAAATGATAATAACATAGTTCTTTAAGTTTTAAGAAAATGCCAAATATTGGAAATTACTACATAGACAAATTTGAATTTAAATATGCATTTTAAAAGTAAAAAGGGTACATTAAGATCTAATAATTAAGAAAATGAAATTTACAATTAAAATTTAGAATAGTACATTATATAATATTTCAAAAAAATAAAGAAAAATTATGAAATTTTAAAATAAAAGACGATAGATAAAATTCCTGGATAAAAATAACATAAGCATACTAAAGTTAATTAAAATGAATAAGGTTAATAAATAACAAGCGTTTAAAATAGTTTGGAATAGAATAAAGCTAAAGATTTTAATGAAAATATTTGTGAAAACAACTAAAATAATAATATAAATTTTAATAACGATAATTCAGATTCTAAGTTATGTCTAGAAGATGAATAATTATTGCTAAATGAACAAAAGAATTATAATAGAATTTAAAGAATTTTAGTGTCATTTCAAGATGATGGACTGGATTAAGAAATTATTTTTGAAGTAAAATTAGATTTTTATAGATCATCATTTTAAAATAAAGAAACATTAATTTTGGCGTTTATCGATTAGTCAGAATACCTGGACGCTCATAATAATTATTTACAGAATAAATAGAAAGATGAAGTAAATTTTAATTAATTTTTAAATAAATTTATATAAAGGTACAGAATTATGTAGTACGATTAAGCGTATTTTTTATATTGATTTTTAATTTTCAAATAATATTTTTATTTAAAAAAATATATTTTAATGGTTAATTTGTTTTTATTATATGCTTTTAATTTAAATTTAATTGGTGTAAACTTTTTTCTAATATAGAGTAAAATTATAAAAATATAAAAATCGATGATATAAAAGGAAAAAAAATATTTTTTTGGATGTTGAATTAAATAATATATTTAATTTATATCAAAATAATATATTAGATTTATTAAACAATTTATATAGAATAATAATTTAATTTGAATTTTGCCTTCTATATATTAATTTTTAATTAATACTAGATATTTATTGTTACTTGCCAAAATTTATATGATATTTTTGTTCTAATTTATTATTATTAAAATAAGTTAAATAAAATAAAATTATTCCCTTAATAATTTGCTATAATATTTTTTATTAAAGTTATTAGCCAATGTGACACATGATTTAAAAACTCCTATAAAAGGTATTATAGATTATTTATAAGAAATAAATACTCTGATTGATACTTTTTTTAAAAAAAATAATAATCATGATAAAGAATAATAAATATCATAAGATTTAAATACCTCAATAGAAAGTATAGAAAAATATCATTCGCATAATATTCCTAAAGCTTCATTAATTTCTATAGAAGAACATATTAAACCTTTAGAATAAAATGCACATAAAATGAAAAATACCTTAACAAATTTAAATATGAATAATAGTTATTAATTAAAAAATAATAAAAATAATTAAAATTAGCTGAATTAATAGTAATTGTAAAAAAAGAATCATTAATAATAATAAAAATAGAAATAACTCACATTTAAATAGAATTCTTACAATAATTAGAATATTACGTAATATTTTAGAATGGCTAGCAGTGCAGAAGGGGCCTTTAGAAATTAAAACTAAGAAATTTAATAAACTAGTGTAAAAAAAATTTAAAAAATAGAATAAAAATAGTTTTAATCTTCGCATAATATAATTGACTTTGAAAATGAGCTAAGCATGAATGGAGACGAAGATGATTTTAAATTAATTTTACAATGTGATAAATTATTTTATAATTTATTTATTTAATTTTTGTTTTAAAATCTAAATTTTTCATAAATTATATTAGAAATCAGTGATTTAAGTAAAAATACTTAAGATGCAACAAATATGCTTTTTTATTTAGTTAGAGACATTTAAGATTACTCCATACTGAAAAATGGATCCCTAAGACTGTTTCCTGTATAATTCGACTTAAATTTATTAATTTTTGAAACGGTTGAATTGTAAAAACAAGAATTTATTTGTAGAAATTTATCTTTTGAATTTAATCATTTATGTTCCACTTCTTCCACAAACAATTAAATGCTAAATAACTCTCTTCCATCTTTATAAAATATGGATAATTCTGCTCAAAGTAATAGAAATATGAAAGAAAATATAAAGCCATTTTTTATAAATAATGATCCTTTAAGACTAAAATAAGTTTTAATGAACCTGGTTAGCAACAGTTTAAAATATACAAGAAAAGGAAAAATTACTATACAGGTAGATTTACAGAATCTTAAGCTTGATAAAGATTTGATGAATTTTGAAAGTAATAATTCGAATCCTAGTATAAATGATACAGTTAGTTTAATTGAAATTACTGTCTAAGATTCTGGGTTAGGTATTAAGTTAAAATTAACAAAAAAAATTTTTTTTATATTTTATTTTTATTTATAGGCATGGACAAAGAAACTATCAAATAGCTGTTTACAAAGTACAATCCTATTGATTAAAATACTAATTCATATGGTGTTGGACTAGGATTATGCTTAGTTTAAGATTTAGTTAACTATTTGGGGCCATAATAATAAGTAGAAGTAACGTCTGAACCAAATTAGGGTAGCAAATTTAAGTTTTATATTTACGCTAATTTAGAGGATACAAATTTAGGCGGTTTTGAAGGAGGAGGAAATAGTTATTCCAATAGTGCCTTAAAACCATAAATTCAACTTTCGGATTCTAAATAATAAAACCAAAGGCCTAGAACCAATTCTCCTTAGTTCTAGAATAAAATTTTAAAAAAAGATAGTTAAAGTCATAATTCAATTTATCCAAAGAGTCTGAAAACGGAAAATCAAAGTATTGGTAGTACAACTTAATTTTTAAGTTCGTATTAAAATGTAAATCCTCATAATAGGCTAATTTCTGGCTCTTACCTTCCGTCTACTAATTATTCAACCGATAATTCTATTATATAATAACTAAGACACACAACAAATATAAAAAGTCTAAACAGTTTATCACAACACAATTAAAATTAAAATCAAAATTCATTTTAGAGCTCTTATTTTCTGCATAAATAAATAACAAATTAATATTTAAAAGAATATAGTAGCAAGAAGCCTTCAACTCAAGGCTAAATAACCTAATAAAATATAAATTCCTAATAATAGCAATAATAATAATAACAACAACAACAAACCTTAATTGAATACCAAAATTAGAAATACATGAAATAAGTAATTATATTTACACCGTAAAGAAACCAAAAATAAATGACACATTTAACCCAGACGGCTAAATCTTTCAGCAAATTATAATAAATTTTAGATGAAAACGATGAAAACAGCTAAAATACTTCAAATTAATAAAATAAATTGAATATTCTTATCGTAGATGATAATGCAAGTATTTTACAGGCTTTAAGATTAAGACTTAAAAGTTAATTAAACGAAGTTAATATTTTTTCTGCCCTGAGTGGGTAAGAAGCTTTGTAAATAGTGGAAAACACGGAATAATAATAATAAAATAAAAGACAGAATAGAAGTAGAAGCAGAAATAATTAATAATACAGTTATTTAAATATAGAGAGTAAAAATAATATAAGCAGCGACGTCCCTCAAAATGTTAGCGAAATTCCATCGTCTAAGTTAATAACCAATACTAATACTTCTTATAGCAGGATAGGTTCCTAGCATAAAAGTATAGACATAATAATTACAGACATGAATATGCCTGTTATGGATGGACTATAATTAGCTTAAAAAGTTAAAAATATTAATAAAAATATCGTAATATACTTGTCAAGTGCTTATGACTACGAATATGATCCCAAAAAATACACCCATTTAGACGGTATTTTATCCAAGCCGCCTACTACTTAATAACTTAAAAATGTTTTGTTTAAATAAATTATGTCTTCCTAAAATTAAATTAACATAAGTGGATAAACAAGCTAATAATATTAAACCTAAACCTAAACAAATAATAAAAGAGCAAAAACCAATATTTTTAAGGCCGGAGTTCCTTAAATAATTAACTATAACCAGGGGAAATCAATGAATTTTATACCTTAATAAAATAAAATTTTAGATGAAATTTAATTAAATGACTAAAAAATTAATTAAAATGAAGAAGGTATTATTTATGAGGAGTCATCACGTTAATGAATTTTTTTATTTAATAATGATGAAAATTAAAATAAAATCTTAAATTTTTTATTCAAATTGAAATTTATTTTCATTTTTAATCTTTTTATAAAAATTAATATAAAAAATTTTTGTATATAAATATAATAATATATAGAAATATTAAAATTTATTATTTAATTGTATAATAATTTATAAATAATTTGTAATATATTGAAGATAATTTAAATATATTATAAAATTATTTTTTTTAAAAAACGAAAAAAATTTTAATATTCCATATAATATATCTTGTTATTTAAAACTCATATTATTCTTTTTAAAATATAAACAAAAATTTATATACAATTATTTTTATTATGCAAGTCTCTTAATATTTGTTAACATATTTATTAATAATAATTATGTAAGCATATAAAATAATTAAATATTTATTGATTTATTGAACATTTAATTAATTCATAAATTAAAGTAAATACATAAATTAATTAATCTATTAATAAAAACAAAGCTCAATATTTATTTAAAAGAAAAGCAAATATACAGATAAAAATGCCTATTTATAACGAAACCTGGGATTAAGACGGTAAAATTTTAAATATTTAATCTTTTATAATAGAATGGTAAGTTATAATGATGATAACGAATAACATATTTTTATTTGAGAAAATAATTTAAAATTAATTAAAAAATATATATTTTAGTTATCTCCTTTAATAATATTTTAAAAGCTAATAAAACAATATTTGGTTAAATGAATTATTCAATAAACAGATATTAGGAAATTTTACTAAAATTGTTAATCAATGAAATAAGTTTTATATATAAGTATTGAAAAAATAATCCATTACAACTAAATTACTATATTTTTAAAATTAATTGCAATATTTTATAATCATGGAGTAGAAAAAAAGAAAGAAAAAAAAAATGAAATATTTAATAAACCAATAAAATATATATAAATTTTTAAAAATGTAGTATATATAACAAACCATGTCTTTTTAAATTAAAAAATTCTTTTTATAAATTATTTTAAATTTTTAAAATTATTAAATAGAATTCGCTTGGAGAACCAATGTCAATTTAAAAACTTTACCTGAAAATCACTTAGAAAGAATTAAATCTCTTAAATTTGATTTTGTTGAATACAAAGTAAAAATGCATACATTTTATATTTAAATTTTACCCTTAAAAGAGAAATTTGAAAATTCATTTATTTAATTTATAAAATAAATTGAGAAAAGTTAGAATACAATTAAATAATATATATCAAAGATATTTTTGTGCGAAATTTAATGAAATTAAAAATATATGAACTAAAATAATAGAATTTAAAATTAACATTATTTTAACAAATAGACCCACTAATTATTAGCTTGTCACTTATATGAAAGATTAACTCTCCACTGTATGAATCAATACGGTATGTTCAAAGATTTTTATAGACCTGAATGCATGGTAAATTAAATTAAATTATTTATATAAAAAAAATTATATAAACTATATTTAAATCCGTAAAATTAAATATATAAAATTTATTTAATACATATTCCAAAAATTGAATAAATATTACGATAAAATTTAAATATATAATATATTTATAATTAAAATTATTATTAAGGACGTTAAACATTTCTTTGAACACTGTGTAACCTTAAATGCTGCTTATGGATTATAAAAAAAATATTTCCCCGAAATGTTCGTTGGAAACAAATATTCCAGATCTATTCCCCACGTTTCCGAATTAACTCACTCTGCTAACTGATTTAAATAATAATAAAACAAAATACAAATTTAGAATTTTTTTTGATAAAAAGATAAGTATATAAGATATATTCTTTCAATTATTTTTATATGTCATTATATAAAAATATATCTTACTTATATTATTAAGAATAATAGTTAAAAAAAGAAAATAGTTAAAATATGAAATGCTTTAAAATTCTAAATTAATGCCAAAAATGGTATTTTATAAATGGGAGTTTTTTTTTTATACATATTTAATGTGAATAATATCATTTATATTATATAATAGCTATTATTTTTATTTCATAAAAATTTCAAACAATTTAATGTTTGCTGAAAATTTTATTACTCAAAATGCCTTTAAATTAAAAATACTTATATAAATATCATTATTTGGTACCTAAAATTAAATTAAAAATACTCATTGAAAATAAAATATTGAATTAAAAATTTAATCCAAATTATAAAAGCTGATAAAATGTCCAGAAAAAATAATATTAGCGATGTTCCTTAATCGGAATAAATAACTATGGAGTTGTTGAAGTATTAAAATAAATGTTTAGTCAGTTAGAAATAAGATAATTTAAACAAAATAATAAATTTGTAAAATGAAGTGAAATAATTGAAATTAGAAAATTAGAACCATACATCTTTATACACAAATTTTTGGTCTGCGTAAGTTTTTAATATTTAATTTATTATTAAAAAATTGCCTTATAGGTCAATTTATTACATAAATTTTATTAGCTACAACTTTTAGATAAAAATTAGCAACCAAACTAAAATTAAAATAAATTTATTTGTATAAAAATTTAAAAATATCATTAATAAATTTCAAATTTATTATTTTTTCATTAAGATGGAGAGTTTTTAGCATTAAATTGGAGAATATTAATGAAATTATTAAGCAATAAACTGACGGATAGTAAAAGCTATAATCATCATTTAAAAAAACCTTTGACATTCTACTTGATATATAAAATATTCCTGAATAAATTAAAACAGCAACTAACGAAGAGTTTAATAAAACTACTTAAAATAAGTGTCAGGATTTTGTGAAATAATTTGAAACTATTTATGTTTAATTTTAAATAGAGCATAAATAATATATGGATCTTTTGATTAGTAAATACGAATATTATAATGAAAACACCAGTATGTAAATAAAAATATATAAGAAATCTTTAAATATATTATTTAAAAATATTATTTTGCAAATTTCCGCTTTTGATTTATAAAAAATTAACACAAATTATAATATATTTTATTTTTATTATTTTTATAGTGAAGATAGTTTAAAAAAAGCTTATACTGATGCCATTGAGGCTTAGAATAAAATTAAAGAATTAAGCAATTTTTTGTAAAATGAAAAATATAAATTCATGGATTTCTAAAATTCGATGGAAATTGACTAGGTCTATATAAAATTGGATGAAGTTTAAAAACTATTAGAATAAGAAGTGAATAAAAATTCTATTTTGAATAGAAGAGTAAAAAAATTATTATATAAAGTTTCTTTGATTTAAATTATTAACTCATAAACAGCAATAAATTAATTTCGCAAATAAATTAGATAAAGATTCTTTCAAACTATTAAAACTTAAACCAACAAATAAATAAACTTCTTGAAGATTAAAAAGTAAATGAAGAATTAAACAATGAAAATTATGTTTGTTCTTGTGGTTAAAAGGAAATAGATCCTATTTTGAAAGAAGAAATATAGCATTTTAAAAAAATTTAATAGCAATTAGAGTCTGGGCAATTAGTTAATAATTCTATTGATAACTAAAAGAATAAGGATAATAATAATAATGATAAAATGGAATTAGAAAGTAATAAAGAAGAGTACTAGTAACATATGTTATCAAAACATAATGAAAATTTAACGACAAATGTATATATAGTTTATATAATTTTAATTAATTTACTTATTTATTTAATTTAAGGAAAAATTAAATGTATAAGCTAAGCAAATTAAGGACTTGATTGATGAGAAAAGCCATTTATAGAGATAACTTAAATAATTATAAATGGAAAAAACAAATTTGGACGAATAATTCATTAATTCTAAATTGTTTAATAATCTATGTTAATAAGGTGAGGAAATGTTGTTATAAAATATAAAATTAAAAGAATAATTAAGCCAATAATAATAATTTATAAATGAAATACAATAACTTAGGTAATCTATTCTTTATTCTTATTTACTTATATTATTTATTATTTGCAATCTAAATTTATATAAAAATAAATTATATTGATATATTTTTATATATAATAATTATTTAAAAGAGAGGAAGAAATCAGAGAATTAATTGATAAGAATAAATAGGAAAATTAAAAATTATAATAAGAACTTGAAAATAAGATTAATTTTTCTAAAAATAATATGCAATAAATGGAAAAAGAAATTGAATAATTATTGTCAAGGAACCAAAATTCAGATATTAGTGGAAAACTAAGTGAATTATAGGCAAAAACAAGAGCATAAGAATAATAGATATTTGATCTAGTAAATTCAAATTAATAATTAAGGAAAGAAAATAGTGAAATATAATAAAAAAATACTGTAAATTTTTTTTATTATAAAATTTAATTTTTTATGCTAATTAATGAATTATTCATATTAAATTATGATATTTAAAGGAATATGTAGAAAAAAACGAGCAATTAAAAGTAGAGAATTCGACATTAAAAGCTTAAATGACTCCTGAAGTATTAAATATAGATATTAAATACCCAAAAGATAAAGTTTAAGAAGTTTTAAAATAATACCCTTAGTTAAATAAATTGTAATTATTTAATTTATATAAAACCTTTAATTGTTAAATGGAAATTTTTTATTTCTTGTTTTCTTGTTAAATATACTAATTTTTTACAAAAAAGTGTGAAAGAAATGATAAACTTTATGAAATAAAGAGATGAAAAGTCAAATAAATATAAAAAGATAAACGAATAGTATTTAAAGGAAATAAAAGGGTTAAAAAGTCAGACTGAACAATATTATTCTGAGGTAGATTTCACCCAGTAAGGATTTGACGAAAAAAAAAAAGAAAATACAGAATTAGAGGAAAGTTTAAAAAATAAAGATAATTAATTAAGATCCTTTGAACATGAAAAAGTAAAAGAAAAAATGTCTTTTTAACAAGAAATAGAGTCATATAAAATTAAAATTGAGGTAAATAAAAAATAATTTACTTATTTTATAGATAAATTGAGAATTAAAATTTATTATCCAAATAAATAATATATTTTTATAAAATATTATTTTAGTTTATATTCATAATTTAGAAAAATATAATTATCTTTTAAAATTTAGGCTGATAAATCTACAAACTAAAGCCAAATTCATGCGATTTCAGAACTTTAAAAATAAATATAAAATCTTGAAAAAGAGAAATAAATTTTACAAACTATGAATTTAGAGTATTAAAATTAAAATTAGAGTATTTAGGATAAAATAGAAGCTTTGGCTAAAGAAAACTAAGGATATATAGAATAATTAAAATTAATATAATAAGTTAAAGATAGTGGATAAATAATTAACTAAGATGTTATAAAGGAAAATGAAAAATTAGAATAGCAATTAAAAGAGAATACCTTAGTTTTAAAATAAAATATGGAAAAATTAAATAATTCTTAGGACGATTATCTTAAATATTAATTATAAGAATTTAAGTATTATACTATTAAATATTTTATAAAATTTTTAATTTAATTTTTAACTAATATTTAATTATATAAAAAATACTAGGTCAAAATTAAATTGTGTAAATTGCAATGAAAGGTAAAAAGAGATCATATTAAAATGTGGACATATGTTTTGTAAAAGTTGTATAGAAAAAAATATTAAAGTAAAATTTTAATATATTATAGTATTTTAATCATAGGTGTCGCGCCCCCCCCAAAAAAAATATTTTTTGTCCTTGGAATATTCCAAGGTGGAATTTAAAATACCAATTTTTAGTACCCACCTCGGAGGGTAGGAAAATTTTTATTTGTTTATTTTTTTAATTTTTAAAATAAACATCATTAAATTCAAAATTTATAGGTAAATTGAAATAATTAAATAAATAAAAATAATAAAAAAAATCATTTAAAAATTTTAATACGATTATAATTTTCTTGATTTTTATAATAATTTTTAATAAATGTATTTTTACACTTTATATTAATAATTATCTTCATTTTTTAACTATTTTCCCATTTTATGATTGTTTTATATATTAAAATTCTGCATATTTAAATATATACTAGTATTTTACACATAAAATTGTGTTTAAAACAATACTATTTTCCACCCTGGAATATTCCAAGGTGGATTTATTATTTCATACAAAAACCAGGGTACCCCCCCCCCTAAACCGAGGGCGCGTCACCCGTGATTTTAATTACGACATTTGAATTAAGAATATTTTAAATTAATTTTCATCATTTTTTTAGACAAGATTAAGAAGTTGTCCCACTTGCAGAAATAAATTCGATTAAAAAGACATTAAAGATGTGTATTGGAATTGAAAAATAAGAAATAAATTAATTTATATTATTCAAATTCTATTTAATAATTTAAGAAAATTAAAATATATATATACTTTTGAATTATTATAATCTTATTATAAATTATTGATATTACTTATATCATAAAATAATTTATTTTATAAATTTTATTTTTACCTGAAAATTCTAGTTTTTATTAAAGGTGAATAATATTTTGCAAATCTTGAAAGAAAAAGAAATCATATAAAATAAAAATATTCTTCTTACATTTGAATTTATAAAACTAATTTTTTTGTAAAAAACTTCTAATATTATATACAATTTAATAATTATTACGTGAATGAAAAAAAAATTTATATATAAAAAATTGTAGATTACGCTATTATATTTTATTAAATATAAAAAATATTAGAGAAAATAAAAATTATTAAAAACAAATACTCGATTTTTCTAAATTAAAACTACAATAAAAATAAAAAATAAATTTGAAAAAAAACTCCAAATATATATATTTAACCATAATGAGTACATTATATAAACATCCACATGGAAAATCCAGTAGTAATAGTGTATAAATGTAATAAAATTAGCTTAAAATTAAAGAAGAACAAAATGTAAGAGCCAAAAGTAGAGAAAATTAATAATAATTTTAATAGCTGTATTCTCAAAATAATAATAAGATCAATAATAATTTTGGATAAAGCAGAACTTTATATAAAAATAAATTAAATTTTCATAAAAAACCTCAGAATTTATTTGAAGGTTTTAATTAAACGTTAAATGGTAAATAATTAGTATAATTGTATGCTTTATTTTAATTTTTAACATAAAAAATTTAAAGATTCTATTAATTTTAAAATTTACATCATGAATTTTAGGTAACTAAATTGAAAACGATAAATTAAAGGACAAACAAATATTTTTGGATCAATATTTAGCGAATTAAAAATCTTTTTCCAAGTAAAATGAATTTTAGCTTGGTAAAAATTTACATAATAAGCATTCAAGTTACAAGTAATAATTAATGATTTAACTTATTTTTGTATTCAAGTAGTTTTATCACAATATATTTTTAAGTTAGTTATAAGCACAATATTAATATTATATAGCACTCTTTTTTAGCTCAAATGAATAATATTAAAATTTAGGCAATTTTAAAATTAAAAATTTTAAGTAAAAGCTAAAAATGTAACTATGTAAAATTAAATTGCTACTTACTTAAAATCTATGATATTTAATATAATTATAAAAAGAGTGCTTATAAAAAAATTAAAAATCAATATTTAATTTTTTTAAATAATTATTCAAATTATAGATCATAAACCCCGCATAATTTTTCAAAGCCCAGTATGCAAAGAAATAATAGCATAAATAATAATTTGTGGTAAAAAAGGAGTGTCAAACCGCCAAAAACCTCGTCATAAATAACTTCATAATTTATTGATTCTAACAAAGATTTTTTAAATCCTAAATTTGCAAATGAAGATGAAATATCAAAATAGAAAGAAATTGAGTTAGAATATAATTATTCAAAGGAGTTAAATCACTTTCATTTAAAGAAAAGTAGGAAAATTGGTAAAGATAAAGAAAATAGGTAAAACAATGATAATTCGTCAGATGATGAAAGTTATACTAATAGTGGTGGCTATAAAAATAATAGTAATATTTTAAATATTAATTATAAATTTAATTTTAACAAAAATATCAATTAAATATAAAATTAATTTTACCAAAAATAAGGAAACAGACTTAATTCATAAAGTTTGGCAAATTTATAACTTAATAGCACTAAACTTCCTAAATTATAAACTGATTAGTAATCTAATAGTAAAAGGTAATAAATAATAATTATTTTTTATAAAATTTTTATGATGATCCTAAAATAATATCTTAGAGAAGATAGTAGTAGTATAAGAAAAAGAGATGTAAGCTTTGGACAAAGTAATTCGGATAAAAATAGCAGAATATAATAAGGGACATTTTTTAGTTTAAAAAAAAATTTGAATAGTAAATCTAATACAAATTTACACTTTTATAGTAAACCTTAGAGTAAAAAAAATATAGAAGATCAGGAAAGTAGTCATAATTAAAATAATATAAGCAATAATATGTATAATATAAAGGAAAATGACGAGAATGATAAAAATGACATATCTTAAAATAGTAATAATTAATCTCCCGGATTAAAATAAAATAATACTAACTTTATTTAATAAAATAAAATGAAACTCTAGTAACTAAATGGCTAAAATAATTTAATGTAAAAAAAAAGTAATTTGGAAGAATTAAAATATAGAATATAAAAAAAAACGAATATGGAACTTATTTTGGGTAAAAATAATTATTAAAACTAGAACTTTGTAAACTTAATTGGTAATAATAACAATAAAAATGGTCTGTAAACAGTTCAAAATAATAAAAATAATGCTTAGGTAATTATAATATTTATAATTTATGATATTTAGGCATTATTTTACAAATAAATAAATAAATTTATATATAACAAACTTTTTATGTTATTATTAATTTTTATGCTTAGTTTAATCAATCGAAAAGAAGTTATACGCCCATAAGCCAGGCTAATAAAGTATAATTACCTTTAAATTAAAATGGGAAAGATTTAAATTCGCCAAAAAATGATTCTGATAAAAAAGATTAAGATGAAAATAATAAGTATGTGTTTAAAAATTTTTTTTATATAGATATATAAATATATATATATTTTTAAATAATAATATTAATAGATAGTAAAAATCTTAAAAACAAGTGAGGAAAAATCATATAGTTTAAATTTCTCATTTAAGTAAAGCTGGAGCTAATTTATTAGGTACAAAAACAAATCAAGATAATTTTTTAATTAAAAAAAATTTAAATGGAAAACCTGAAAGGTATTTATTATGTGTATTTGATGGACATGGGTAATATGGTCATTAAGTTTCCGCTTTTTTAAAAAATACATTGGTTAGTAATTAAGTATAAATGTATAACTTTTCTTTTATACTAGTTTTAAATTAGTATATAAGTATTTATAAATTTTTAGGAAAAATAGAAAATAATTTTTAAAGAGATTTGGAATGTGAAGATGACGAATTTGTTAAAAGTTCTTTGAATTTATCTTTTTTATAAACCAGTTAGGCCCTATTGGAGTCATCAATTGAAGTTTAATATAGTGGATCTACTTGTGTATGTGTTTTGATAATAAATAATACGATATGGTCTGCAAACGTAGGTGATTCTAGAGCAGTTATTTCTAGAGGACTAGGATTTTCAAGCTATAAAATAGAAGAACTCACGGAAGATTAAAAAGTTGATTCGCCAGTGGAACTTCAGAGAATTTTGGCTAAAGGTGGAAGGTACTATATCGTTTAAAATTATATTAGTAAGTATAATATAAAAAAATTCTTTACAATAAAAAGTGTTTATTATATATTTTTTAATGTATTATTAATAAAAAATATATTCATGTCTAATGTGTTTAATTTAATTAAGAGCAGAACCTTATAGGGATGAAAATGGAGGATAACTAGGACCTTATAGAGTCTGGTTAAAAGTAAAATAGAATAAAATAAATTTGTCATTGAAATTATTTAATTAACATTTATATTTATTTTTGTTTATAGGATTAAGATATTCCTGGTTTGGCTATGGCTAGGTCATTTGGTGACATAGTTGCCACAGAAGCGGGAGTAATAAGTACGCCAGAAATAAAAAAATTTAATATGACAGAAGAAGACAGATATATAATTATAGCTTCAGATGGTGTTTGGGAGTTTATAAATAGTCAATAAGTAAAAAAATATGGATTTATGTTTACAAATTATTTTAAATATAAAATCTTAAATTTATTAATTTCTTTATATTTATGATTTTATTTAAAGGCTTCTAATATGGTTTAGTCTTATTATATAAAAAATTAGCCCGATTAAGCATGTTCTAAATTAGTTAAAGAATCAATTTCATTGTGGAAATAGGTATTATAAATAATTTTAGTAATTTTAGTTATATTAATTAATTATTTAAAAATAAAACTTAAATAGAATGATGATGTAATTGACGATATCACAGCCGTGATAGCGTTTTTTAAAAGACCCTAAAAAGGATTTTAAAAAATAAATTAAAGTAATTTAAATAGTTAAAAAAAAAAAAATGGTAGTGGCAATGTTAATAATTAATTATTTTAATGATATATGCATGACTTAAAAATAAATTAAAAATATATGTAAATTCATAATCCTTGAGAAAGTTTTTAGTAAATATAATGTTAAGTTTCTATATAATAAAAACAAAATATATATTTATAAATGAAAAATTATATATTTATATAATATTTTAGTAATACATTTATTTATATATATATAAGATGTATATGTTTATAGTTATTATAAAATATATATTATATATTTATATTAAAAATATTATAATTATTTTTCTTGAAAATTATAATTTATAATCTTAATTAACTCCAATTATCATGAATTTCTAAAATATTAAAAATTATTACTTTGAAAATTATATAACCAAATATTTAATAAACTAAAACAAAAATAAATATTTTATAAATAATAAACTATCTGATAAAATAAGTAAAATGGCTAGGTAATATAGATTTATGAATATTAAATATAAATTAAAAACTGTATTTTATTACTCATTATATAATAAGACAATTTATCTTAAATAAAAGCTAAGTTGAATTATAAGAGGCAGATAATAATGTAGAAAACTAGGTAGAAGATTAAAATAATAACTAGAATACAAATGAGGAAATAATCCAGGATTAATAGTAAAATCCAGATAATTAGATGAATCAATAAGAGTAAAATTAAGAGTGGATTTAATTTTAAAAATAAGAATAGCAAATCTAATAATAAAATACAGAAGGAATAAAAAATTTATAGATCAAAAATTTAAAAAAGAAAAAAAAAAAATCCAATAACAAATCAGAACATTTCAGTTCTGGTAGACTGCTAAAACCTTAGAATGTTCACTCTTAATAATGGGATCCCAGTTTTACGAATGATAGGCTAAAATTGAGAAAAGCTTAATTTGTTAAAATTGATAAAAGTAAAACATAATATTTTTTTTTTAATTTTATTAGAATAAAAATTTTTTGGTTTATAGTGTGTTTGTGTGAGTAATTGAAAGACCATTATCAAAATTAAATTTAATTTTTTTTCTTCTAAATATAATAGAAATTAAAAAGTTATTTTTTGATATTTAAAAATATTAATATAATTTTTTTTTTATTAAGATAAATAGTTCATGGCTTTATAATTTAGATAATTAGATCCATCATCTAATTCTTTAAAAAAGGGGCGTAATTTATTTATTTGTTAATATTGTTATATATTTTTTTTTCTTTTTATTATATTTTTTTTTTATTTAATATAGAATGGGATCCTTCTTTTATTAATGAAAGATTACCATTAGATAAAATAAAAGTAGAAAAAATAAGTAAACCTTATTAAATAAAAAGAAGTTTAGATGATAATTTAATAAACTGTAGATATGAACCTTGGAATCCCAGTTTTATAAATGATAAATTACAGCCTAGAAAAGTCGTTTTCTAAAAGCTGCCTAAAATTTAACAATTGTAAAAACCTGGGAAGTTAGATAAAATTATATTAAAAACTAGTGCTAAACACTAGAATGATTGGAATCCAAGTTTTATCAATGATAAATTGGCTATAAGAAAAGTGCATTATAAAAAATAAATAAACCCCAAACTAAAAGGATCTAAATCGGAAGTTAAATTATTTTATAATTGTAAGAATTATAATTTTAAATAATAAAAAATATTTTTTAATATAAATATAAGATAATTTCTTTAAAAATATGGCTTTTTATTTTAAATCAATCATTTTATTTTTACATAGAAAGTAATAAGTTGGGTTTAAAAAATAATAATAACATTATAAACAATAATTAATAAAATTTATCAGGAAATTTACATTATTCTGAACCAACACAGTCAGAATAAAATCCAGAATATAATTAATATAAAGACCAAAATTTAAATGACAATATTTAAAATTAATAATCAGAACCTGTTTAATTTTAAGCGGAAAATTAAGAAAATAAAAATATAGATATAGATATTGATTTAGAAAAAAAATAAATTTCTAAAAATAATATATGATATTAATTATTATTTAATAATTTGTAAGTTTATTGGATAAACATTTATATTTATTTTTTTAAAGCTATTTATTAAATAATTAATTAAATATATTAAAACTTAGCTCTTACCGATGTTTATTAATTTAGTATAATTTTAACCAAAATAATTTTAATACTTTATTTTTCGGATTTTTACATTTAAGACTATATTATTTAATTATTTTTTAGATAAGTAATTTTTTTTTCATTTTTTTTTTTTTTTTTTTCATTTCTTTATCTTTTTCTGATAGTATACCAAAATATTCTTTTAAATCTTAATATTTTTATTTGAAGATTTTTTTATGATCTTGATTTTCTATTTTTTTTAATTCTTCTAGTGCTTTTTGCTTGAATTTTTCCAAAGGCAAAGTATTTATATCAAGAACAAGCTCTTTAAAAACTTTGCCCATATGTTTATGGAATTCAAATAATTCATTTTAAGAATAAATTTACTCTTTCTTTGAAAAATACACTTTTTTTTTATATTCCTTCCTAATTATATACACAATTACAAAGTAAAAGTTTGAATAGTGATTAATATATTATTTTTATAAAATTAAATAGTATTATTTACTTTTTAGAAGTTTGTTGTTCGAAAGTTTAACTATTAATTTCTTGTATATCCTCGCTTTCGCTAGTCTTTTCATATAAATTTTCATCAATTTCCTCTGATATATTTTCATCTTCTATGTTTTTTTCATCTAATTTGAAAAATTTATCTGCATAAAAATCTTATTATTAATTATTTTTTTAAAACTAATTATCAATTATATTTCCTTTGATTTTTTAATCTTATTTTTATTTTTATTATTGTTATTCTTCCTCTATCAATTAACTATGGAATGAATTAGTATTATTAGAATTTGTCGTGGAAATATTGTTTTAATTTTAATCTTCATTTTTTTCAATTATTTATTAATAATCTTCTTATTAATCATAAAATTCGTCATATATATAATTTTTTTCGCTAAAATGTTCATAATTTTTATCATAATCATCTCTTTTAAAAAGTTAAGATAATTTTAGAATTTCATCAAGAACATCAGTATTTTACGTTTCATCGTTGACATTTTCCTTTTCATTTATTTAGTCATAATTTCTCTGATTATTGTCAATTATATTTTAATTATTAATATTCAAGGATTTCGCATTTGTAATTGGAACTTTTTCCTTTTTATTTAATAAGCCTAATTTTCTCGGGGAAATAGACTTACATTATTAATTATGCTTATACTTACTACTTCCTGTCATAATCATAGAATCTTCATTAAATTCTTCATCTTTAAAAAATTATTTATTTTTTTATCGCCTTATAACTCTAAAAGGATTTCCGCATAAATGCTCCGGTTCTATAACATAGTTGGAATGTTTTTCTTCTACATAAGGATCTCTCATTGGGGCATATAAAAGCTAGATTTTATGAAAATTTTCCTGCATTTTATATACGGGTTAAGCTTCATTTTAACTATCTATAAACAAACTGTGGTTTTTATGTGGATTATTCATCCTAAAAGGTTATTTATTACTTATTTAGTTTATTTTTTCAGAAATTTCTTCTAAATTTTATGGGTATTTTATAGGGTTATATTGATTTTCCGATTGGTATTTATGACCATTATTGTTACTTTAATTATTTTAGGTTTGGAGAAGATTATTATTATTATTTATAATTTCTTGGTTGAACTTTTATTCATTATGTTCAATATCTTTGTAAATTTTAAGTTTTTTAACAAAAGTGTCTTATAATAGAAGGCATTCTTCGTTATCAAAATAAGTTTCTGTTATGTCTTATTATTTTTAACCAAAAAATACTTTATTATTAGAATCCTGTATTTTCTTCTAAGTTTAAAAAATCCTATTAACTTATTAAGTGTATTAATCAAATTCAGTACTATAAGCCAAACAACATTATGCTTATCTCAAATTATGTAATTATTTTAACTAGATTCGTTTTTTTTCTTCTTGCCTCTTCATTTATTGTTTAATTAATACTTCTTTCTATTTTGCTTCATGAATCTTGAGTTAAAAATTAATTTAAAAAATTATTCAAAAAAAATAAATTGTACATAAATATTCAAATTATATTATAATTAAATACCAGGTATCTGTCTGAATCTTATAATTGGAACTAAAATTTATTATTAATTAATTAAATTTATTTAAAATCTTTTAAAATTTTTTCCATATATGGCCAATAGCTATAAGGGAAATTTTCTATATATTATGTAATTTCTTAACATATTTAAGGATTAGAAATGACTTATTATTTAGTTATTGCCAATTTTTTAAGGTGGTCAAATATTTTATCAAATGTTACTACATCCCACATATAAAATATAATTTCAGCTTAAAATTGGTCAGAACTTGATTTTGTTATTTTTAAAAGAGCAAATATAATATCTTCTTCACTAAAAATAGGAAAGTATGTTTTTTCTTTATAGATATATTTTGATTTAATCAACTCAGTGAGTATATCTTTTAATTCCTAACTTTCTAGTTAAAACCTTTCTTGCGGAATATCGCCTTATACTCTTATTTTTTTTATATTAAAAGTTAAAATCATGATTAAAATAATAAAATAACTAAAAATTCATAATATTTTAAAAAATTAAATAATTTAAATACTTTATATTGATTTCCTAAGAAAAGTCTAAAAAATATTTTGGATAGTTTCTGTAATAACCGTATGTTAATTTTTAATTTTAATCAAAATTCATATTAAACTCTGGAATGCAAACTTTACTGTATATTTTATTGTTTTCTTCTATATTTCGTTTTTATTATTGATATGAATGTATTTACCTTATATAAAATTTAAATTTTTTACATTGCAAATAAAATATAAAAATTAAAAATATTGATACCCTTTTATTTCATCCCTGTCTGTGTTAATTGAGGTTAACATTTTTATTTAAACTTAATTATTTTTCAAAAACATATTGTTATATTCTTTTCTATTCAGTTAATCTAAATTCAAATTTGTTTCAGCTAGTTTATTGTATTGTTAATTTTAAATCGTTTAGTTTTGAAAGTAATGTTAATTTTTTTGATTCATTTCTAATCTTTTAAATTCAAAAATGACTGCTAAATTAGGTCTTATGTTTTTACTTATTAATTCCTTCAAAATTAAAAATTGTAAAAAATTAACAAAAATTATATATGTAATCTCAATAAATTATTTTAAAAATAATTGAAGTAATTTTTATTAAATACAAGAGTGATAAATAAGCTGTCTATTTTTTCTATTAAACACAATACCCCGTTCAAAAATTCGGAAATATAATGGTATTCCTCATTTATACTTATTTATTACTATACATTTTTTTATACGTAAAAAGGATCTACAACACCTTTGTCTACAGAATTTTATGGACAAATTTTAAAAATATAAAGATTCTAGTCCCATTAAAAAGGAAGTTAATACTAATTCAAATGAAAGTTTTCTTAAGGAAAATATGTATTTGGATTTTAATCTTTATAAGATTATTGTATTAAACGTTTTAGAAAATCAATTTAAAATACATCAGAATTATCAGTAAAGAAAATAATTATGTAAGGGTCAATTTTATACAAATCTTTATAAAATAAATGTTATTTGTTAATTTTAAATATGATTTTGTATGTAAATTTTTAATATTCTAATATTAAGAAATTTTATAAAAAGATAAGTTAATAATGTATTTTTAAATAAACATAATATTATAAACTATTTATTTGAATACCTCTACCACCCATAACATTATCGCAACCGTTTAAAATTCTATATTAACCACTAAATTCATATACTTATTAAAATGTAAATGCCGTATCAGTTGTTACTTATGTCTTTTTAAATTTAAATATTAGTTTATAATTAAAAAAAGTATTTTAAATAATAAAATAAAAATATATAAACTTTATTAAAATTTTAAAATATTAATGTTAATAATCTTTTATACATATACGTATTTTTATATAAAAACTTTTATTATAAATAAATAATTTTTGCTAAATATATAAAGATGTTTAATCCAAAAATGCATATTTACAGTAATATTTTTTAATTGATTATAGAAATGTTGTATTTCGTGGTTATTATCAGAAAATGGTTATTGATCGAATTAATTTGTAGTAAAAAGATTGTATATATCCAATTTATTATTATCAGACTATCTTTTTTTTATAAAAAATTCAATTGCATTTTTGGAATTTTCCAGTAAACTTAGCCCGTTGTAGGCTTTTTGTCCCATTGATAGAGAAACGTCTAATATGAAGATGAAATTCATTAAATTAAAAATAAATAAACAAAGATTTAATTTAAAGTTTTATTAATCGGAGAATTTTAATATAAAATTTAATTTTATTATTTGTGTGTTTGTTTTTTTTCTTATTATTTTTTTATAAACTATTTTATATTAGAAAAATAATAACAATATTAAAATTAAAATTACAAATAAAAAAATGCTGAAAATAAATATATAAATAAAATAAGTACCAATTAAATGTAGAATTACAATTGTGATTTTTATTATACTTAATATCAAATAAATAGACATAATTAATATGTTTATAATCAATTTTTAATTATTTATTAATTATTAAACTTCACATGTATGCTAGTAATTATTTTGTAAGAAAAGAAATCAAATGATTTTAGCTTTCTGAAAGTTTGTCTATATTATTCCATCCATTTTACTGATAAATTATCCTAACAACTTAAAATTCTTGCTATTTTTCCTATAAGTAACCTTAGCTATCTTAATAATCATCATATTGATTATGATCATTTATAATTCCATCTACTGAAGGTTAAATTTGTTTTTCTTATTAATTTTTCTCATAAAATAAGCTATTTAAAATAAATTTTAAAATAAGTGCTAAATATGATGTATTCTAGTTTTCATATTTAAAATCTTGAATTAATTCTCTCACCAAAATTTCAAATTTATCTTAATTTTGAATTTCCTGCATATATTCCTCTGATATCAAAAAAATACATTAAAGTATAGACTTTCTTATCTAATTTAAATAAGATTTTACTAAAAACATATATAAATATTTAAATATATAGTTACACTATATTTATTAGAGTATTTCAAAAATTATTAAACTAATATCTAAATTAAATCATATGAATATCCATGGCGCTCAGATTACTTTTTGTTTTCACATGTATTATTTTTTTAATGATAATTTTACTCATTTTAAATTTCAACAATTTGCAAAAATTAGAATCCAGGTGTTTAAATTATTATATCTGAAATAATTTCAAATATTATATTTTTAATATTTGAGCTTAAATTAGGACTTTTTAATAAAGAATTGATACAGAATTGGATGAACTCATTTTACTTATCTTATTTAACTATTTTGTTAGCTGATTAGATTTAAGGCTATGTGCAGCAATTTTAAAATAGGGCTTTAACATTGTTATGTATAAATATTTAAAATATTTTTAAAAGATGATAAATTAAAAACTATCTTTCATAGGAACTAAATTGAATTCTAGTATTTAAAGAAAATTTAAAAAATTTAAAATTAATATATTATAGTGTATATAATTACTTCTAATCTTATTAGTAAATTTATTATAAAATTTAAAAAAGAATTCTATCTGTATTGTAATACAAATATAGCGTGAATGTTTTTTTTGGGTGATTCTTAGCTAAATTATAAATAGCATCAATAGTATTAAGAAAGAAATTTGGATTATTTGTTTTCTTTAGCGAATTTATAAAAAATTAGCTGCATTTGATATACTTATGTAAAAAAATATAAAAAATTATTAATAGAAAAATTTATATATATGATAGATATATACATTGGATTTTGCTTCCTTGCTTTGAATAAAATGCTAACTCATTATAAGATTTAGTTCAGATATAACGACCACAAATTAAGTTAAAGTTTCATTTAATTAACTATCATCATTTTAATATTTAAATTTAATCAGCTTTTCTAATTGTAATATTATTTAGTTTAAGAAATTATTTTCAAAAATTTGTTCTTTAAAAACTTAATTAAAGTTAAAAAAATTAATTATCAATTCAATTAGAATTTTTAAAAACTCAATTTTTATCTAATTTTGATCAATCATTATATTAACTGAACTATCAACTACTGACTTAAAAATTTGAATAAAGTTGCCTTCATATAGAACTTTACAAATTATTTGGTATGTTTTCATCTATTCTAGTTTACTAAATTTTTCTTATTTTTATTCTTATAAGTTTGATACTTAGTCAACCTTTCCTAACTTTTAAAATAATAAAAATTCAAAATTTTAAAAATTTAATTTATTTAATCAATTATATATACATATGATTGAGAGTAATCATCACTTATTATATCATGTTATAATTATTTTATATCGGGCTTATCAGCTTAAAAGCACTAAAATTGGAACATACAATTGAAAATATATAGAGACTATTGAAAAACTTAAAATTTTTACCATTTTTAATTTATTATTACATTCATAAAAAATGATATTATTTCTATCTCTACGTATACATTAATTTTTTAATATAGTTAAAATTGATTTTATTTTAATTATGCTTATTTTATTGAATTTTCCATATTTTTTAAATTATAATATAATATATCTATGATGTCAATAATTTAGCTATTAATATCTCTTTATTAAATTAAAAATAAATAAAAATAATAAATAATATATATCATAATAAATTTTATATAATAATATTATTAACCTATAATCCAGATCTTAAGAATATTATATGATATTGTGCAATTATTAAAAATTATCATTTAATAAATTTTAAAAAATTGAAACGCTAGAAATTTATTATTAACCGTCATAATGTGATTAGTTTTATCCATTTTTAATTATTTAGTTTATTCTATTTTTCTAAATTTATTATTATTTATTTCTCTTTCTTATATTTACCGAGAAGTTTTCTTGCTTACAAAAAAGAATTTTTTTAATGTCATTTATATCCAAGTTGTTTTCTTTCTAAATTTTAAAAATAATAATAATCTCCATTATAAAAATATGTAAAAAGTTTACTCTATAAATTTATTCTGAATTTTCTTATAAATTGAAGATCATATTATTTTTAGTTGAAATGTTTTCCTTATTATCCACACTGTACTCAAAAATTTATTTATCTGTAGATTCCAATATCATTTTTATGTTTTTTATTTTTATTTTTATTTGTTTATTTTGTTTTATTAAATTTTTTTCTATATTCTATTGTTTTTTATTTAAATTACAAAAAATATAATTTAAAGCCACAAAAAACAATTTAGAGGGAATTTTACTATATTAATAAAATTTTATACAGATATATAAATATGAATAATAATTATAAGAAATATTAAAAAATTAAGCTAAAAATTGAATGTAGATTTTATTATAATTTTTTCAAGTTAAGTCAACTAAATTTATACAAGTATCCCATAACATCTATTATGCTTTCTTATTATCTGCCAAAGGCGAAATTTCTTAAATTCTACACTCTCCATAATTTCCTCCTTAAACTAATCTATCAAATTGTTCTAATGATGTATAAATTGTTGTCTAAGCTCCCTAATTTTCATCTTTTAAAAAAAATGCAAAAACAGGAAAAAGACATTTATAAAATAGCCCTAATAATGAACTATTCATGAAATCTGCATATAAACCTGTATTTACTGTACCAGGGTTTACAGAAACAACTTTTATTCCCAATTAATTCATCCTTTTTTGTAATATATATATATATTAATAATTGAAGTAAATTATAAAATCATTATTTATCATAATAATTACATTAAATTTATAAATTTTATGTAAGAATACTTATTATAATATTTTATATTATTACCTTCTTCCCAATTCTTTTGTAAACATTATCATACCTAATTTGGTTTTTGCGTATTAGCCATTTAAAGAACTGCCATTAAATGTTTATATTTCGTTTATTTCATCCAAATAAAATTGTTCAGGAGCTATATTAGCATGTACAGATGAAGTTACATTTATAACTTTTGAATATGGAGTGTTCATTAATAAATCAAGTAATAAATTAGTTAATAAAAAAGGTCCTAGTAAATTCACTTAGAAATTAGTTTCAAAACCATCCTATATATAAAATAATTTCAGAATAATATTTTAAGAATGATATAATGTTTTTTATACATTTGTTCTGTAGTATTCACTTCTATAACATGCAGCATTATTGATTAATATATCTAGTTTTTGGTATTTTGGCTTGAAGTGCATTACAAATTTTTTTATACTGATTTAATTTAAAATATAGTTAAAATAATTTCATAATATTTGTTGCTTTAAATATTCTATAAATAGTTACCTGTTGAAATCTGCTAAATCTAAGTACATAAATTCTAATCTCTCATTTAATGTTTCTTTTTTTAATTCTCTGATAACCTTCATAGTTCTTTCTTCTGACCTGCATGCAAAAATTATTCTTGCACCCATTAAAGCTTTATATTTAAAGTTTATTAATTCTTAAAATATTAACTATATATACTTAAAAATTAGATTGAATAAACAAAAAAATAAAAAGTGATAAATTATTTTGGATTAAAAGCCATTAGTTTTTATATAAATATATAAACATAAATAATACCCAGTTCTTTGGCAGTTTCTTTTCCCATTCCTCTATTTGCGCCTGTTATAATTACTATTTTCTCAGACATATCTTTTCTAATTCTACAAGTTGTTCCTCCAAAATATTTTTTACCTTGTATGTAAAAAATTACTATGAGCATGACCATTCCACTTATCCAGGGATTTAATAAATAATTAAACATATTTCTTTAATTAAATGATTTAATTATTAATTTTTTATAAAAATGTTTAATTTTTTTTTTTAATTTATTTATTTAATAATTATAATTGTAAAATGTAAATATATAATAAAAATATTTATAGGGTTTAATATATAACATTATAGTAAAAAAATAATTAATTACGATAGTATATAAATAAATTGATAAGTGGTATTTTTAATAATTATTATGTTCATTGATTTTGGGAAAATCATTTGTTTATTTATAATAAAAATAAAATATTATTGAAAATATAATAAAAAATTATTTCCAAGATTTTAATATAATTAAGACATTCGTATACTTTTGATTAGTTTATAAGAGTATTAATATTATATATTTTAATTAATTATTATATAAATACATAATTTATAATATTTTAGCAATAATAATTAGTATCTTTAAATATAATAGTTTTATTTGTCATATATTTAATTTTAAAATATTGATATATCATATTTTTTATTAGATTAAATTATCTTTTTTATTTTAATCATTTTGTAGTTATTTCTTGAGAAGGTTTTTTTTATGGGCCTGAAGCCATTTTAACTTTTGAAGGGGGTTTTCTTCTGGGACCTCCAACAGGCATCATCATTTATTTATAGGGGAAGGGAGGATACATTTACATGGCTGGGTTATAAGGTTAAGTTCCTAATTAAATTTATATATAATTTTTTAAATATAAATAAATATTTTAATCAATTATATTAACTTTTAACACCGGGAGGATGTTCGTAAAAACAGTCCATTCTAGTACATCTTACTCCATAATTACAGGCAGGATGTTTATTTAAACAAGCGGAACCAAATTTACAATTAGGGAAGTGGGTACACTAAGAAAATTAATTTAAATAATTCAAAAATTTTAAAGTCAAGAAAGAAATATAAATAAAATTATTTATAATTAATAATAACATATTCATTTTCATAAAAATATAAAATATATTACATCTTCAGTAGGGTGATGGTATGGGCAAGTTGCTTGAACTTTACAATTGGGATAATATTTGCATTTGATTTTTTTTTTTTATTCATCTACATCTTATGGTTTTTCTTCATTTTATTAAGTTGGTTAATTTTAATCAATATCATTTTATTCTTAATTTTCTGTTTACTGCTTTTAGATTTAAGTATTTCTTTAAAATTATTTTTATACGACTTTTTGATTTTATAATTCTTTTTTGTTAGGAATTTATATTTTTTTTTAGTTTTATATCAAATTACTGCTATTATTATTTCTTTAAGTTAATATATTTATATTTTTAATTATTGTTAAATATTAAATATGATTTTAAAATTGTAAAACATAATTTTATTTACGTATTTTTTTAAACAATAGGTTTATTTATTGTTAAAGTTTTTTACTATTTAATTTTGATTCTCTCCATTATATTTCCATTACTATTATCTTCATGTTATTCTTCTTATTATCTAGGTTATTATTCTTTTTTAGAGTGTGTATCTTGTTTTTCAGATGTAGTTTTAGTTTATTTTTATTAAACTTATTTTTTTTCTTAATTCCTGGCCTATATTTCTTATTCTGCACTTCTTTTTCTTTTATTCTCTGCTATATATAAACAAAAATTAATTAAATTATATTTTTAAAGTATTTCTTTTTTTACATCTTTTTATGCTTTAGTATAATTGTTCCATTGTATTTTTAATCCAAGAAATAAGTTTATTTTTTTATTCCATTTCATTTTCCTAAATGATATAAAATTAAAATTAGATTTCAATAAAAAATATATGTAAAAATATTTTAATTTTATTTTTTAACCCCATTTTTATTGGTGAAGTTTAAAAATAATATTATTATAATTATAAGACTTAAACTTTTTAAATTAATACCTAGAAAAAACTTTCAAAATCTTTATCTAATGTTTGGATTGTGGTCTCTTTTTATAATATCTTTATCATATTTTTGTATGTGTAGCTAAATATAAAGTAAAAATTATTATCATTGTATATTTTAATTTGTTCATACCAAGTATATCAATTTAAAGCCATAAAAAAGAACTTTAATTTAAAAAATTAAAATAAATAATATTTTTTACACATTTAAACTTTCATAAACCTCAGGATCTTCATCTGGAATTAATTATTTTATTTTTTTGTCTAATTTTTCGCTGAAGTTATAATCCTTTAAAGATTATTCAATATGATCTGTGTCTTTGAATTACATTGAAATATTAATAGTATAATTTTTTATCAATTTTTTATTTAATATTTAAAAATTATCTTATTTTTTAATAACTTGGATGATCAATTTTTATAATCTATAAAATTATTAATATAATCTATATTGATTATTAAAATAATAATTATTATTGGTAAAATTATTAGTATTGATTTCCAAAAAATATTAATCTTATATTTTGAATAATATATAATAAATACTTTAATAATTAACACATATGAGTAATTTTTTTATTAAACTTAAAATAAAATTAAATATACGATTATATATTTATCCGTATAATTAAATTTTTTAAAATTCATTTTCAAGTTTTTTCATAGATAAATAATAAAAACAAAAAATATTTTACTTTTTTAATATATGAATTATTTTTATGTTTAAGATAGGTTATTTCATTAAATTAAATAAATTTATAAGAAATAATTTAAAATTAAAGATATTTACATTTAAAGTACTTAAGTCATATTTATTAAACAAAATAATATAGTTTAATTAATAATATTTACATATTCTTGAAATTTAGATGGTTTAAAATATTAATTTTATGAAAATATACAGTATAAATTTAACATAAAACATAATTTATATTAAGAAATAGTTTTATTTGACTAACATTATAGATAATAAATATTTTGTACAATATTTATATTATATATTTTATATTTCGAAATTTTTTAAACTCGAGGGTAATTATTCAAATTTAAATCTAGTAAAATTTAATAAATTTATAAGATTATGTAAGAAAACAACAGAATTATTAAGTTTTTAGAGTAAGAAATTATTATTTTTAAAAAAAAAAAATTTTTAATATACTTAAAAAAGATAAATAAATATCAAATGGAATTTTTCCCACTTTCTATATTCAAAGTTAAAACAAAGTAAAAAATAAAAATATTAGATCATTTATACATATCTGGTATAAAAACGGTTAAGGATTTTTTATCTTTAAATAAAGATTAAATTTTAATAGATTTAAAATTGAAAGAACTTGATCTTTACAATTAATATCAATAATTAGATGAATAGGTTAAATAATTGAAATAATAATTTGTAAATTAAGAAATTAAATTAGATATTGATGAAGAATTTATTGATTCTGATTTTGAGTCATAAAATAATAATAGATAATAAGATTCAAAAAGTAAACATTTGTATTCCATTCCATTAATATTCACAGAAGAAAATGTAGACAACTTGGTTGATAAAAATTAATAAAAAAAAATGCTATAAAAATTAACCTATTTTAATTATGATAATTAATCTAAGAAAAAATAAATACTTTCATAGTTAAATAATATAATAAATTATGGTGAACTCACTGAAATATATGGGGGATATGGTTGTGGAAAAACTTAGCTATTAATGCAGATTTTAAAAAACTTTTTTATTATGGAATAAAATTAAGTAAATAAAAGCTAAGCTTTTATAATTGATTTTGAGGGATCTTTTACAATTAAAAGATTTTTAGAATTTTCTAAGAATTCATTTCAAAATTTAAATGTCAACTAAAAGCAAATGCTAGAAAATATATTGATATTCAAATAATTTGTAAAAGAGTTTCATTTTTGAAAGTATATAAATGGAGATATTTCTATGTTTTTGTGTTTTTTAATTAATTTTTAATTATATTTTATTTTTTTGATTTTTGATTTAAATATCTCCTTTAATATATTTTTTTGAAATTAAACTCTTATCAGAAACCAGATGACTAATGCTCATCCATTAAGAATTACGTTTAGAATTTATTTGATAATTATTTGTAAAAGTAAATTAATAAAGTTTATTAAAAATTATTTAAATATTTAATTCCTAATGCATACTTTATATAATAGAACAAATATTAAATTGCTGATTTTGGATGGCTTTTTAAATTTCGTTAAATTTTAAAAGGATAAATATAAAGATAAATACAACAGATACGATGAAATTAAAGAAATTAATTTATTTTTAGAAGATTTGTAGTAGATTGCAGAAAAATTAAACTGTGCCGTCATTTTTACCAACAATAATAATATACAATATATAATTAAAAATAGACAATTAAATAAAATTGAAAACTATAAACCGGAGTTTAGTGAAGAAATAAGTTATTAAGTATAAAATAGAATTTCTCTATAAAAAATGAAAAATGATTTAAAATATTTTAAGCAAAATGTTTAAGATTAATAATAGGTATCTGATTCAGGTAATTAGATAAATTAAAAATTAAGAAATAAGGAATTTATTATGACCATTACTAAGGCAAGTAATTATATTAAAGAATTAATTGAAATTCCTATAAATTTGATATTTACTTAAAATGATGGCGTTTAATTTAAAATTGAATGAAAAATATTTTAAAACGATATACTATATATAAGATAATATATAAATTAATATATAAAAGATTTAAACATAATATTAATTATTTAAAAAGATATTTTCCTATTTATATATATAAATAAATTTCATTATTGTTTTTATATTTTCATATCTTTTCTTTCTTTTGTATTGTTATTTTTTTATTATTACTTAAATTACTATTATCTATGCTTTCTAAATAAAGCTATCATTTTAAGCATCATTATTAAAAACATAAATATGGAAATCATGTATAAAAAATTGGAATTTTGATTAATTACGAGTTTTTGATATTCTTTATTATTTACGGTTTAACCTTATAGCTTACCAATAAAACTTAAAAATGTATTATATAAAGCATATCCCATAATTGAAATCATAATTATTATTTTGCTATTTAATTTTTCTAACAGATTAAAACAATTATTCATAATTTTATTCATTTTTATTTTAATTGAAGGAATTTTTTAATTTAATTAAATTATAAAAGAGAATATAATTCTAGTAATTATTTTAATTTTACTCATTTTTTAATAAATATATACAATTATTATAATATAATAAGGTTCAAAATAAAAATAGAATACAAGATAAAAAATATAATGATTATTTTAAAA
Source organism: Pseudocohnilembus persalinus (assembly GCA_001447515.1). Classification (NCBI taxonomy): domain Eukaryota; phylum Ciliophora; class Oligohymenophorea; order Philasterida; family Pseudocohnilembidae; genus Pseudocohnilembus; species Pseudocohnilembus persalinus. Next base: position 481,322 of record LDAU01000154.1, read on the forward strand.
TAATATTAAATATTATTAAATTTAAATTAATTTATATAATTTATATAAAATTTCACTAAGTAATTAAATGGTTACTTTAAAATTGTTGTAAATATTTGTAATCATTAATAGGTTTACACTAAATTTGACTTTACTATCCTTCCGTTATAAATTTATTTTCATTTGGAATACATATATCTTCATCTTAAATATGATCAAAAGTATCTCTAAAAATTAATAATTTAATGCATTTTATAAAAGTAAAAATATTTCTATAAAATATCTAATTTTATAATAATTTCTTTTTTTTTACATATTAGCTGGAGACTAATTTTTTTCACTTTCAATCTTGTCTGTATACATATTCATACTTAATTATTTTTCTAAATAGTTTTTTTTTTCTTTAAATTTAGTTTAATTCTCAATATCTTAACTTTCATTATCTCTATTAGTTTATACCCAATTTTCTTCTTTTAATTTTTCATTTGCTTAAAGCATATTTATACTGTGCTATATTTTACTAGAGCAAGAATTAGTTATATCACTAGACTTTCTTAATTATTTTTTATATATGTAATTGGAAAGTCTCTATTTTTCCAGTTTTTCATTAAAATTTGTTTATTAATTTAATTAACTTTTATGCAAATCGCTATTTTATTATAGATTTTATAATTAGTTTTTTTTTTATTTTAATAAATGGCCATTATTAATAACCTCCAAAGATTTAAATTTAAGAGGTATTTATTGTATTCCTATACTGGGCGAACTAATGGCGTTCATATTTTTATTAAAATATGGCATATTTTATTTTATATTTGTTTGATTAAAAGTCGCATTTTAATATTAAGAACTATTAATTTTTTAAAAGTATATTGAAATATATACTTATTGGCTATTTACATCAAATTAATCTAAAAGAAAAACTATTTAAAATTTATAGTTTTCCTTATTCGTGCATTTATTTTCAAAATAGTCTTCTTATTTTAGTTATGAAAGGCCTTAAGCTTATTATGATAATACATATAATTTTGGGAAAAAATCTGCGTAAAAAGTTTTAGTAATTTTCTAAAAATTTTGTTTTTTTTATTGTAATTTTTTCTATTATTATTTATTCAATTCAGGGTCTTCTTTCTACTTAATATTACTCCAATGTATCATATAATTTTTATAAAAGCTTTTAAAAACTGAATTTTTTTTAAATTGTTATTATTATAAAGTTGTTTTTTATACAGACGTCTATCCGTTTTCAGATTCCAAATATTATGCACCCTTTTATGTGTCATCTTATTATTTTATACTATCATCAATAATTATATTAGTCATTCTTTAATTATATTTTTTACTATAGATTGTAAAATTTATGTCTTATTATTGTAAATTTTTAGTATAATCATAATTATCATTCTTTGTTGTACTACTTTTTTTTTATTTTTTAAACAAGTTTTATCTGTAATTTTTTATACTTTCATTATCAATATTTTGATAATTCAAATCAATTTTTAAATTATTTTGAGAAGTTTTTAAAATATTTTTTAGGCTATTTTTTTGTATTTAGGCAGGTGTTTATAAATTATTTTAACTTTTTTATTAAATATTCGATTAATTACTACTCCTTTATTAATTAGGCTAATTTTTTTTTTAATTTGTATTTTTTAGGTTTATTTCTTCAATTTATTGATGACATAATAATTATAAGTATTCATAAACAGTTGTATTTTAATTAAAAGATGGGTCTTCTTTTTACTTTATATATTTAGTAAAACATTTGCTATCTTTCAATAATAAAGGAGAAGCAAATTAGCTTATACCATTTGAGTTTGAATTTATTTTATTTTAACTAGAGCTATTACATGTTGGGGTATTCACTTTGTTGCTAAGATTTTATACAAATTTTTCATTCTATTAAAGTTGCTGATCTTTAATTTGTATGTTTACTTACTCGTTATTATAATTTTATTAATTTTAATTCAAATCAATATTTTTTTATGTTTTCTTATTATTCTTTTTAGCTTTAAATTGTATGTTTTTAAATGCCATTAGAAAGTTTTCCAAATTATTCTCCTATACCTGATATTCTTTCGAACATTTTTTACTTATATTATCTAACTTTAACTCTAAATTTTCATTTTGCATAGGATCTAATATAACTAATTAATTTTCTTGACTTGAATTAATATTAGCTTTCTTTTTCTATTAATTCAAAATAGCTATTTCTTTTTATTTCTATGTTTTTATTTTTTCTATATTTTCACCTTCAATTTTTAGTTATATAAATTAACTGAATTATTATTCTTTATTAAGCGTCTTTACTATATAAAATTGTTTATTCAATTCATAATATTTGCTAAAAAATATTCTCTCTTTTTTGATATACACAAATTTTTTAAAATACATTGATAAATAAATTGCTATTTCCAAAACTATTTCTGAGAACCCTGAAAGCTAATAAGTAACAAATAATTTAATTGCAATTATATCAACTACAAACAAATAAGTCATTATAAAAATATTAGATCCATCAACAATAACATAAAAGAAAATTCCCAACAGAACTTAAAAAACTCTTAAATCAACTAACTATTTTATATTTAAGAAAAGTTAAATCTATATTTTATAATTTCTATATTTAAATAATATTTTATTAAGACACTTTTTGTTTTTCATTATTTTAGCAAATAAATTATTTACTACTAAAATAATTAATAATTTACTTCTAAATACGATTAGCCATTAATTTATAAAGCCTAACTATCCTTTAAAACTGTTTAATAATTCATGCTAATACACAAATAAAAAAACATTACAGGTTAAAGTATTCCATAAAAAATGTTAAACTTGCCAGGATAATATTTACATAACGCTATAATAATTAATTATATAATAAAATAACTAGCGTTAAAAATAATTATCATGTCAAAATGGTCCTCTTTATATTTTTTTGATATTGCTTAAATTAATATGATTAAAAAAGCAAGTGCAAAAATTGAATGGTATATTAAGAATCCTTTGGCCATATACTGGTTTTTATTGAAATTGTATAAATTTTCCTTTTCTTTTTCATTAAAAGTAAGTGTTATTGAGTTCATTGGTTTCTTTATTCAATTAATTGAGTTTTATTATATTGTTTTTTATTATTTTTTATTTTTATTTTTTTTATTTTGTTAGTTTGATTAAAATTTTTGATTTCTTTTTATTTTACTATTTTTGTTAGCTTTTGTTTTATTTTTATATAATAAAATGTATAGAAATTAATTAAAATGGTAGCAAAAGTCAAAAAACCCTACTGATTTTTATTTTAAATTTTATTTTAAAGTAAATCAGTAAAAAAAGTTTCTATATTTAAGATGCTAAATGCAAATGGATTTTATAAAAATTTAAAGAATTTGAAAAAATTTAAATAGATTTAAAATTAAATAAAACAGTTTTATGCTTTTTATTTAAATTCTTATATTGAATTTGTTTAATATAAAATTTGTTTATTAATAATATCTGAGTAATTATTTTTGAAATTCTAATTAGTCAGTTTGTTAAAAATTAATATAAATAATATTTTGATATTAAAATTATTTTGCTATTTTACTTAAAATACTTTTCGAAGAAAGTATATGATAGAAAAAAATACAAAATTAATACAACGAATATAATTTATCATTTAAGGATATTATTTTAGTTTTGATTTCTATTTTTACAAAATACATTAAAATATAAATAATCTGATTAGAATTTTTAGGAAATTAGGGTCTTAATTAAAAAGATATCATAAAAAAACTATTCTAATATATTTATAAATCTAAAATAAGTTATGAAAAATTAAATCTAAAAAATAAAATAATTAAATATTTAATTTTCAAAATATATAAAGAAGTATAAATGATTAAAAAAATTAAAAAATAGAAACATTTAAGCAACGATTTTTATATTGTATTTTTTTTAAAATTTTATTAATTTTTTTCAAACCAGTACGTTCAACTAATTTATAATTTTATTAAACATTAAACTAAAAAATCTAAGTTAAATAAATAATGATAATAATTCTAAATAAAAAAATATTTTATCAAATAAAAACTTTGTAATTATAGACAATTTAATATAAAATTTTATACCTATTAATTATAGTTATTTATAATAATATAAAAATTATTTAATTATAGTCTCTTTAAATATAAAAATTATTTTAAATGTTTTTTATATAATGAATTAATTTATTTTAATAAGAAATATTACTTAAATTTAAGCTTTATATTTTTAATTTTGGCCAATCACTCCTAATTTATATTATTAATTTATTTTTCTTTCTTTATCATACTTTTATTATTCTAATAACTCTTTTATTTAGAGCGTTAGGATGAATTATTTTTTTTCTGTAATGTTTTTTCTTTGTACATTAAAAGTAAATTCAAATAATGTTCTGTTGATTTTTTCAATTTAGGTTATTACTTTTATTTTACAATATTGTATTCAATTTAATTATGAGGCTCCTATTATTAGTATTCCATAAATAACTATCTTTCTTCCATTTCTTTTTAAACAAGCATTTCACATATTCTATATTTTTCTTTTCTAATAAGAGGTAAATTTAAAATATTACAATCATAATGTTGAAATATTTTTTTTACCTTCGTTTTATAATTTCTCTTATTTCTCTATCAACGTTAGGAAAATCTTCTAAAATTTCTAAGAATGCGTCTTTTTTTATGAAATACAAATGAGTAGCTTACTCAGCCATTGCCACAGCAAAATAACGTCTCTTTGGCTCCTCCTCTAAAACTTCTATTTCGCCAAAAAAACAACCTTCGATCATAGTCACAATCGCGTTTCCATTTTCCTCGAGTAAATTGACTTTTCCTGAACCTAAAAAAAATACCTTAAAAAAATTAATAAAATCATAATTAAATACTTTTAAATATAAAATTAAAATTTTATATAAATAATACTTCTTCGGGATTGTCCCCTTCTCTGTAGATCACTTCTCCTTTTTCCACAGACATATAATATAAATTTAGTATAATTCTGGCAGTGAAGTTTTCATCTTAAAAATAAAAATGTATTTATATTTTATTATAAAAGTGTTAATTATTTAGATTGTATTTAATTTCACCTAATTAAAAAAGACTAATTTCTTATTTTAAAAAGCCAAAACAATACATCAATAAATTTTGGCAAATTTTAGGTGGTAGTTCTTATATCATAAAATTTGGATCCAAATTATTATACATCATTTTATAATAATTATTTTGATAGTAGCTATGAACCTTATTTCTAATTTCGATAGGCAGCTTCACCTTGAAAGCAAAATCATTAAATTAGTTTACTTTTTTATTATATTCCTATGTTTTTTTTCCAATACTGCTCATAATAGCAGATAAATTTCCTAAAGTATAAGAAAAAAATCCAACACCAAAAAACATCCACATCATCGCATAAACTTTTTCCATTTCAGTTTAAGGCGCTATATCCCCATAACCAACAGTTGTTAAAGTCTAAAAACTCCAGTAAAAAGCTGCTATATATCTTTTTTCGGCCGGCTCATCGTATAAATTATACCTTAACACCCAGGTATCCTCAGAAAAATTATCAAATTTTGCCAAAAAATGCCAAAAACAGGCAACTAAATGGTTTAAAAATAAAATATTCATCAAAAGAACTACCACTTTTATAAATCTTTTTTATAAAATTAAAAAAAAATATATATAAAGAAAAATAAAATAAAAAATATTTATTATATATCGTTAGTACCCTTCATTTATATGGAGTATAGATAAAAGTCTAGCCATAAATAATTTTTTCTTAACATCTTAACCTGACTTGCTTAATTTTAATAATCTTAATAACCTATAAAGTCTAGGTAATCTCAATAACCTATCAATTTTTAATTTAAAATTATCTTAATCAATTAAATTATTATAAGTTTAGTATTATGAATTTATTTTTATTATTATCAAATAATAATTAAGAATAATCACAACTGTACCTTAATAATTTATTATAACCACTTGCAGATGAAGAGTTGTTATCATTATTTGAAATCATTTTATCGATGGGCATGATAGCTAAAAAATCTATCAAAAACCAACTTGTAAGATAATTTAAAGCGATTAATCTTATTTTAAATTAATGATAAATATGGATGATAGTTATTTTTAAATTTCATAATTGTACCTTTTCTTATCTATCAATTTATTTTATTCATCATAATAGGCAAAGAAAAAACTAAGAATCAAATCGATACCAAATAAAAAATCATATAAATAGTCAATATATACCCAGAATTTAATATCCTTTATTAATTGTTTAATTATTAAAATATAATATTATAAAATTGTATATATTATATATATTTAAATTTTACTTAGAAAATAAAAAAATAAATATAAATTATCTTTTAATTTTAATTTACATTATCTATAAAACACACTCTATATGGGACAAATAAGCCTACCGACAAAAGTAAAAAAATAATAATAATATTCCATAATTTTTTAAATTTATCATTGGGATAAATTATAAGAAATTTTCTATTTTTGCTATCCCCGATTTCATGTTATTATTTTTGAATTTATTTTATATGATCAATTCCTTTAATTGCCCCTTAAATTAAATAGTTTAACTTATTAAAAATATATGTTATATTTTATTTATAAAAATATTTTGTAAAATTACTTAATTTTTTTACCTAATTTTCTAACATTTTCAAAAGCCCTATAAACCATTGAAGAAAAAAGAGCGATTAATAGAACTTTTCTCCATTTTACTTATACTTTATTTTTTTTTTAATAATGATCTCCATATAATAATTCGAGCAACTTCATTTTTTATCCTTTATTTATTTTGGATTCTGGAAGAAATTAAAAAATTTTTTAGTTGCTTTTAAGAATATCAGAATTATCAATGCTATTAGTAGGAGGAGTACCAATTACTGATTATTTATTATTTTAACTGATTAAATTTTAAATGGGTATTTATTCTTGTTGTTGTTGTTCATCTTAATTTTATAAAGTAAAAATGTTATCTTTTGAGTTTTATATTTTTTAATTTTCTTAATTTATCAAATTTTATAGGTTTTATTATTGTATTCTTTTTATATTGTGCTGCTTAAGGCTGAATATTTTATTTTACCGTTTTTATAACTATTTCTATTCATTTTCTATAAGACTTTAAGTAAATGGCGTTAAAATTTTTTATTCTGGTTAAATTTTAGACATTTATCTTAGTTTTTAAATTATAAATGTTTCAGCGTATTATTTTTATTTAGAAATTTTTTTTATTTATGATTATTTAATTTTAAAATTTAATTGCCTATTATTGTATTTTTGCAGAAATACCAATTTGGAATTTATCTAAAATTTAACAATATAAGATTTAATTAAAAAATATAAATATAAGTATAATATATATTACGAATTTAACAAAAAATTATATTTTCTATAAAACTTTTATAAAAAAAATATATCATAATAATTATTTCAAATATCATATTTTTATTCGACTTGCAAGAAATGGCTTTTAAATATGTCAAAAAATTAAAAAGTTTTTATTTTCAGAGGTATATTATTTTATTCAAAGCATTCAATCAAAGGTTTAATGTTGCTACTTTCGACATCAATTATTTTTTTTTCAGCATCTAAACAACCATTTCTAACAAAAAAAAATGCTACCTCATCTTTCATTCTTCCAATTCTAAAATAAAAGATATTATTAAAATTAGTAGAATTCAATAATTTTATATTTTTAAATTTAATTTAAAATTAAATCTTTTATTTACGTCATTTCTTATGGTAGGTTTTATGTCTCTTACAAGAAAAGTTGCCATAAAACATCTGCCTGAGAATTAAAACTACACTTTAAATCATCCTCTTCTATATGAACTTAGCCACAATTGTTAATAATATTTTTTTTGTCGACTAATAAATGTATATTTCTTAAATCCATTTATCTTAACATATTTCTTGCTTATTCTAAAACTTTTTAATCTTCTGACATATTTTTGTTTTTCCCTTGTTTATATGACTAACTCAAAGTCCTTTTGCTATTGAAATTGTTTCCTTAATTTTTATTGATATTTTCTTTATTGTCTAATTATTTGAATGGCTTAAAATCACTGGGTAAAAATTTACATTTCTTTTTTTCAATTCCTTGTAGATAGCAATATAATTTTTATTTATTGGTAGAATAAATATACCTCATTCTATCAGCCGCATCTATTTGCTCTATTAAATAAACAAAAATAACATTTAAAAATTTTTAATTATTTAAAGATAGAATATTATTACCGTTTAATTTTGAAATATTAAGTTTTTTTAGACAAGGGTAACAATAAAGTGGTATATGATCTAAGCAAATTTAAATATTATTCATAACAGCTAAATTTCTAACAATTCCTTCTCTTTTTGCGCATGTAGCATGAAAGTGATAGTTACAGCTTTTGCTTTCACACTAATAAAAGTAATTCATTAAATTTATATTATAATTATTCATAAATACATTAATATTCATTTGATATTTACTTTTCTTATTAAACCATATTTTATGTTACAAATATTACAGGGTTTGTTTTAAAAGTTTTGTATATATTATTTTTATATTTATTGTTCCGAGTATTTAAATTTAAAAGATTTTTTTGTTGTTGCCATTTGGGAACTAAATTAAAAATTTAAATTAATTAATTAAATAAATATTTTTTATTTAATACTTATTATTATAATTACATTTTTTATCGATCACTTATAAATTCCAAATATTCAGCGGAATAAAAGCACTTTAGGTGACACCAAATGGAGCTATTTTAATATTATAAATTTTTAACTATTCCTTTTATCTCAGGACAAAAATTACATTGAACCTCCATTAAAATATTTTATTTTTCAATACTTTTATTTTATTATATTGACTATAGCTCCATTTTTATTATATGTTAACATCTTTGACAATAAAATTCTTCTTCCTCTAAATTTAGGATTAATTAAATAAATAATTAAATATTTAATAATAGATATAAAATTTTATTTTTATTAATTATACAGTGTTTCGAAGTACTTTTTGTATATACAAATAACAAACTATATATTATATAAATTCATTTATTTAAATATATAATATTATTAATTTTTTTTTAATGTAACATTACAGCTAAGTCCATTTAATAATTCGCTTCCATAGCAACTTTAATGAATTAAACAATTGCATAAATCACAGTAATATAAATCATCTGATTCATATTTTGTATCTGTCAAGCAAAAGTCACATAATTCCTTTATATATTTGTAAATTAAATTATTCAAAATAATAAAATTTGAATTATATTATAAATGAGCATAATATAATTTTATAATTTTTATTTTCATATATTTTATTAAATTATTGAAATAAAAAAATTAAATAATACTTTATCTTCTTTATCATTTTCATCTTTATCGGGGAAAAATAGTATTTCTTCATATTTATTTTATAGTTTTTCTTTTTCTTTTTCTTCCAAATTTCTAATGGTATTTTCTTAACACATTTCAGTTTTATTTTTATCTTATTTTTATTTTTTTTTGGCTTTTTATTTAATATTTACTTTTTATATATTTTTTTTAATCCGCAAAATTTCTAGCTTTAAACATGATTAATTAATTTTAATTTTTAATAAATTAATTGGTAAATAAATTCAAAAATTAACATTATATTTAATTAAATTCTAAGATAACACTTAGTATATTAAAATCTGATATAATTATCCAATCATAGTATATACATTAAAAAGATAAAATTAAAATTAATATCATTTTAAAATAAAATGAGGTATGTATAAATTATATTACAAAATTTTTAAGTTCATATTTTAGATTAGAATAACAATAATTAGTATTAAATAATAATAAGTGTAAATATTCAAATTATTCTAGGATGGATAACCCTAAAATAATCTGACGGAACATTAAGTATGAAGTTCCATATTAATTTTTATATAATAACATCTATGTCTTCATTCCAGTGACATTTTTTTCTTAATTCTTTATAATCTTTATCATTTTTATATTTTTAATAATGACCCAATGCTTTATTTCTTAGACGAAGTTTATGGGTGCAAGTCATAATTGCATTTATCATTTTTATTGGTTTATTATAATCATTCATTAAATTATTATCTAAATAAATTCCTAAATGATATTTCAACTCTTCTTATATCTAGTATAAAGATAAAATTAATTGCCATTGTATTAATTTATTAAGATATAAATCATACGCATATGGAAAAATAAATTAAAAGATTATCTTTCTTACTTTTTATCTTATTGTAGGCGGCCAAGGTTCCTCAAGTACCTTCTCGTAAACTATTCCATTTTTTTAAGGATAATGGGTTTTTATAAGGTATTGTATCACATTTTCTGCAGTTTTTCTATTTGTAATTAATCTTTTTTTATATCTTTTTTCACCAGTAAGTATTTTTTTTATTACTTTTATTGAATTTATAAAATAATTATAAATTTATAAAAATATTTATGGTTTAAAATAATTTTACAATTTAAAAGAATTGCATATCTTAGAGGGAAATTGAATAAAACTATTAATACAGTTAAACCTATAGTAAATGTATAAAAAGTTCTTTTATAATCTTACCAAATAATTATATTCTTTATCTTTTCCTATAAATTTTTAACATAAATTACTAGGTTAGAATGAGAAATAACTTTATAAATTAGAATATACATATAAATTTGCGGCTTGTAATAGATAGTAATTTATTTTAAATAATTATTTTTTTAAGTGTTCATAACTTTTTAACAATCCCATTTTTTATTCTTCTTCTTCATTATCTTTATCTTTAATTTTTTCTTTATCCTTTTCTCCTTTAATGTCCTTATTGTCTTGAATTAGTTTTTCAACTTTAGTCATTCCTTAAATAATTCAAAATTTATAAAGAAAAACATAAGAATAATTCATAAAAATTAATATAATTGTACCTTATTTCCATTTTAAATAATCTTAAACATCTATTGTAAATATTTATGGTTCTTTATATTCAGGATTTCTGAATTTATAAAAATTAAATTTATATTTAAAAAATACATTAACTTTATAGCTATTTAATTTATTTACTATTCAAAAATCCAATTATTTATTATATGCATTGCTTTTGGGGAATTTCTTATAAAGGGAGAATATAAGAAAAGAACAAAAATTAACAAAAATAGAAGATGAGATAAAATATTATTTAGATCTAAAGTTAATGTAAGTAGACAAAGTGTGAGCATAAAAATGTAACTAAATCTTTTATATCTAAAATAGTAAATATAATATTTCCATTCTTACATATACACTAAATAAAAATAAAATTATCGACATAAATTTTAATAAGTATATATGTAAAAAAATAAAAATAAATAAAGTACATATATTTCCAAGCATTCTAGTAAATCTATAGAAAGTTATTTTCATAATTTTTATAAATTCAGAAAGTTCTTATATATCCAGTATTTATCCTTCATTGTAATTCGCAGGAGAAGCTGAATATAGACTACTAGGCGCACACTGGTTATATTTAAAAATTAATTAATTTAAATTTTATAGAAATAAAAAAAAATATTTTTATTTTCTCCTTAATAAAAAATTATACCAAGTTTCTTAAGGAAAATGTAAGATACATATCGGAATTATCTCCCAATTTTTGCAACTATTTTTTCCTCCAATCACTCATATTAAGTTTAATTTTCTTTCTTTCTATAATATAATCATTGTTTCTACTAATAAAATCTTGCACGGGTATTTTTATAGATCCAAGCCTAAGTTATTAAATTAATTTTAATTAATATAACATAAATATGAGAATTATTACAATTTTTCTTAAAAATCCTCCTTTATCCAGCCTTGATTTATAGATGAATAAACTTCAATATTGATACATTCAAATAGGTCTATGAAAGGGCTAAAATTATATTAATTATTTAATTTATTTAAATACTAAAAATAATAATAATATTATAAAAATATAAACTTAGATAACTGTTTATTATATTTTTAATATTATTAAAATTATTAAGTTTTATCTATAATTTATTAATTTATATAAGATTTTTTTATTGTTTACAAAACAAATTGTTATCTCCATTTAAGTGTGTCTAGACAAATTTACTCCCTTGCTTTATATATATAAGGATACGATTTAATTTTTATAAAAACTGTAGAGCTATTTGGTAGTTTATGTAGTCCTTGTACTTCATGTAACTATAAAAATAAAATTTTAATATATAATATTCTGTAGAATAAGTTTTTTTTTATTTTTTTTACTTTTAAAAAAACTTTTCCCAAAAATCTTTCAGGCCTGTCATCTGTAACAATTGTACTATCTTTTTTCAAAGATGCGATTTCTAATTAATACTTCCTGTTTTTGTAAAAATTTTAGTTATATTTTAAGTAGAATTACTAATATATAATTTTTTTTATACCATTATCTTAATTTATAAGGAGTAGGAACTAAACTGGCTTTTCTGTAGCTTTTTAAAGCTTCCTTTAAATCTTTTGCCTTATAAATAGATAAAAGCATCCATTTACAATCCTTTTTATGTCTTAATTCCAAAATAAATTTAAACTTTTTGTGGAACTAAATATTAAATTAATTGATATGATCAATAAATTGAATTATTAATTAAATTATAATTACCTTAATTTTTATTTTATATAAACTTATAATTAAGCAAGCATGGTTTTCCTATTTACAATAATTAATAAATACTTAAAGAATTAATAAAATTTTATAATAATTTACAAAAAGATTTAAGAAAAGTTTTAAATTAGAACCTTCTAACCTTGCAAAATATTCTTCCCATTAATCTTCATAACCAAAGCAAATGGAACTTAAATAAAATAAAGTTTAAAATAAATTTATAAAATATTTTAAAAAACCTTATAATAATTGTTTTTTACATATTTCCTTAAAATTTTTCTAATTCTTTAAAGGCTTCTTCATTTAAATCTTGATCTTAAACTTATTTTAATAATTACTGCTCTTCTTCTTCAGTTTTTTCTTTAAGAAATTCCATATGTAAATTTAAATCTTCTAGTTACAAGTACTCATTATTATTTTATTATTATTGGAGACTAAAAATTTTTAATTAAAATAATAAATTAAATATTAAAAATAATATTACATAGCTTCTTAATTAGGAGTAGAACCAGTAGCTCTTTTTCTTACTAAATTTTCGTTATTTATACTCTTTTTGTTGAAATAAGATTATTAATATTTTAATTTTCATTATATATTAAAAAAAAATTATGAAAAATATTTTTTACATTAGCAGTTAACTTTGATAAAATTACTTCTTCTTAAGTGTTTGCTTAATTTTAATTAATTATATTTTATTTTTAAAATGATATTACATATTAATATATATTATACCACTATTCTGGTTTCTTTATGTACGCTGTTACAGGTTATTTACTGTTTCAACTTTTACACCATCTTATTAAATTTATTCCTTTTTATATAAATATTTTAATAAATAAATAAAAAAAATCATGAAAAATTACAATTTCTTCTTCTTCTTGATACTCACTATCTAACATACTTCTCAATTATTTTTAATCTTCATTGTACATTATATCAAGTCCGCTGCTTTTTAAGCTTTAAGAAATATATTTTAAATCCTTTTAACTACCGCTATTATTATGATCATTTTCTTATCCCGCATTAGATTTTTTTTTGTTATTTTTTTTACCTGATACTAAAAAACAAAAATAATTTTGAATAAATTTTTATTAGCCCATTATTTATATTTAAATATAAATATATTTAAGATTTTTTATTTATTACAATTTTTTGTTAAGAACACATAAATAAGTGATAATAAATTGTGCTAAATTTTTGAATCTATTGATGCATATTCTAATAATTTATTCATAATTTGGTCAAATGCTTGAATACGAGTTTCAACTTTTTTAAATAGCTAATATCTACTTGGAAAATCAGGCAAAATCATATTTGTGTACTTAATTTTTAGCTAATTTAATTTATATTTAATAAAACAATTTATAATTAATTATATCTGTAGAAATTTATCATATTTAACAGATAGTTTCCATTTATTTAATATAAAAAGATTTTTTAAATTAATAAATAATAAATAAAAAAAATTTTTCTTATAAATATGCTTAAAATGGTAAATTAATATTAACATACATATCTTATTAATAATTTAATAATTTAAACTAATTTATTTTCTTTATCATATTATTTTAAATTATAATAATTGTTAGTTACCACTTTATACATAGCATGAAATTCATTAAATCTTTTATAACAAGTAAATTTTCTAAAAAATGGTGACTCAACTTAAATTTTATATTCCTATTATTAAAATAATTATATACAAAGTTTAATTTGGTCATTCGTATATTTTTAAGTTAATTTTACAAAAAAAACTTTTTCCACTGATTATAATTTAAATTTATTTCTTTTTTTATATTTTTACCACATACTTAAATAAATTTTTTTCTGCACCACTAACTTTTATTTGTATTTATTTTATATCTCCTTAGGTAAATTCTTCGAATGAAAATATATCTTCTTCACTTTAAGAAGTTTTTACTTATTTTTTCGTGTTATTTTCTGTGACTTCCATTTATTTTTTAATATGATAAAATAAAATAAATTATATGAATGAGTTTATTTTGTTTTTGAAATATTTTTATTTTATTTTATTAAACTATATCAATTATTCTGGGTAATAACCTTTATAATCAAATATTGTACTTAATGTGAATTAGTTAGAAGAATTAATATTTTATGAATTTTAAGAAAATCATTTATTTGAAATTATTAATATCAATATTTTTTAATAATTTGACCAAAATTTATAAGGTTTAATATAATTAAATATTAAAATATAATTTTAATAATTAGAATAAAGCCTATTTTTAAATGATGTTTAGAATAAATAATAAAAAATTTAATATTAATTATTTTTTTTGTTAAGTTTAAAATAGATCACCATTTTTAAATATCATTGTCTTTTGTTTCAATAGATAAATATTAAGAATATTAAGAATCAAACTGATTCTTAAAAGTTTGCCATAAAAATTATTTATTCATAATTTTCAATATTATATTTTAAAGCTGTTATTTAAATGTTCCTTAAGACTTGCAAATATTTCCAAGTTAATTCAAAGCACTTTTTACTAATAATTCTGGTTTTTCTCCTTCCATAATATTTTCATATTAATCATCTTTATTTATTTAAATATTTTTGAAGAGACTTGTTTAAACCTATAAAAGATCATAATTAATATATTGATAAAAAAAAAAAAAAACTTTACAAAAATATAAAATTATTATAAACATTTTTTTACAAAAAAATATAATGATTAATACATTTAATTTACAATAAATATAGAGTATTATTATTTGATGTCAGAAAATATAAAAATTATTTTAATTATATAATTTTTTTCTTTGTAAGAAAATATAAAAATTATTTTAACTATATGCTTTTTTATTAATTATTTAATTAATCATAAATTTTTATCATTCAAAAAATTTAATATCCTTATATATGATTATATAATTTAAAAAAATTTTAACTTATATCTACTTAAATAATAATATTACCTTTAAAGGTTTTACTGATAAAATATCTATATTCTTATTAGTTTCTATATTTAATGACCTTGTAAATACATCTAAAAATTATTTTGAAGCACCATAAACTGAAATATAAGGGATAGTGTATTCACCTGCAGCACATGATAACTATATTACCCCAAATTTCTTTGCTTTTTTTTTATTTTTTATTAGTCTTTCATTTATATCTATATAAAATAATATAGTTTAATATTAAATTGTATTTAAAATAATCAATATTCTTTTATAATACTTACTTTCCATTTATTGTAAAATTATTTACAAAATTAGAATTGGTGCCGTGGTATTAACAGTAATTTATTTTTTTATAGTTTAAAAATTTTAATTATAAAAAGGTTATAACTCGCAAACTCCAGCATTATTTACAAAAATACATATATTTTCTAAAACTTCCTTTAATTCGCTTAAAAAATTTTATTTGAAACTCAAATCTACATTAATATCATTCAAATCATAAATGAAATATTTTATTTTAATTAATTCTTCACTTGCTAATATAATTATTTATGATTTTTATTATAAACTTAAAATGATATACTTTTACAAAATAATAAAAAATTTTACAATTTTTAATTTCATCAATTGTTTTTTAAATGTTTTATTCATTCTTTGCAATTATACAAATATTAAACCCTTATTTGGCTAATTAAAGGCAAAATTATTTTCCTATTCCGCTTGATCCTCCAGTAATTATTGCCCAACCTTTGCCATATTTTTTTTACAAATTCTAAGTTTAATTAGTTTTAAAATAAATTATTATTATTTTCGCCAAAAAGTATATGCATATAATAAATGTGAAAAATCCAACTATTTTAAGATGATACTTATAGTCCAATTATTACAAATATTCATAAATATGCGACATTTATTAAAAAATCAACTTAAAATTTTATGGAAAATAATACTATATAATGATTTTTTTATTTTTTATTTTATATTTTATATATTATAAATTATATATTATATTTTATTATAGTATATTATTTTTAAAATTAAAAAGGAAAGAAAAATATTATTTATTTGTTAATCAAAAATTGGTAAAATGTTATAAATTTTAATAGTTCAAATATACTCCATGATTAAGGTTATTTAATTTTTATTTTAATTTGATATGAATTTAAGTATATCAATATTTTAATTTTTATTATTTTATAAACTTTATTTCTCTTCCAGTTATAGACAATTTAAATTTTGTTATTAATTTATATTTTGATTATTTAATTTATTGGAATATTATTGAAGCAAAAAATAGGCATGGATTTTTCCTGTGTAAAATTTATTAATAATGAATAATTGTTAAAAATTATCAATATTAATTATTTTTACTTTCAACTGAAACTATGTTTGATATGATTTGGTACTATTTTATCTAAATTAGGTTTTATATATCCTTAATATCTAAGTTAATTAATATTTCCAATATATCTTAGTTTTTAACATTTTTGGCCAAAATATTAGCATTATTTTATATTAGTAACTTTAATATCCTATAATCTGTATGCTTATTAAGAATTAAATTATAGACAAATAAATGGAATGGGGTAAAGCCTGCCTATATTTTTTAATATATTAATAAAAATTAACATAATTAATGATTTAAGTAAGCTATAATATATAATAATATACCTTATTTATTTTATTGACATTTGGGCAAATACCCTTACTTATTAAATAATTAGTCATAAAATACCTATTATTTATTGCTGATACATGTAACATAGAATTTTATTATTCCTAAAAATTTAATTGTTTTTTATAATAATAAATAGTGGATCAAAATTATATTTTACATCTTATTCTGTATAATATTAATCGATATCAAGGTCAGGCATTAATTAAAGTATTTCATTGTGAGTTTCTTTAAATTTTTGACAATTTCCCATTGCAATAGAGTATTTTAAAGCCCTAAACTATTAATAAAATTTTGAATAAATTAATAACATAATATATAAGACTATGAAAATTGAGAAATAGTATTTAATTTATTAATAATTTGATAATTTTTTACTAAAGAATCAAACTATCTTTATTGGTCTTTATCAATATTATTCACTCTTATAGTTTCTTTAACTATTTTTAAATGACTGGCTTTAATTCTATACATTTTTTTTTTTTTTTTATCTATTTTTATTTTAAAATAAAACTATAATGATAGTTTATTATTATGCTATAATTCTAAAATTAAATAAGAAAAAAATTTTAAGGTAAATTTCCCTTAAAATATTATTTTTTATAACTACATATGAAAATAATAGGTTTTAATAAAAAAAACGGTAATTTATAATAAAAACAATTAAAGGTAATAATTTTATAAAAATTATAAATATTACTTTTAATAATATGGTTTAATATAATATATAAATATATATTCTTTTTTATAACTCTGTCATTTCAAATATAATATTAGTCTTGATAATAAGTGAAAGATTTTAGCTAATTAAAGTTATTATTTTCGGGTAGTGCTTATTTTTTTTCATGAAATTTTATTTCAAACCCGATTTCTTAATTGTCAAGATTTTGTTTTTCATATTCACTTTCATATTTATATTGTTATTTTTGTTATTTATATTCAGTATCTGAATCATCAGCAGATAATCTAGACTCTTCAAGATCTTTAAATTAAACTTTTTTAACTTTTTTTTTTGGTTAATTTTAATTTGACATGCTATTATTAAATGGAGAAGTAACATTTAAGTTATTTATCTTAGAAAAACAACTTAATGGTCCGTTATTTTTATTATAATAATTTGTCTAATCAAAAAATTGTTCTTATAATTTAAATTTTGAACAACTATTATTACTATTTATTAGTATCGATTATGGACTTTAAGATTTTTTTATGCTATTTATATTTGAGGGAGTATTTTCTTCAGAATTTAAATTTGATTTTTTTTAATTCTTTAAAAGAATTTTTAATTATGGAATTTTTTTATTTGTAGATGTGTTAGAAGATTCTGATTATTAATTTTAATTTTGAACAATTTTTGTCTAATTTTACTGGCATTTTGATTAATTAGAATTATTACTCTTTATTGAATTTTTTTTAGTAAAATTTTAATTATTTTAAAATGAAGGAATATTTTTATCTTTATAAAAACTGACATTATTATATTTACTATTTAAAGAAGATATTTAATTGCTATTAGTGTTACAAAACTGGCTAAAATTATAACTTTTTACCAAATTAGTAGATATTTCTGCACTTTTTCTCAATTATTTATTATTTTGTGGGGTATTATTAGCAGTCATACTTTAATTTTCTTTTTGTTATTATTTTTGATTATTTTTTGGAGTGTTATTCGCTGTAAAACTCAAAATTTCATTTTGTTATTAAGCGCTATTTTCATTTTTTTTAGAACCTTAATAATGACTGTATATCTTATTTCTTTATTTTATATGACTTTTATATTAAAAACTACTATTTTAGCTAATATATTTGTTTGGATGAGAAAAATTATCTAAATTTTTGTAACAATTACTACTGTTTTTATTATTAAATTTTGGTGTTTTTTCTTTTTATCTAGTTTCTAATTAATCTTAATCCAGTTCTTTTAAAACTTATTCACACTTTTGTCCAAAATCCAATATATTGCTATTCTTCTCTATTTAACTCTAATCTAGATCTTATTATTAAATTGTTTAGAGTATTTATTTTTTTTGTTTATTATTATAAAGGTTTTATACTTTTCCTATAAAAATTAAAAATTAATTTAGAATATTCTGAAGTTTTACGTTTCTAATACTTATTTTTCAATCTATATTTTTAGAATATATAATAAATATTTTTATTTTTTTTTAGTTTATAGAATGAAGAGAAAAATTTTTTAATTTCTTTTTCGATTAAATGAAAATTTAAAACAAAAACTATCAAATTAAGTAAGAAGAATTGTTTTATTTATAACATTAAAACATTAATAATTACTATAATAGCTGACTATTTAATAGATTTTTTTAAAAGCTTTTGCGTTATACCTAGTATCTTACATTATCTGTAATATGTCTCTTTTTCTATTGTCGAGATGAAGAATGTTAGACCCTTATTTATGTAAGTATTCAAATACTTGTATTTCTTCAGTATTACTTTAAGCAATTTATTAGACTACCAAAAATATAGGCGTTTCTCCTCTCTACAATTTATTTTAAATTAAAATTCGTAAAATAATTTAATTAAAATTCTTTACTATTATACATTATTTTAAAATAAATTTTACTGTTTTCTTTTTTTGTGATATTTTAAAATAATTTATAATTACATATTTTTATGATAATTTGTGTGTATTTTATGATTAATATTTAGAAAATAATGGATGAATAAAGTTTGTTTAATAAAAATAAAAGTTGAACAATATTCTATATAAAACATATAATATTACAATATTCTTCGAATGAATATCATCTTTATGCCCATTTTCTATAAGGTATTTAACAAATTAAAAATTATTTAACAAACATACTTCATGGAGTATCGTGTTATTTATTTCCTATATATAGTATTTTATTTAATATGAAATAAATTATTTTTAAAATAATATTATTAATAATATAAATTTATGTATCCTTCTTTTTATATAAATTTAAGTAACTTTTATCTTAATTATTTTTTTTATATTATTGTCACTAAATGCTTAATAGAATTTGGTAAGAAAAGTTAATTAAAATAATTACAGATGCATTTTAAAATACAGTATTAATATTTATGTTCTAGTCTGTTGTCTTAATTTTTTCTAAAGATTCTTAAAACATTTTTAAATTACCCAAGCATATACTTTTCTTTAGAATTTTAAACTTTTATAATTTATAATATAAAAATTTAAAAATATTATTGTATATTATTATTTTATAGATAAAAATAACCATATTATAAATAATTGAAATAAAATAAATATATATTAATTCAATAAATCTAATGTACTTTAGAATTAAAAAATTAATGATATATAAATGTATAATTAAATTTATTAAAGAAAATATTTTCGAAACAGTATTAAAATATTATCATATATTTAGTAATTAAACTTATAATAATTTTCAATTTATTAGGTTTTTTAAATTCTTACCTATTTTTCAAATTTCTCTTTCTCATGATTTTTGTTATTTATGCTTATATTTAAACAATCTTTGTGTTCTTTAAATGTATTAATATTTTTCAACATATAAATACTTAAAATTATTATCTTTATGCTATCTAGAAATATGTTTTATAGTTTATCTGAGATTGAAATAAATTAAAATAATAATGCTAGAGTGAATTCGGATAATTTTATTTTACCTTTTTTTATTTTGTTTTTATTTTTATTTATAGTAATATTTTGTAGCAAAATGTTTAACAAATAAGTATTTAATAATAAAATTTAAGAAATAAACTAATGCTTATATTGAAAGTGTTAAATTTTATTAAGATAAACCATTTTCTATAGCATGAAAATTAAAATTAAATTAACTAATACATAATAAATAAAATAATTTTTAATATCACAAAAATTAATAATAAATATTATATTATATTCAATTTAGTATTTAGTTTTTATGGTCATTACTATTTCAAGTCGTAAAATCAAATATTACAGATTCAAACATTTTAATAAAATAATTTTTTATTAGTAAAATTTATATCAGTAAAAGGATTTAAGACATTCTTTGTCAAACTTTTATTTTTATATCATTATATTTTCTCTTAGTTCATATAAAAAGAATAAATATTTTTGTTAACTATCTAAAAAATAATTTTAATTAAGATTTCTCAATTAGTTTGTATTTTCATTCTACTGTGTTTTCATTTCTGAAAAGATTTTTTAAATTCTGTCTTAATTTTTATTTATTTTAAAATCAAGATAGATTTTATTATTTTTTTATTCATTTTTGAATTCTTTTTTAATGTTGTTGAATTTTTGATTTACTAATCTATTTTATTCATAAAACTATCTCTCTATACTTTATTCTTTATATTAATTAAATACTTACAATTTGTTATAATCTTGTACTTGTATTTATTATTTTTTTTCTACTATCTTTAAAACTTCAGAAAGCTCTTTGTTTTATTTTTCAATTTAAATGTTATTAGCCAGTTTTTCTTTATCTTTCTTTACTGTATCCCAACCCTCCATTACAACTATAATAAAAATATTTTATACCATAGTAAAAAATAAAACCATAAAAAAAAACATAAATATTATTCCAAATATTCCCTCTTATTATATATCCTAAAATACATCATTTACAATATCTCCATTCATTAGTGCTAGTTAATAGAAATAACATAAATAAATAAATTATAAAATATTTTAAAATTTATATAAATAATTTCCCATTAATAATTTACAAAATAGTGTCGATACTGTAAATGTTATATCTTCAAATTTATCATATTACCAAAATCTACTTACTCCTAAAATTTTAATTTAAATATATTTAAAAAAAATATATTTTATCATTTGTTTATACCTAGCATAGTAAAAGCTAAAAATATGGGGACAGCACCAATAAAAAATGTTAATAAGCTACTAGATACTCTTCTAATAGTTGTAGTCAGCCTATTAATATTATCATCATACTACATATAATTATACATAGAAAT
This sequence comes from Pseudocohnilembus persalinus, assembly GCA_001447515.1. NCBI lineage: Eukaryota > Ciliophora > Oligohymenophorea > Philasterida > Pseudocohnilembidae > Pseudocohnilembus > Pseudocohnilembus persalinus. The sequence goes on from LDAU01000154.1 coordinate 503,491, forward strand.
CCATTATAAAATGCTTCCTAAGCCTACCAGATATTCTTATTAAGTCAAAAAGTCATCATATCCATCTTATCTTGTAGAATTATTATACAAAATTTCTATATAACTTACCATTTACATCATTTAAAAAAAATGGGCTAATATGGCTACTAAAAACCATTTATTGAAAAAACTTAGTTTTTGACTGATTCTTTATTAAATATTTTATATATTAATTAATGTAATTAATTAATAAATTAATTAATTAATTAAGTATGTAATTTTACGTTAATTTTTCCCATTTTTCGTTTACATTTTTTACTAAAAAATTATATTTTTGATCTTCTTGTAAGTAATCCATTTTAAAAGTTTAAGTTCTTTAAAATATAAACTCCTATTGATCTTCTTCTTTTAATTTTTGTTCTTTTCTATACAATATCCTCATCTATATTTTAAAATGATTAATAACTAATCATCATTAAAAAATATAATAAAAATTATAATCTTACATTTATTATATGTTTTGCACATAATACAAAAGAAATAAAACCAAGAATAAATACAATTGAATGTACAAAATATAATCCCTCATCATATTACAAATACCCTGTTACACAGTCATCTGATTCTACATTAATACTAGCCTCAACAAATATATGATTTTAAAAATCGTAATTTATATCTATAAACCATCTATTGCATTTCTTTAAAATATTTTTATTTAATCATAATATTTATAAATATAATAATGTTATTAGACATTTTACATCATCTCCATTTTTTTATCCCAACGATATCAAATTTTCCAAGTGTATTGACATAAATAAAATTTCGCTAAAAAATTCTTTGATACTTTCTAAATTTTGTGCATCGAAAAATCCGAAATTACAATCTAATAAATTTACATCCTTATTCATAAAATTATAATTATTGACATCGGAAGATTTATAATAAACATCAATTTGATAATTTGATTCAGCAAGGTCGAAAAATGGAATCAGTTCTTCATTTATATCTCTGAGTAGTATATAAGAATAAATTTAAATATATTAAAATTAATAATATTTTTATTTTTAAATATACATTACTATAAATTTTCACAAATTCCTAAAAATTATTATTAAATTTCTTCCAAATCATAATATTCAACCTCCCAATCCTCCCAATCTTCCCTATCACTAACCTCTTCTAAAAACAAATTTCTAAACACTTTATATTATGGTCCATTATAATTTACCCTTTATTCGAAAACCTATATTTAAAGTAAATGGTATATTATTCCTATATATTATACTTAATAAATGACGATATAGCTAAAATTTACTTTAACCATATAATATATAGTATATGATATAAAAATATTAAACATTTTTTTTTTACTTTTTCTATTTAATATGTAGTCATGAATATTAATATTAAATGTAAGATAAATTTCCAAGGAAAATGTCCAAATTATTAATATTTTTCGAATGGTGAAAGCTTTATTGTTTCTTCGAAAGTCATTTTTCTATTTTTTCTATTTATAATATTTTATTGTTCATAAAATTAATGTTTTTAGTCTTGTATATCATTAGGATTATTTATTTTGTTTTCCATTTTGAAATTTTTATTTTATTTAATTTATATAAATTTACATTAAATGAGTTAGTTATTGAAATTAATTTTAAAATATAATAAATTTAATCTATTTCTAAGATAATTGATTAATTATATAGATATACTAGTTTTTAATAATTGATAATTCTAAAATAAAAATCAAAAGTTTTACAAAATATTTCAATTTATAACTTATTGATTTTATTTATTTAATTATCATTCTTAATTAGGAATTTAATATGAATCATTTTATAAATATTTCTATTATATTTTTTCTACAAAAGATGGATTTTGTTCGATTCCTAATAAAAAAAATTAATTTTATTATTTAAAATTTTTGGAAAAATTTATAAATATATTAATCAATATTACCGTTCAAATACTCATTTTCATCTTCCATCATTTCACTTATTTCATTACTAAAGTAATTTTAATGACTATAGTTGGAGCCTAAATGACTAGGTTGATTAGACTAAATTCTACTATTTATATTATTATGGCTGTCATTACTAATAAAATTATATTATTTAGGTAATTATTTCTAATATACACTATTTTAGTATGAGTATTAATTTTTTTATCTGTAAGAATCTTTTTCAGTTTATTATTGTTATAATAAAATTTATTGAACTTGTTTTGTAGATTATTATTTATCAACTTAAATAGAGTTACTTTGCTTAAAACTTCTACTATTATTTTATAAATTGATATCTTTAATTTGACTCATTTTAGAAGGTTATTACTCTAATCCTTACATTTAATTATTATTGGATTTAATACCATTTTAAGTTATATTATTATTTTAATTTTCCTCATTATTAAAGTTTGTTTGATTGCTAATAACTTGGCTGTTAATTAAATTTAGTGAATTTTGATACTATCCTTAGTTCAAATATTTTGACTGATTTTGCTATTAATTTTATTTTTAAGGATTTACTAGTATTTAAATTTCTTAAAGACAGGAATTAATCTAATTTTATAACTCATAAATATGTTAATCTTTCTAATCTAATTGCTATTTCATTTGCTAAATTGTTTTATCTTTTTTTTCATTTTATTCTCTTAAATTTTTTATTTTTTCTAAAATTTTTATATTTTAATTTTAAAAGTTTTAATAGAATAGATTTTAACTTTTTTTTTACTTGATTTTTTAAGCTTTTTGTTACTTATTTTCTCGTGTATTATTTCTTTTATATTTTTGCCACCTATTATCTCACACAGCTCTTGATTTCTACTCTTTAGTTTTTTACATTGCTTTTTGTAAATATCAAGTTCTAAACAAATTTCTTTCAGTTAGTTAAACCTTTAAAACAAGTAAGTGAATTAATTAATTAATTATATTTAGTGAATAAATATAACAGATCTTTTAATTTTATAGAAAATTTATTATTTATATTACTGTATACTTTTTTCCATTTATGTAATTGTATTTTTTAATTATTCTATTTAAGCTTTTTTCTTTTCCACTTCATCCAAAATATAATTTCGATTATATTAATTTTCCAAATGTTAAACATTATTGCTGTTAAATCCATAAATATTATCTATTTTTGCATTAAATTTTGATCTCAATTTTTTAACCTCTTCTGTTTTTTAATTAAGATTACATTTTCTAATTATTTTTAACAATATAAATAAATTGTTTATAAAATTAAAAATTTAAAATATATTCACAGTTTTTTATTATCCTCATCAAGTTAGTTAAGTTTTACTTTTAATTGTTCTAATTCATGTTTATAATTAGTCTATTTATATGTCAACTTTTTCTCTTTTGAAAGTATTGCTTTTTTTTGTTATTTCTATTAGAATTATTTATTAAATAATTTATATTTAATTAAATTAATTATATATTTACTAATGTTTCTTAGACGTAAGAAATGTCAATGTCCTTTTTTTATAAATCATAGAAATTGTTTTTTTATATATATTTAGATTATAAAGCTGAATTTTATATATAGGAATGATGTAATGAGGCACCAGAATTTTTTTTACCACAAAATACTTTTCTATGAGTTTAGTTATTCATACTATTATTTAAATAAGTTTGCGAAATTTCACATATACTACCCCTATTTCTTTAATTTGATTTGCTTGAACTAGGGTAAAATCTGTTAATTGTTTTGTTATTAGAAGTAATAAAGTTTGACTATATTCCTGAACTTTTAAGATCGTTAATGTGTGTATGAGATCTAAATCTACTATTTGCGGTTTACACCCTACTAGCTAAATTATTTTCATAAGAGAAATTTTGTTTAATGTTATATACTTCTTTATCATTGTTTTTTGTTTAATAATTTTATAATTCAAAATTTTTGACATCATTTTTATTTAGATTTTGATCTTCCAAAACTTATTGGATTAGAGAATTATCTTATTAATATTTAAAAAATTAAAAATTCTTATAAAATTATGTTAAGCTTATTAAATGTATTAAACTTACTTTTCATTTAATTAGTATGCAATATATATTTGATTTTAGAATTTTTATTATTATTTTAATTGTAATTTTTATTTGTGATAAATAAATTTTAATTATATTTAATTTTATTTAAGCTTATAAGAAATTTTATTTATCAAAAAACTAATTTATTGTTTTTATTTTTAACATTATTTAAATAAAAAGAGTTGATAAATAGATTTTTAAATTTAATAAGCATATTAATTAGATAAAATTAAAAAATAAATTAAAAAATCAATAAATAGGTTTTTTTCATCTTTTTAATAATCTTTCTGTTTAAGATAATCTTTTTAATTATTTAGGATAGTCTTCGATATTTTAATTGTATTAAATCTAAATAGTTTATGTTTTTTCTTAATCTCTACTGCTATTATTGTCACCTTCATATATTTGAGGTTTTTAAATACTCTAATTATTATATTATAGTTATTAAGTAATACCATTTCTAGTATTTATAAAATTAGATAAACTCTCTGCATTTAGATCAAAACTAAAATTCTTATTATGATAATTCTTTTCTTTTTATAATAAAGTTTTTAAATCGAAATTTTCCAATAATTAAGAATTATCTTTCATAATTCTTTATTTTAATAATTATTAAGTGACCTCTCTATTATTTATTTAGTTTATCATATTGTGAATATTTACTTTACTGACACTTTAACTGTCTTTAATTTAATTTTGAGTAAAAGAAATAAATTAAGGATCAATTTCTAATTACTATATACTGTTATTATTACTATTTTCCTATTGAACAAGTTTAGGTTTTTCATTAATATTTAAACATTTATTCTAGACATAATTTTATTTGATTGTTTAATTTTTATCATTAAAACTATCATACTAAGTTATAAATCTCTAATTAGAATATGCACTTTAGGGTCTGACTCTTAAAGCTCTTTTACTTGTATTTTCACTTTAACTTAAAATATTATTATTAGTATAATTTTAGTTCATATGACTTTAATTTTTCATATTAAAAGTGGTACTATTAGTTTAATTAAGAGTTTTAAAGTTATTTCTAGTACTTGTATTATTTATGCATATATTTTACCCTTACTTGATATTATTTTAAATTGATTTATTGATAATTTTTTAATAATCCTATATATTTCTAACCTTTCTTTATATTACATTAAAAATTTATGAATATAATTATACAAAAAATATTAAAATATCCTGTAATAATAATATTAATTTACCCAGATTTGGGTCTTTTATTTTTTGGTGCTAGATTTTTATCAAAGCTAAGTGCTCTTGGTTGTCTTTATTTTATAAAGTCTAGATTTGGGTCTCTAAATATTAGTATAATTAAAATTAATATTAAAATTATTTAAACTGAATGTTAAAAAAAATTTATAAACCAATATTATTTTTTTACAAAAGATCAGGTCCTTACTTGTTTTAAAATAAATTTTTCCTTGCAGTGTAGCTATTAAAGTCAATTGTATGCGATTTTATATTTTTAGACCAATTTTTAGGATTTAAATTTAAATCTTAAGAAAATCTATTTTCATTAAGTTAGAATTAATTCAAGTAATTATTTCCTTGATTCCTTTTATATTATATTTATATAATAATTATTATGAAAATTTTTTTTAAATATTACCTATTGGTCTACTTTTCTATTGAAACCGAGCCTTTTATTTTAGCTGATTAAGGCCTGTAAAATTTATTTTTTATATTGGATTTTTAATTTGTAGAGTTTTAATATTATATAATATTTTAATTTTATTTTTTATTTAATACACCATAAATTTCATCTATATTTTTTTTATCCCTTTTACTAAAAGCTGTTTCAGGTCTTTTAATTTAATTTTTATTTATTTTTTCTTTTGAGATTTTTAAAGTTGATTTAACTTCCACTAATTTATAAAAACATTTTAATATTAATGTATAAATTATTTAGATTTTACTAAAATCAATAGTTTATCTAGGAATATTTTTAGTGATTGTTTATATTAATGATCTTTCACTTTATTTTTCAAATGGTTGTAACTCTTTATAGCCTTTTTAATATTTGTCAGAAATTGTTTGTGATCTTTTTTTAATAACATGGGCAGGAATTTAACCAAATTTATTGATTTTATCTTTTTTATCAATTTTATTTTTATCATTTTATTTATTTACAGTTAAAAGTTAAGAGTTTTTTTTTTAAGTGTCATGTAATATTTCTTAATTAAATTAATTTAATTATATTTACTGATTTTAATTGACCAAATTTTTGTAAAATGTTTATGGATCCTATTATTAATTTTCTTATTTATTATGCTCGAAATCTTGAAAATTATTTTGATCCTACAAAAGTTTTTAAAAGATATTTTAGTCATTTTTTTTTTTTTCTACTTTAGATTCTTTTCTATAATTCTATTTAGAGTAAAATGATTGAAAATTTGCCATTTTTTCAATTTTAATATATTAATTCAAATTTGTTCCACTTGGTTTATTTTTCCTACCTGTTTAAGAAAACATTCCTAATCCAGTTGGATCATAGAGACATTTTATAAACTCACTCATTTTCAAATTATGTTAATAAAATTATTTGTATTTATTTTATTTTTTTTATTAGATTATTAGAAATATTTTTTTTTTTTAATAATTTTTCATAATAGCACAACATATAGGCAAAAATTTTTTTATTTAATTAATTAAAGCGATAGTTAAATTTTTATTTTCTAAAAATTAGAATTTGTTATATTTTATAAATAGATTTATCAAAACCAAATAATAAAATAATTCTATTTTTTTTTTTATAAATATTATATTAATATTTCATTATATACTTTAGCCCATCGATCTTTCTTATTAGCTTAAACTTGAAATTTCATTTTAAACGTCTAAATCTGGAGACTTTCTATCTTTTAATTCAGATGACAGGTAAAAATTTTATACATTTTATTGAATTTTTTCCCTTTATTACTATTTTTTTTTTTATTTATAATTATCTATTAAATTTTTCCAAAAACTATAGCATGTTAAATCCTTTAAAAAACCAAATAATATTGGTTCAACTTTAGTTGAAAAAGTAACCAACCAACATATGTGGGTAAAAATTAGAAAAGGAAATAATGTTAACCCCATTAAAATAATGTAAAAAGGTCTATCATAATAAATATTTTAATCTTATGATATTTAATAAAAATCTTCTTTATCATATATTAGATCTGTATTATTATACAACTAGTAGGTGGTATAATCTTCTACATTATTTAAATTATAATTTGATTTTAAATAAGTTATTTATTAGTTTTGTTATTTCTTAATATTATGGCTATTTTTTATGGCATTTTCTTCTTTGCCATATATTGTAAAATAGCATTTATCATAAACTTGTTGTTTTTTAATATTTTATATTTAGTCTAATAAATTATCTAATGGTTAGCAATTCCAGGCAGGCAATTTTATAGATGTATAATTATATTCATAATCACATGTAATAGAAGATGACATTATACTAGTTTTTCCTCTTCGTCTTGCCGATGTTGAGGAATATGATTTGCCTAAAAGAATTTTTTGGGAAAAATATAAAATAATAATAAAATACATATTTACTAGATCTACTACTACTAGATCTGGCTAGCAAATTCCTTTGGCTATAATATTTAGATCTTATTTATTTTCTTTATTTCATTTCTACATATTTATTGCCCTAATTTGAGTTTATATATTAAATTTACTTTAAATTTCTTCTTTAAAGTTCGTCCTCGCCATCTAAAGCTGGAAAATAATAATCTGACTCTACATTTATAATTTATATACCTACACCCTGGTTTGTGCCACAATTTATTTTATCTCCCTTTAAGTTATTTTATTATTTTAAAATATTATAATATAATAGAATAAATGTATATTTATATAAATGAATTTTTATTAAAATTTAATCTTTTCATTTTTTATTTATTACGTTTTCATAGTATTTAAATGGTGCAGGAGAATATACTAATGAACCTTTTTTGTTATCACTAGCACAGCCATACCCTATATAAGTTTCACTGTCATTTTTATTTTTTTTAAAATTATATTGAATAGCTATATAGCTCTCTTATCCTAAATTTTATTTATTTTAAAAACATATATTACTATTAAATACGTCATTTTTACCATCTAAATCGGCAGCATCAAGAATTTCAATTGTACAATAATAACCCTATTGATATTCATAATTTAAAACTTCATAAAATACTGTAAAATTCACTCCTAAAAAAATTAACCCACATATCACTCCACAAAATGAGAAACAAGTTAAAGTTGGTAAACAGTCATAATTAGGTTTCCAGCATAACAAAAACATAATTATACATATTATTATATATATTGGAACAAAAAATAGTATATCTAAAATTGCTTTTTTATAATCATCCGAACTAAATAAATAAAGTCCAAAGTAAATAAAGATGAACATCCATATTAAATTTAAAAATTAAGTCGAAATAAAATGAGTGGTTTCACCTATAAATATTAATTTTATAAATATTTTTAAATTTTTATATTTATAGAAATTTTAAAGGCTTATGTTTACTATTATATTCATTTTAATATCGATTACACATTGTTTATTAATTATTTTTTAAAGTTTTATTATTTTATAATTGATGAGATATTAGAATTTAATTAAAATTATTATAGTATTTTAATGGTATAATTATAATATACAAGTATAACTTAGTTAATTTAAAAATCAAACAATATATGATAATAATAGGAATCTTGTTATATCAGGTAAATGATTGCAATTTTTTAAGCTAAAGGTCAAAAAATCATATGCAAATATAGAATTCTAATTAATATAATTTATTAAATTTTCCCTTAATCTTTCATCTCTATACTTAAACTAGTTAATTTCTATATTCTTTGCTAATAATTATAAAGTACTATTTTGCGAAAAATGAGTTAAAACAAGTTTATTTGCCCTAAAAAATAATAACATTTAATATATGATAATTAAATTTATTTAAAATATGATTATTTTATTTAATTTAAATTAATATTAGTTTTTTATTTTAATAATTTAACAAATAATTACTTCATTTAAGTTGCCAATAAAATAACTTCTTTAAAAGCAGAATGGTTATAGGAATTAGCTTGTTTAATCATGCTGTCAAAATAAGTACATTCATGTATTAAAAGGTCTGCATTTTGGCCGTAATAAGCCAGGTCTTTATCGGGTCTAGTATCTCCACTATAAACAATTTTATATTTTTTTTTTATTTATTTTTCTGCTTCATAAAATAAATTTAAAACTACACCACATGCATTTGCGCAATGTGTTACTGGCACGGGCTAAATAGATTCTATGTTTATTTTTTTTAATAAATCTAAAAATTCTTATTAATAGGAAGGGAAGTCGTAATTTTAACTTTAATTTTAACCTTCTTATTCTTCGTCTTAAAATATTATAATTTCTTCATTTTCTTCATGGTTTATTTCATCAGATTCTACTTATTTACCTTTTTTATTAGCAGATTTCGATTGTGACATATTTTTAATTAATTTTTCGCTTTTTTCTTAATTTCTTATTTTATAAGGATTATAAGACATATTTTTAGACACTTTTCTTTTTTTTAATATTTCCTCGTAATTAGGTAGTATTTTTTCTGCGTCTGAATGAAGGATTATTTTTATATTCAGGTTTTCTATCTCCATATTTATCATTTCGTAATAATTTAACAAGTTATTAGGCAATATTATAAATAATGGTTCACTAATTCCCAATTGTTTTCTTTGCTAACATAATTCAGAAATTCCAAGGTGATGGTCAGTGTGGTAATGAGAAACAAATAATATTTTTATTTTTTGAAGTTCTTGTTTTAAATCCTACAACATAATAAAATATATTAATAAAGTGATGTAATATTATAGATATTTAAATTTTAAATAATTTTTATTAAAATTATCAATTTTTTACTTATTAGTTTTCTCCCAAATTCATTAAAAATTATTAAAATGTCCCACTTCCACAATCAAACATAATAGAAGCATTTTGGTTTAGTTATATCATATAAGATGTGACATTTCTGAATAGGGTAGAAGAAGAAGAACTTGTCCCTAAAGTTGTTATTTTTGGGAAAATATCTGTATTTTTATTTTATTCTGCCATTGTATATTGTTTAGTAATAACTGGTATGTGTTTCTAAATATTTCTATGTTTTGCCAACAAAAATTTGGAAACAATTTATTTCCCCATTTCTTGACTTATAAGATCTAGTCTATTTGGCTTAAAAAATTTGCACACTTTTAAAAAATTTAACATTATTTATTACAAATTAAAAACTATAAAGTAATTTAAAATAATAAAAATAATAAAAATAATTTTTTTTTACAATTAGATGTACTTGACAAATTTTTCTGTTCGAATTTATAATAATTTTCTCTTCCCACATGGAACATACTTTAAGGGGGCCAAACATATAAATTTTTAATTAATTTATAATTTTAAATTATTTCAGATATATTTTATTTTTCGCTATGAGTTTCATCTATTTAAAATGCTTATGTAACGAAATAAGGAATTTTAGGAAACATACTAGGAAATTATTTATTAAATACATTAGTATAATTTTAATATAAGGGTAGTTAATGAGGGGTGATTTTTTTTTAACTAATTTGCTTTAAAAATTCATTTTCTTCCTCTTGGAATAATTAATACTCTTAATTTTAATTTTATAAATCATTTTTTTCTATGTTTTATAAAAAATATTTGGGTAGTTATTCATTTAATTCTATATCTGAACTGCAAAATATATGTTTAGTTTCTAATTTATTATATTTTAATATAAATTTTTCATATATTGGATTCGCTTTTATTTCATTTTTTGGGGTTAAATGGAATATTGATATTGGTTATTCTAATTTCAACTCATCTAATTTTTCATCAAATTTTTTAACTAAATAGTCTTAATTTTATTAATCTGTTAGTTATTTATTTTATTCATAATCAACAATGAATAATATATTTTCTCGAGTTTTTATTTCAAAATCTTTTAAATCATGCTTAACGTTATTGTCGTCCCTATTAAATTATATATACGTTAAATATTATTATATAAAATTTAAATAATATATCTACTTTAATTTCCCATTTTTCATTAGTAATTTTATTTTATTAGGAGTAAAATATTTATTTAGTTTTTATCCATCATAGTGTACTCCCTTTTTGACTTATACTATATAACTAATTGTTTAGAATTAGGTATTTTCATTTAAAATTACAGGTATTATAACAATTCCTTAATCTTCGTAATTTCCCTAATTATTTATGCTATCTTTGGCGTACTCAATTTCATTCTATTTATACTCTTTCAATATAAATCTATATTTTATAATATGATTAATGGTCATATTCTTTAAAAAAAAGTTACAATTTAATATATTAATACTCTTAAACTTATTCAAAATTTTTGAAATTTTCTGGCGCTTAAAAAATCCTTGCTAACATTTTTTATCCTTCTTTTATTGATGGTAATAAAGGAACTTCTCCAGGTTACAAATTAGCATTTCCAAAGGAAAATAATTTAACCCCAAGAACAAAATATAATTTTTTAAAAATTTATGAAAATTTTATGTCTGAAAATATTTTAATTCCGTGTTTATTACTTCCCTCTATCACTTTAACCATATAAGGAATTAAGCCTGAATTTCTGCTAAAATCATTTTTGGTTAAAAAAATATTTTACTCCTAATTTATCTTGATTTTGTAATGCTATATAATCTTTATTTATAATAAAATTAATAATTTTTTTTTTAATTTTAAATTTTATTTTATAAAAAAAAAAATACTCTTTCTATCCCTGATGTCGCATTAAACACATAAGACCTATTATATTTTCCATGAACATCCATTATTAAAGTTCCATATTTTTATTATTTAGTTTGCTTTAGAAAGTGAAAATAAATCCTCATTATTTATTTTATTTTTTTTCTTTTCAACTTCTATCTTTAAATTAAATTATAATTTTGATAATTTCTAATTTTTTGTAATTATGACCACAAAATAAAAATTAAAATAAAAAAATTTTTAAAATTGAAAGTATATATTATAAATAGAAAATTATTATTATTAAATTGATTATTACAGTTTTTGTGCTATAAAATTAATAATACTATTGCTTTAATATTTCTGTTTTTTATTTTATTAAATTCTTAAAGTAGTAATTTTAGTTTATTATTAAAAATATTATTCAAATAAATTTAACTAAAATTCTATATATTAATAAATCTATTAAATTAACTATAAAATAAAATAAATTCAGCAAATTAATAATTTAAATATTAATAATTAAACTTAATAATAATCATTAAAATTATATATTATAATTCGCATTATATATCAATAATATTTAATATGATGTGTGTATATATATATATTTGTATATTGGCTTAAATTTCAAGGTTAGGTTAAATTTAAATTTCCTTAACTTCTCATTGATTCATTTGGAGATAAAATTTAATTATAGTCTAAGTTTTTAAATTTTTATTTTTTTATTGGATTTATATTTGAATATTCAACGGGAATAGGGGTCATAAATTATTAAATTTATTATGACTGCTTTTTATTATCTGTGTTTAAAAAATCTACAGAAATATCACAATTTTTAATATATGAGGGCTAATCAACCATACTTTAATTATTTTTGAAAGAATTATTTTACTGTGTATTTTAATTATACTTTTTTGGATCTATATTCAAGTTTTTTTAAAAACTCAGATTGTTTTTTTTATTCATAAAGCTGTATCTTTTATATTTATCTCTTTAAAATATATGGTTAATTTAATTTTAAGCTTGTTAAATATTAGGGTTTGACTGTAACTACTATTTAGTTACTTAAAATTTACTTTATTAAGTGTCTTATCTGGGCAAAATTTTTATCCAAATTTCTTTTAAAATATAGTTTTACTTGTCTAAAATTTAAATTTTAAACTCTCCGATGTCAGATTCCGCTGGAATACCATATAATCTTACCACACCGAACCTACAGGTATCAATAATCCAGTCAGGCAAAATTTTATTCACATTAGAAGAAGATAAATGTTCGTAATCCAATTTTAAAAAAGATAATTTAGATTTTATTAAGCTAAATTTTGAATCTTTAGGGTTAACTTTTTGACAGCCCTTAACTCCTAATAATTAAGTGGGATTTATATGCAAACTTTCTCCTCTAGAGCCGTAAAAAAATTTTTGTTTTCTGATCCCTCTTATTTCCGAAATTATATTCTAAATAATTAGTTATTTTATAAATTCCATGTCTTTTTCGAAATCGTCGACAGATCTGGTCATTTCTTCTTAAATATTCGATAAATTTATAGGTCTGTTGGTATTTGCCAAGGCATTTTGCTCGCTCAACAAATTTGTGTTGATATTTAAAGTGTTTTTTTAACTGTTTTGCTAATTTATCTTGTTAGAATCGATATTGTTGCTACTTGATTGCGATTTTGTTTATTTGTTGGCTAATTGTAATTCAGGGTATTTTATAGAAGATTTCCTTGTTTTAAATTATGAGTATCTATTTTTTTCGTATTTTTCTAATTTAAATTTAATTTGCTGGTTTAAAATTAACACTGAATTCAGAATAGATACTATTTTTTCTTCGTCCAATTATATTTCAGGGAATTTTGACAATTATCTTTCATGCAAAAGATTGTTCGAATTTAGTTATTATTGTAAAAATGTTTTGGAGATTGTTTTATTTTTATAAAAATCACTTAATTTCTATATATTTTCCCTTTCAACATCATTTTAACTTCTTCCGGCTATTATAGAAGATTTTTTATTAAATTTATTAATATCTTAAAAATTTGAAGTCTCGATATTCATCTGGCCTAAAGTCTTATTTTTTTAAGAATTAGCATTTTTTATTTCTATTGTGTTGTTAACATTGTTTGAGTCCATACATTTTTAACCAATTTATGACTTTTACTAGTTATTAGAATTTAACTTTTCAGGCAATTATTATTACTATTCACCACTATTTGTATTTTACTTTTGATTTAAATTTTCTTCTAATTAAGAGAATTTTGGCTATTCTGGACTATTTAATGCTTAAATATTTAAATAATCTTGCGATTAATCACATTTATCATACTTTTATTAAGTTTCATTTATTTTATTATAATCATTTTAAATTTTTTCCAGCTATGCTAGTTCTTTTTCTAATTGGTCTTCATTTTCCGGTTTTTAGTACTCTGAATTAAAAATTTCTGATATGACTTAACTGTTATTTGTTACTATCAATTCTTTATACCAATCATGCTAGGAGTGTTGTTATTTGTTATCATTAACAATTATTTATTACTGACAATAATATTTTAATTCTTAAAAAAGTTTAGAGGCAACTTTATTGTTATCTAACCTAAATTTATTTAAAAGTCCGTCAAAAATATGACTTATAGTATTTTTATTTTCGTCATTTTAATAATAAGGATGTTCTTATATATAAGCCAAAACGTTTTTATTTTTAACCTATTGCTAAATTTAGTCAAAATAATAATAGTAGTTTTATAATGACTGCTCTTGTAAAAGTTATTCCTATAATTTTTTATTCTTATTTTACAATAGTATCTTTAATAAGTGAACTCCAATAGTCAGTTCATACTTAATCATGGGAATGTTATAGCTTAGTTTTTCGCCTACAGTAATTTCAATTGGTCTTTTATACTCATATTTTCTGTAACAACATATAGCATATAATTCATCTTTATATTTTATGAATCCCAAAGCTCCAATAATCGGAATAAAATAGGTAATTAAAATTGAAAAGTAGTAATAAAATGAGGGTTCAACCTTTATTTTAAAACTGTCAGAGACTGATTTTCCATAAGGATCAGTAGCTGTAATTTTGACTTCAACAGTTTCAAAAGTCTTAGGTGTACCTTCAAATTTTCTTTCAACTTCTTTGAACTCTAACCAACTAGGAATATTTGAATCAATATTGTAAGATAATTCATCTCCCTCTATATCAAAAAATGTATTTTGATCAAATTAAAATATAAATTTATCATTGATAAAAGCAGACTAGACCTAGTTTTATAATTTTATTTTAACTTCAGGGGAATAATTAATAATTTCTACTACAAATTCATCACTATTAGTTTTAAAACCATCACTAACAATTAATCTAATAACATAACTCTTATCCATATTCTCAGGTTTAGGCTCAATAACAAAATTAAAGTTCAATTCATCGAATTAAATAAAATTTTATGTTAAATCTTCATTTCCATTTACATCGTAAACTTAAAAACTGTATTATAAATCCTCTGAATTGTATAAATCATTATCTTCAAAAAGTTATTTAAGTTAAAAAATGTAAGATTTTCCTATTTAAGGATAACTATTTAAAAATTTTTCGTTAAATTAATTTTGCAAAGATAACCCTTGAGATATTAATTGCGGAGCTGTATTAACTAATAATACTTTAGCCAAATCTACATTATAAGAATTAAATTCTTCGTCTAGCTGATCATCTACTTGAATATCAGCTATGCAGGTAGTTTATGAGCTTTTCTAACTAATAATAAATAAAATATTAAAAATTTAATATATGTATTTTATTTAAATTATTAATAATTCTGAAAATTTTTTTTTACTCAATATCAATTTAAATCCTTTGTAAAGATTTGTTGAGGTCTATGGAGCCTCCAGCCATGTGAATTTACTTATAGTCAGGCGTTTAAATATAAGTGGAAGGTAGCTATTAATTTGGTATAATTATGCAATCTTCTCCGTCTCCTATATAGATAAAAAATCTGATGGTTTTAAGACTATTACTTACTAAATTTAGAATTCCATTCGCCTCAAATACATCTAAAGAATTAATTATCTTAAGCTATCCTATAGCTTCCACATAATAATTTTTATTTATAACTTCCTAAATTTAATCTGTTATTGAATCATAAGCAGAGTCAAAATAAAATTAAAACTCAAGTTCATAAGGACTATATTTACTTGTCAAATAAGATTAATTATCTACATATCCATAAATAAATAAATTTATTAAAATTTATTATGATTTTTCTAAAGTATCAATAGTAAGTCCAGATCCATCTGTAAGGCCGATAAAGGCATTATCAGGAACTCTATAAGTGGTTACAGTATATAAATATAAGTTTCCTAAAGACCAAGGAAAAGTTTCAGTAGTTATAGTTAAAAATCCAAATTCATAGTTAACCTATATCCAAGATGGCAAACTATCATATTAGTATTTTGTCCCTTTTATTCCTGTATATGTTTTTACTTATAAAATTTTATATTCCTTTATAACAGAGTAGTAAATTTAATCAGTTTCATCATATTCAAATATGAATAAAAGTGCATCTCTGTTATAACCTATAGGAATACCGTTTATACTTTCCATATCAGGGGTGTCTGTATCTTATGTTGGGTCAAGTGGAAATAAAAAATTTATATTTAAGGGAGATAGTAATCTCAATATTTATATTCCTTTTTATTCATTTGTTATGTATCCGTATTTAACATTTTAATTTGTTTGGAAAAATTAGGGTTAACCAAGAGTAGTTATTTATTCAGAAATGGTGATATTTTATAAATCTTTAATATTAATAATTTACAAACCTTTAGACGAATCCACTATATACGCTTAATCTTACCCATTAGAAACATAAATATTTTTAACCTCTTATCCTTAATAATTGGGTATTTCATTCACTATTATTTAAGGATTACTTGGATTGCTATTAATTAAAAAATAAATTTAAAAAATATTATAAAATTCTGAAAATAAAACAATAAATACCTAATATCATAGACTTAAAGACCTAAATATGAAACACCTAGATATATTCGTTTTTAACTCTAGAAAATTTAAATTGACTCTCCCAACACTTAATTAGAAAATATTTTACTTGGAGAAGCTATACTGTCTAAATTAATGACTACTAAGCCTTATATTCTATCAGCTACATACAAATAAGTTCCTGAACTAGATATAACAGCCTGTCTAGGGTCTCCTAATTCTAAGCTCGACACTTAAAATATTGATGAAAAACTTGTTATATCATATATAAGTATACCCACTTCTTCCTAAATAAAAATTAAATATTTTTCCGATTTTTGAACTGCAGAAATCAGTCCACTTTCGGTAAATTGTTCATATTTTGTTAAAGTTGGATTACTTGGCGTGGATATATTTATAATAGCTAACCCATTATCACAGGTTACATAAGCGTAATTTTTAGAAATGCTAACTATAATTTCTTTTGGAATTCCACTAAAAATAGAGAAAAATAAATTATATTTGAAAAGTTAAAATAAATTAATATTTAAAAATATAATATAATATAAAAATACCCAATAGCAATTTATTTTGAAAGAACTGGTGAGGTTTTATCGCTATTATTATATGAGTAAAACTCTCCATCAGTTGAAACAGCAAATAAATATTAAGCATTTTATGTTATGTAAGTGTAGGATAAATTCTAAATATTAATTTCTTTTATAATTCTGTGATAGGGAATATTTTCAGTTAATGTTTCAATAACTTATTCAGTTTAACTAAATTTTAACCTAAATCCTTAAATTCCTGCAGTACCACTGGCAACATAAAAATCTTAAGAGTTTTTTTCTTAAACAACTTGATAGCATTTATCTAAAGTATCTGCTTAATTAATTATAACGGGATATTAAATATCATCCCATTAAATTATTTAAAGTCCATATTCAAGGTCGGAAGCTATAAGCAAATCATCTTCTTCGCTTATAAAAAAAAAAAAATATATTAAATTAGAAATTTAATTCATAACAAAAAAATTGGTATTACTAACATTTTTCAAATTTGTGAGCATTTTTTAATTTTTCAGTTTCATATCACAATTAAATAATCATTATAAAGTTATATATATATTTAATACAAAATTTATATAAAAAATACTTATAATAATTAGCCAATCTAATTTATGATATAGTTAACTAAAATTATTATTAAAAACATTGAATTTTCGTTCAGTTAAAAATTAATTTATGTATACCTATATTATATATACCGGTTTTTAAATTAAATAATTGAATTTATTAAAAAAAGAGAATTTAATAATTTATTAAGTAAGTAAGTATGATTAATCAAAAATTTGATTTAAAAATTAGTGTTTATATAATATATTTTTACTTACATATAAGTTACAAAAGTGGCTAATGTTGGCAATTATACTTGACCTATTATTTATGCATTGTTCACATTTTATATATCTAATATAATAACGCCTTAGTATCCTGCAGCTAAATAGGCATATTTATCTCTAACTTCTATTTAATATGGGGAATATTCTAAATTAATGGATTTAACAAGAGAATAAGAAGGTAAATTAGATATATCAAATATTAACACCTAATTTAATAATTCATCAAGAACAAATAAATAGTCTCCATTCTATGAAAATGCAACAGAAACAGGCTAAAAATTATTATATGTAACTTCACCTAAGAATATATAATTATAGGTCGAACTTATTGAAACAATTTCTATACCAGTATTTATTTCAATTATTGCAGCCATACTCTTACTATTATAATAAGCTGCATAAATATGATTATCGCCAAAATTTAAATTCTCTTTTTTTACAGGATTTTTAATATCTTAAATATCATATATAATCAATCCATCACTTTCACTGACAACAAATAATTTTGTAAAATCATCTGAAACTATTATATTATGTGCTATTCCCGTTTCTTCACTTGAAAACAATAGAATCGGGGAAAAAACAACAGGATAAGAATAAATATAAAACAAACTAGATTATTTATTAGAACTAGAAACTATTACAGAATTTTGATCTTAATTTCCCATTTATACATATTATGCAGAACTAAAGTCAGGTAAAGTTTATTCAGAAGCAGATTCTATATGAGATATTAATTTTAAGCTTCTTCTACCTAAAAATACAAAAATAAGCTAAATAAACATATTCTAAGAATTACTTAATTATTGTATTTTATTAAATTTTATACAAAAAAGTTTCCGTTTATTATTAACTATTTTTAAAATTCTGAAATTAAAATATATTTGATTTTGATAAAATTCTAAAATAAGAATTATCAGTAAATTAGATTTTCGTCTACTTTTAATAATATATTTTAAATGATACCAAACTAATGAAAAATCATCATATTTATATTTTTATCTTACTTTTTTTTATTAAATCCTTTTATTTTATTTCTTTTAAAATATTATTATTATTTAAAGGTTCATATTAGTACTTATATATTTTTTTTTCAATTTATTATTGCAATAATAAGTTTTAAAATATGATGATATAGAAAATCTAATAAAACTCCTTATATTCGGATTTTTATCTTTGAAAATAATTTAAGAAAATAGTAGGAGCAAGAGTAAATTTTTCATGTGAGAACTCTTTGACATTTTATTTTTTAATTAATATTAAAATGTATATATTTTATTAGAATTATATTTCAATTTAAAGCTTTTTTTAGAAAAAATACCAATTTAAAAAATTAAAAATTTTTAAATTTTACTTTATTTATGATGGAATGTTTCTAAATTTATCACATGATATAATTAAATACCCAAAATTATTATTAATACAGCCGAAATATTTTTAAATTAATTTTTGTTTTTCATTTTTTTATTATATGTTTTTTTTTTATTTTTGTTTAATTATTGAAATTGAATAAACAAATAATTATCATTTTGATAAACTATAAAATTAATTTTTTAAGTATTATAAATAATTATCAAAAGATCAAAAATTATTAATACTAAAGTTTAAATAAAATTTTTAAATTAAAATCAATCTGCGGATACTAGTAATTTTTGCAACACCTTGTTGAATAATATGTACAAAAATATTATATATATCTATAAAGAAGGTTATAATATCTGTATAAATTGGAATATATATAAATTATCTAAATACTAAGTAATATAATATATATAAAAAGCACCAAAATTATTTATGAAAATAAATAAGAATAAAATGCTTATCAATATATAATAAATAAAATATAAATTTTAAGACAGGTTGAATATACATTTACATTGAAGTATAGATAATACACATTCTCATATTTTCATAATAAAATATACACATTTAATAAACATTATCATTAACCAGCCAAAATATTTAAAATGTCATCATTAATTTTTTAATTCTGCAATTATTCTTCAGTTAAAGAAAAATTGTCTAACTATTAATTTTAATTAATTTCTTATTTTTGTAATTTTTTACTTATAGAAAAACCTAAAGTAAGAAAATAATTTTTTTTTTTGTAAAGTTTATAAACAACTTCTTTGTATACAAGCATTTTTTTATTTGTCCAGAAAAAAGAATAATCTAAAATTCTTTTGTTTTATTTCATAGCCTTGATAAAATTGTCAGTAGCTTCTTGAAAATAAAATGTTTTTTTTTATTAAAGACTTATTAAATGAATCAAATCAAGTTTATCATCTATTTTTTCTTTTAAATTTGATTAATTATTCAGTTCATTGAATTCATTTAAATATTTTTCGTATTAATGATAATTTTGTTTTCCATACTCAAAATAAAGCTAGGATATTTTTTTTTAATTTTAATATTATTGTTACTATTCATAGATGTTTATTGCCTCCACATATAATTAAAGTTCAAATAGTATTTAAATCCAATTTTCAATTACACTTGAATTTTATGGAAATATCTCATAGGCCAATTAAAACTTTTATATACTTTCATGCTATTAATAATCTTAAATTAAAGCTTTACCCCAATATTTATAAATTTCGCTCAATATAAATCTCTCATTATCTTATAATTTAATATTTTTTCCAAATAATTCTGTACTGGTATAACTTGTGCTATTAGACTCAATATCAGTAGAACCTTTAGAGCCATTTTGTTTTTCTTTTAAAAATTAATTATAACTTTTCTAAATTTAAATAAATAAAAATTAAATTTTATATTTTAATATACAATTATGATTCATATTCTTGGAATCATAGTAAATACTTTCAGCTAATTAGCAATAATGCATCACCATTGAATACTTACAGTTTGTGTAAAATTTTTAAATAATTTAAAGGTATAATTCAATGGAAGGTTCATTAAAAAGTTAAAATTAAATATCAACAACATCTTTGTGAGTTTTTTCTAGTTATTTATTTTTCATCATTGATCTTTATAAAGAATAGTTTACTACAGTATTATGTGTCATCTCGCAATTCTCTTATTCGTCAAAGTCTATGTCGAGATTTAAATCAACTTCATATTATTATTCTTCCATTTCATTTGATGCTTCTTATATGACTTTAATATTAGAATCAAAAAGAGGATGAGTTCGTGAAAAAGTTGGTGGGGCTGCTTTCGAGTATTTCTTTGGTTTGGTTTTTGAATGGCATAGTCCCATGAATTTTTTCTTTTTTTCTTTTTATATTATTTTTATTTATTTTCTTTTTTTAACTTTTCTAGTAAATTATATGATTTATTAATTAATTACACTACGTTTTTATGTTTTTCCATATATAAGATAAATTAATTTTATAGTAAAAATTATAATAATTAGTTTATGTCCAAAAAAATAAATTTATTGTTACAGATAACATTTTTTTTTTTAACAAATATTTAATATAATCAGATTAAACACATTTCATATAAAATTTAAATAGTTTATAAACAATATTATTACAAGGAACTTAGTTTTTATAAATATATTTAACTTTATATTTTAAATATAACTAATTTTTAAACCGTAATAATAAAAACATTTAGTTTAAATGTTTGAATAAAAATCATTAAAGTAATATTACAGTTAATCTTGATAATATTCTGGTTTTAAAAATAATTAATTATTCGTTTGATAAATAAAATTTAATATATAGAAATTTACTAAATACTAAAAAAATTAAAGTTTGATAATAAATTAATAGTTAAAAATTTTATGATGTTATTTTTGATTTAATATATAGTAAAACAAATTTTATAATAATATAGTTTTTTTTTTTGATTCTATATATATTAATGTTTAATAAAAATATATAATAAAACTTTCTTTTTATATAAAAATATTTGGCCACAGATTAATAATATCAAATTTGTTATACAAATTTCATTATTTTATTTTAAATATGTTAATATTGTACTAATACTTAACAAATATATAGTAAAAAATATTATTTTTTTGTCATTTAAATGCATATTTTTTTTATAATGTTAATTTATTATATAATAAAAAAAAATCATACTTTAGTTTTAGAATGTTATTTAAAATTTAATTTATTTTCAATATATTCTCATAAAACAGATTTTTACTAAATTTTATATTTAAATAAATAAAAAGTTTTTACTATTTTTTAACCTCATACTATATTTACAAAATCTATAAATTTTTAATAATTTCGATTTATTTTTTTATCTTTTTTACTAGTATATTTAATATTATATATTTATATCTATATAAAATAAGCAAAAAATTAAAAATTGTAACTCAGTAACGAAAATAAATTTTCGGATAATTTATAGAGTTTTAATTAATTTTTGAAAATAAGTTATCTTATTTTATTAAATTCAAATTTTACACATATTAATACAAATGATAAAATATATAACATACAAAGAAAAAAAAAATAATTATTTATTTAACACCTATACTGTTTTTATATTTGTTTATTAAAATTAAAATATTATAACCCTTTTATTTTGTAGCATTTTTTAAATTTAATCATTAAAATTCCTTTTTTTAATCTAAGATTAATTAATAAACATTATAATTTAAATATAAGTTATTAAAACTATTTTTTATATAATTATTATATTTTAATTTTAATAAAACAATTAATAATTGTATAAATTAATTTTTTTTATAATAATTAATAATACATGAAAAATTAATAAAATAATTAAAATTCTGCAATTAATTATTTCAATTTCATATATTATTAGTGTAAACTATTTTTAAAATAATATTAATTATGCTTAAAATAAACATATATTTTATTTTATTTTTAATTTTAAAAAAAATATACTATTATAATTCCGATTAGTCAGATAATAAATTTTAATTAAAATATAATTGTATTTATAAGAATATTATTTTTATAAAAAACATAAAACACTTAAATTTTTTCTAAATTAACTAACTTAATATTAACCAATACCTTTATATGTTTATATTTTGAAAATAATATTAATATATATTAATTTTTTATACTATGTTTATTTTTAAAATTTTTAAATGCGTTAATTGAAATTTGAATTAATAAAAAGAAAAAGCAATATAAAAAAATTAAACATTATTTATATATTTATATACATTTTATTATTCATTTTTTGAGATATATCAGTATTCCAACCGAAATTTCGAAATATTTTTGTATTTGTTTTTATTTTACTTTTTTATATATTCATATTCTTTATTTTTAGTTATTTTTTTTATTTTTTTTTAATAATATAGTTTGTAAATTTTATATTCTATAAAAATAAATTGGATTAAATAGCAAATATAGCTATACATAATACAATAAATAGTTATTTATAATAAAAGTTTAAATAGTAAATTAATAAAATTTAAACTAATATTAATCTATTATTTACAAGTTATATCCTTTATAAACTTTTATTTAAAGGTATTAGTTTTAATATTTGTACTATTACGATGCAGGACGTTCCAATTCAGAAGAATAAATGGATAAAATTCCTCTGGTCCACTAAAATAAAAAATATATAAAAATAAATATAAAAAGGGGAATCTAGGTAAGGATTTCAATAAATAATTCATATAATATTATTTTAAATTATAATTAATTCCTAGCAGGATTTTAGACGGGGAGAACGATTCTGATATGAGTTTTTTTAAAAATATTGAAAAATTAAAGTTTATTTTAGTAAAATTTCAAAGAATTATAAACTATAAAAATTTTTTTTTATATAATTTTTTTATTACTGAATATTTAATACTTTCGGTTAATTAATTATTATATTTTGATATTATTTTAAATCCTAAGAATAAATAAAATGCCTGAATAATATGAATTTGAATATACAATTAAATACTGGTTGAAAATACTCTAAACAACATAACATGTATTTGATAGGTTATATAAAAAAAAATTTTTTATTATTTAATGAAAAATATAGTAGTTATAATTATTGAATATTACATACCAAAATTAAACCGTTATATATTATTATTTAAATTATAAGTATAAAAATTGGGTCTAATTACATAATATTTCAAATTTAAAGCTTTTTTATTTAATTAAATTAATTACAAATAATGCTAAATTTCAGAAATATTTTTTTTTTATATGTAACTGATTTTATTTTTAAGCTCAATAAAAGAGTGTAAATTTAAACTTAATTAAAGTTATAAAAAATAAAAAAAAAAAAATAAAAAAAAAAAAAAAAAAAAATAAAAAAAAAAATAAAAAAAAATTAAATTAAAGTTGTATTAAAATATAAATATGAAACAATAATTATATATATTACTTATCCTGATATTGGGAATAAACTTATTTGCAAACGCAAATGCCAAATTGTAAAATTAAAGGTAGCTTTTTGACGAAAATTATAGTGGAGAAGAAATTGACTATGAAGGAGAAGAATATGATAATAATGAAGGGGAAGAATAATTATTATAAGATGATGAAAAAGTATTTGAAGGAGAAGAATAAAATGAATATGATGATAACGGAGAAGAATATGGATATAGTGAAGGTGAAGAAACAAACACTGAATAAATTTTAGAAGGAGAAGAAGTATTTGATGAGGGAGAAACTTAAAATGATAATGAAAATGAAGGTGAAGAATCAAATTAAAATGAAGAAGAATAAAATTATGAAGGAGAAGAATCAAATGAAAATTAAAATGAAGGGGAAGCTGAATTTGAGGGTGAAGAATTAAGTGAAAACGAATATAATAATGAAGGCGAGGAATTTATAGAAGGTGAGGAAAATTATAATGATGATGGAGAAGGTGAGAATGATGATTAATATGAAAATGAAGGCGAGGATTATGATGAGAATGAAGGAGAAGAAGAGGATAAAGAAGAGGAAGATGAAGATGAAGATGATGACCAAGATGAAGTTTAGGATTAAGATGGAAATGAGGAAGATGAAGAATAAAATGATGATAATGATAACGTAGGTGACAATTATAATAATGATAATGAAGGAAATATCGATAATAGTATTGATTCTATGATTATGAGGTTTAATATGTCAATAATTGTAATAAGTGCATTATCCTTATTCATTTTATATTGAATTTATAAATAATGATCTAACTTGTAAATTACTTATAATTATAATCATGTATATTTAATTTTTATATTATAACTTATTAATATAAATATTTAAAATTAGGTGAGCGTTTTTTTGGTATACAGTTGTACTAAAAAACGTTTTTTTGATATTAAATTTTTGAAAATTTCGTTTTTTGGTACAAATCTTTTTTTTTTTTCCGTTTTTATGGTACAAATTGAAAATTTTGCCTTTTTTTGGTTCAAAAAATTCAAAACTTATACATTATAAATAAAAACTATAATTATATTATTTATATATAATAATTTTAACGGAATCTTTCATTCTATAAGTATTTTTTCAAATTATCATAGGATTTTGTATTAAAAAATTTACAAGAGTTTAGCAAAATTTAGATATATTTTTGATTTTTTTATATTTATTTCAGTGGTGCTCTCATTCCGCTGAATAAATTAAAAAATCGTTAAAATTTGTTTACATATCCAATTAATTCATTTATAATTGGCTTGATAATATCATTATATAGTTTAAATAAAAATTATCCGAAAATCTAATATAGTATATATAAAGGGTTTCTCAAGCAAAACCGGAAAAATTATCTTATATACTATAATATTAATATATGTAAGGATTTATAATAATAAAATTAATTGTAAATATAGAGCTTTATTTTTGCCAAGCACCTTTAGTATTTATTATTTCTTTAATCCAACTTTGTACTTTAGAAAAACATTTTTGAATAATATTTTTTTTTTCTCAAAATAAAAAAAATTTACAACTTATTTAAAATATTATATTCATTTTTGATATTTTCCTAATATTTATGGAAATAACCTTTTATAGATACCAAATATTTTAAATGGAGCTAATAATACATGGCTCATTTTTTAGCATATTCTGGTATGCTGAATTTTTTTACCTACCTTATAGCCTTAAAAAAATACTCATATACAAGATATTATCAATTTTAATAGTTTATTATAGTAGTTTTTCCTCATTAGGAAATTTTGGCTATATTTTCCCTTCTCGAAGCTCTTTAAAATAAAATTATTTATTATTTTCTTATTAAATTCAAATATACCAGTCAGAAAAAGTAGATTTAATCATAGGATATGGTTTTTTATTAATGATTTTTAAAATTTCACTACCATTTTTTCAGAAAATAGAGCAAAAATTATGACGTTTTGAAATTATTATATTAACTATAAAGATTGGCCTTCATCTATCACTTTTTTTGTTTATATTTATTATATTTTTTTAGCTCATATATAAAAGTATTCAATTTGTGGCACATTAAAAATAAATAATTAAAACACATTAATTAGTATATAGATACAAATTTTTAAATATATAATTTATTAAATATAAATATAAAAAATTATTAATATATATATATTTTTGATTTTATAAATAAATACAAAATAAATCATAATTATAATATTTATCTTCATTTTATAATTAGCTTTTCTAATTTTTTGTATTCATTATTCTATCTAATTTTTAACTGTATATTTTGTTTATAATTATAAATAAAAAATTTAAAATATATATTTACCTAAGATTCATTTCTTTATAAATTCTCGACATAATTTAATTAAAATTTAATTAAATAATTTAATATTTTTATATTATTTCTGGAATAACATAAATATTTAACTATTTATGTGTATTGTTTATTTTTTGAGTAATATAATGAAAGAAATACATTTAGTAATTTAAAACATTATTATTATTGATGTTTATAAAAACTTATAATAACATAAAATATTGCCCAAATTAATATGTTATTAACAAGTATTTTTAATTTAATGTAAAATTATTTAAATAAATTTATTTAGTTATTAATAATTATATAATTACTATTTTTATAAAGACAGTATAAATTTGATTGATCTTGGTAAAAATATATCTTCTAATCTTAACTTCCACAACCAGGATGTTTCCCCTGCTCTATAGTTTAATGTAAATATACTCAGTAATATACTAGTAGATCTTTAATATTTTTTAGGAAAAAAAGAACATTTTGATTGTAAAAATTTTATACTATTTTACAATATACAATTTTTGATAGTAAAATGTTAGTATTTAATAAAAAATCATATTAATTGACTATTTTATTTCAAAAATTTATAATTTTAAATATTTTATTTTTTTAAAAAAAAAAAATCTAACTAATTTAAAAAGCTTATCCTTTTTATGACAAGGGAAACAATCCTGGTTACAACTAATAAATTCTTTATCCTAATTTAGACTAGTAATTTTTTTGGAGTCATTTTAATCCTTACAATAAAAATAATCGGAATTAAGTTTTATTTTACACTTGCTAATTATTTTCTATATTATATCTGGTTTGTAAAAATTTTCATAACAATCCCAATTCGACCAATACCCTTCTAATGTGTAAGTCATATTAAAATTTTTGCAAACTATATTTAAATTTTTGAGGAATAATAAAATTAAATTTTAATAGATTTAAACTTATTATTATTTTATATAAATATTATATACATTTACACTCGCCTTTCTTTCCATAAGTTTATATAGAATCCTAAAAACACTAACAAATATTGTCTTTATTTAAGTACATATCACCATAGCAACTCAAACAAGTATTTTAATCAGAACATGTCTCACAATTTTCATTGCACTCTATATAATAGAAATTAAATAAATAATAACATTTTTTTTTTTTATTAATAATTTATTTTAAATTTTAAATAATTTTAATTAAACCAAGTAATAAAATATTAACATTCCAGGGAAATAAATATACAATATGTATATTAAATTCTAAATTTATAATTTTCGGAAATCTAAAAATTGGAAGCAGCAAATTAGCCCATTTAATTATTACAAAAACGATATTAATTAAATATATAGACATAAGTTAATTTTATAAATATTGTAATTATTTACCTCCAATTTTAATTCTAATAGCCTATAAATTTTAATCACTACTTCCATTTAAATAAGAACTAGAAGCAATAAGAGAAACAGTTTAATCACTATGCTAAGTGTGGAAAATATGAGAATAACCAAAATGTTCTAATTAATACTAATATATAATACTATCATGCGGATTTCTATAAACCTAACAGTCCATTGGATTTGCGAAAAATATTACAGTTTTTTAATTTTAATTTGAATTATCACCCTTTACCCAAACAAAATCTTAATTTATCACTCCATATTCCAAACCATAAAAAAATTAATTCCCCATATTTCCAAATTAATTTGAATAGGTTTTTAAGCAAATGTATTGTATTACTCCATCACCATTATATTAAAAGGTAAAAATTGTGAAAATATCTTATACAGTATCTCCTGTTATTATAGAATATTTATTGGTATTTTCTATTTGAATGACTTTGTTCTGAATCCAGTTATAATCTTAAGTTAAGTCCTAAAATATTCCTTTATTTTTAGGCGTATCCCATGTTTCATTTCCTATTTTTTAGTTAAAATATAAATATTATTTTGTATTAAAATTAATTTTTTAAGTAATTTTGAAATGTATTTATCTTTAAAATAATTTATGGTTTTAAATTAGTTAGAAGGATATTTTCAAATAAAGAATTGTATTTTGTAATTTTTTAAACAGGTTTTTATGCTTGACTTGCTAATATTTTTTTAGTAAAATAATTTAATTCTACGCGAGTTTAATACTGATTTTTTCGCGATTAATTTTAAATGTTTTTTTTAAATTATATAAATTAATTGTTGTAAATTACATTTTAATTTGAATTCCCCTATAATACACTAATTTTAAAATTTAATAAATTTAAATATACTAATTTTTAAAAATAAATTACATTTTAATCTGGATTTTATATTTTCAAACATATATTTACACATTTTTTATATAATTTTAATATATCTTTGATTTTAGTACTAAAGTCGAATTAAATGTTTTTAAACAGCATAATTACACTTTTTTATATTTTGACGAATTTTTAATCCGTCAAGTCATTGTATATACACAACATAATATAGTATTAGGCAATAATAATCAATTAAAATATAAATAATGCATATAAAAAGAATCAACATATGCGTAAAAATTAGGATAAATTCCCACATATGATTTTTCAATTTATTTTAAGGTATATACTACAAATTATTTTTTTTTAAGCCAAAATTATTAAATTTGACCATATAAAAACTAATAATTGCAGAAGTAGAAAATTTTAAAACTTTATTACCAAAATTTATTTAAGATTAATATTCATTATTGCTGTCTTTATTAAATGTCTTTTTTAATAATAAAAAAAACAACCTAAAATTTCCCAATCAAATATATATACTAAATAAAATAGTAGATTAAAATCAACTATTAAGTAAAGTAGTAAAATTTTTATAAAATATATAAAAAAATATTATTATCTAGAAATGTTTTCTCCAACAAATATCAAATTTAATACTATTTTCTGATATTATCGGAATAATTCTCATCCAGCAATAAATATATTTTAAAAAAAGTGTAAGATAAAAATAAAAAATTCTTTATTCTTATTTAATATTTAAAAAAAAGAAATTTTTATACTGATGAATAAATTATTTTTTATTTCACTTATTTTTCACTGTTAAAAAACAAAAGAATCGTTCTAAAAAATAAATATTTATAAAACCCTCCTATAATTTAAATTTATAATTATTATTAGTATAAGTTAATCCAAAAAATAATATACTTATTGATAAATCTTTTTAATAATAAAATGAATTTATCTAATTACCATCAGAGTCAATGGTTATCTTCTACAATTCATTATTGGTATTTTTAGCAAAAATAACTGCATAATCATCAGAAAATGCCTCGATACTGAATAAATTTTCTTTAAAAGCAGCTGCTCCCAATTTCACATGATTTTTAATACTATAGGTACTTGTATCACTTATATCCAAAATCATTAAGTACAAATATAAAGGGGAAAAAAAATTTTAACTAATGACATATACATTGTTCTTTCCAGTTTTCGCTAGAATACTTAGAAAATCAGTGCCTGGAAAGTCATCAGGCTTTATTTAAAAAAAAATATTATATTAAATTTTCGATAAAATAATATAGTTATAATGAATAAGCTATATTTAATTAGATCTAATAAATTATTACTTAAATTAGAATAAAAAAATGGAAATAATTTATAAAGTTTTTAATGTTTAAAAAAAAGAAAAGTAATGAAAATGGAAAATGAAAAATTTAGGTAAATTGTAATTTTTTTAAATGGAATTTATTTATAATAAGAGAAAATAAAACTATTTTTATTTATTAATTAAACATTAATTTCCTAAAATTTTATATATGCTTATATTTATTCTGAGATGTAAAACCTTAATAAAAAATTAAAAAAATTGAAAATCTTTAAATAATTTTTTCTAATTAAAAAACTTATTTTATTTAATATTAAAATAACTCAGCCACGGAATTTTTATTTTTAATTTTTTAATAATAATATATATTTAATCTTCATTATTAACTAGATATCAACTAGATATTAATTTTTTAATTTTTTGTTATTTATTCGAAAATCAAATTAAATTTTTAAAATATATTTAATAACTTTTTTTCTTTATTTTAAAATTATAAATTTTATCATTTTAAAATTCCATAGCTAGAAATAAAACTAAAAATTGTTAAATAAAATATCATTCAAAGATTTTTAATAAATTATTCTTAACACATTAGAAAAACCTAAAATGATAAAAAGAATGTATAAAATTTTAACTACTTAAATCGGTGCTGATAGCCCTCTAGTAAAATTGCAAGTTTCATCTAAAAATCCAAAAAATACTTTTCTTATACTACCAACTTCACTAATATAAGCCAAAAAGAACTCTCCTTTAACATTAGTGTTAGTCAAAGAGTATTTATAATAATATTCTACTGAAATTGTTTTATTGCACTACTAGTTTCCTTTTATATTTAATTAAATTAGATAAATATTAAAAAAAAATTACAATTAATTGAAATTTAAATATAAAATTTAGTAGTATTTATATTATTTTAAAGCTAAAATTAAAGCAATAAAAAAATATTTATATATTTTTATTTTTATTTTTTTATTATTATTGTTTGTATTCTCTTATAATTTTATTCATTTATCTTTAATTATAAAAAAAATAAATAAGTATAATTCAAATAATTATCTATTTATTATGTATTTATTTAATTTCATAAGTTATATAAACTTATATAATGATATTTTTTTTCTTTTCTTTTTAAAGTATATTTTAAAAATATGAATTAAAAATAAAACAACTTAAACTGAAAAAATAAAGTCCTTTAAATTTCTACAAAAACCAAAAACCAGAAACTTAAAGAAAATCATAAAATATTAAATTAAACAAATCTTGCAATAAAAAACCCATTAAAAATTAACTAAAAGCAAAAATAATTAATATAAACAATAAAATAATAAAACAAAAAACTATTTATTTTTAATTAAATAACTAATAAATAAATTATTTACCATATTCATCCAAAACCTAAATCAAAATTTCTCCAGGATCATTATAACTTCTTATTATATTGATGTATCTTGTTTAGCTTAGCTATAAACTGTCAAAATACCTAGAATACCCATAATATGATATAAAATTCTATGTTATAAAGTCGTTTGTTATATCTACTTCTTGCCATTAATTTGTGTCTAGTTAAATACTTTAAATAAGGTTAAAAAGGCATATTACCCAGCAAAGGAATGCAATTTTGTTATTACACTATAAATAGCTAACTTTGATATTTCTCATTTAAAATGTGATTAATTTTTTATTTGTTATTTTATTAATTTTTTTTCAATTTATTTTCAATTTTTATTAATTTCTTCTGCTTTTTTTATTGTAATTCTGAAGTTAATTATGGGTTTAAATGTTTGAAAGGCAAATATTTTTAATATAGCTGTATAATAATTAATTTTAAAGTATAACTATATGTAATAAATTAATTAACTAATTTACTAATTTACTTGCAAATAATAAATTATTTTATCAGATTTTATAAATTAATATTAATTCTAATAGTTTTTTTGAACTATTCGATGTAAAATAAAAATTAAAATATAATTTTATTTATAGTTAAGGTGTTACATAATAATATTTTTATATCTTTATGATTTCTACAAAGAAATAATCAAACAACTTAGTATTTTTGATGGTATTAAAAAAAAATTTACTATTTAAAAATGTAGTTTTTTGTTGTTCTAGTAATTATTCTAAATAAAAGCAAATCATTGTTTAATAAAATTAAAATATTTTAAACAAATAATGTTTTTAATTAAATAATGAAAAATACAAGCTCATTATATACTATATTTAGCACAGTAAATGAAAAATTAATTTGTATATAAATATTATCATTTAAATTTAAAAAATAATTCATATTTTAAATTTACAGCTG
Source organism: Pseudocohnilembus persalinus (assembly GCA_001447515.1). NCBI lineage: Eukaryota > Ciliophora > Oligohymenophorea > Philasterida > Pseudocohnilembidae > Pseudocohnilembus > Pseudocohnilembus persalinus. Next base: position 536,114 of record LDAU01000154.1, read on the forward strand.
TATTCACTTCTTAATTATAATATTAGACTATAATTAAAAAGAAATAATATATTTAATAGAATAATGAATGCATAAACCCAACATCTTCAAACTTAAACAAAATATTTTCAAATAAATATTTTTTAACAAGAAAATTATAAATTATTATTTAAAATAAAAAAATGATTAAATTTATAATATTTTCTTAATAAATATTATAGAAAAATTAATATTAATTTATAAAATTAACTAAGCTTAAATGAAAAAAAAGAATATCATATGAGTAAAACAAAAAAATAAATATTATATAATAAATATGAAAAGATAGTAAAAATTATGATATCTGAAAATTTAAAACATAAGAAAAACAATTTTACCAAAATGACGAAATTTTGTACCAAAAAAATAAACTTTTAAAAAAAATAGAAAATATGTACCAAAAAAACAATTTTTTTTAAAAATTTGTAATATAAAACGGTCCTTATTTAAAATTATTGACCATTTTGCTTTAGATTATGAATTTAAATTCTTTTTAATTCAAAAAAAATAAATTAAATTTTAATATTTTAACTTTTTTAAATCTAAAATTTTATTAAATTTGAGGATTATTTAAATGAGTAAATTATAATATTTATAGACTATAATTTTATATTCATATTATTTATTAAATTTTTATTTCATTATATTAATGTAAATAAAAACATAAGAGCTAATTTATATAAAAATATTGATTTATTTTATCCATAAAGATAATCATCATCGTCATCATCCACATCAATAATTTCTTATTCTTCTCCTTCAAACGATATATTTTCTCCATCTTCTTCTCCCTCTACTTCCCCTTCTTCTTCACCTTCATATTCCTCATTTAAAGTTTTTTCATTTAAATAATCTACAATAAGATTTGACATTTCGTAGTTATTATTTTTATCGTAATGACTGTTCCATAAACTAATGCCTTTAATATTAATATCTTATTCTATTAATTAATTTAAGGCAGCTCTAATGTTGGAAGGCGAAATATAAAATGCGGAATTTTATCCAAACCAAGAGTTTTGAGTTGATAGTACAGTAATTATCAACTATTCTGATTATATACCCATAAAACCGGGAATTTAATAATTTTATTTTATATTAAGCCATCCTTTAATTATTTAAACCATATAGTCAGCACTACCCCTATCTTTACCAAAATAATCATTTCTATATGCTAAAACTTATATATAATCAATAAGAATAGGATTTTCAATGTATATAGGAACAAAATAATTCCAAGATTAATTTTAAGTTTCCAAACTATGATTTGGTACTAATTATGAAGGATACACTGCTAAATTATCAATTGTTAAAAATAGCAATTAATTTTAGCCTAATTTAGACCTTAGGTCTGAAAATAGACTAATAACCTATGCTGGGGTTTATTTGTATTATAATATTTACATATCAACACCATCAAGGTTATATTTATTAACAAATATATTCAAAGATTAAACAAAATTTATTTATGATTATTCTTATTAAAAAATTAAATCTAACTGATCATCTATTCCTCTTATTGAAATTAAAACCTTTTTTCCATTTGACTACCATTATCTTATTAAATTATTAGGAACTTAACCGTGATAAATAGAACCATCTTCTTAAACTTTTAAGAAGCTCAGAATAACATGAGTAGCATTCTTATTAACATCATTTTAATTAGAGTTTCCGCAAAATTCTTCTCCAAATCCACACCAATATACTACAAGAATATCTATGATAGAGGTATCATCATCATTTGATTAAGATTATTAAATTTAAAAATCTTTATCAATTTTAGCATTAGATAAATATTGTTTACCTTTATTTATTAAAATTTATTTTATTTTAGTTATTATAAGCTATAATTGTACAAATTAAGTTATATTAAAAAAAAATATATCGTAATTATAGTTTATTTAAAAATAATACTTTTTAATTTTTCATTATTTTTAAATAATGTATAATAAAAATTTAAAAATAATAAATAAAATCTAATCAATAAAAAAATATTTACTTATAAATAATATTTTAAATTTGATTAATTTTTTGAATGAGGCTAATGACATTTTTAATTTCAAAAATATCCCTATACAAAAATATTAGTAACTTTAATTTACCATAAAATACTTATTTACACATAATCCGAAAAGAAATATTAAAACATAAATTTATTAAAATAGAAATTATAAAACCATGTTATATTATGTAAATCAATTAACTGAGTTTAATATATAGATATGCTTAAAATGTTGACTTCATAAATTTTTTAGCTTTAAAATTCTTTTAATTTTAAAAATACCTTAAAAATTATAAATTTATTATATTATTAACCTAGTATTATTTAAAAAATATATAGTAAAAAAAAATAAAAAATTTTTTTATAATTATTCTAGTATAATTTAACTGTTTAATTATATTAAAATTCAATAAAAATAAAAATTAAAATTATATAACTTATATATTATATCTATATGCTTTAATTTACTTTGATTTGCAAGATAAATTTGGTAGCATACTAATAAAACTGTTATTAATTTATTCATTTGTCTTATGAAATTTATATTTAATTTTTTTATGTTATTTTTAATTATTTTTTTATTTGTTTATTCAAAAAATGATTTGACATTAATTTGCTCTAAAAAATTTTTTAAGTTAGTCAAAAAACTAATTTAATTAACATTTATTAAAAATTTATCAATTAAAAGTATTTTATAAATAGTTTTTATTATTATTAATTTTTATTTATACTTATAAAAAGTTATAAGATATAAATTTAAGAATAATAATTAAAGTTTTGAAAAATAATTTAGCATTTAAAGACCGATAAGGTTAAATATTTCAATAATAGAATTTGGAACATTAATTTTATATTTAAAATATTCGAGTAAATAAGGCATCAAAATATACAAATCAAAAAAAATTTAATTTTTATGAGTTTATTTTGAAATAAATAATCAGTTAGTTACAAATAATAATATATATATAATTATAGTATAAAGTATATAGTAGTAGTAGATAATTTAATTATATTGAGCTTTTTAATTAAAAAATATAAAATATTAGATTTCATAAATAAATAATATATAAATTTATACTAATCTATTCAATTCAATCAATAAAGAATCGCAATTAAAATGAATGATAAAAGTATCATAAATTCGCATTTATTAATATAAGCATCAATAGAATATGATTAATACTCCATTATAGATAATTACCTTGACAGAATCTACTTAGCTGTAACACTGGAAACTTCAAAGTCGTTTTGTTAATCATAAAAAGAGTTGTAAACATTAACTCCGGAAATAAATATACCTTTTTATTCTAATTTTTCTAAACCTTCTTTTAAATCTTCAGGTTAAATATAATATTGTCCAAGGTCTTATATCATTACATTTGGAGATGCTAACACACTTATTATTATTTTACTTTAAGGAATTCCTTTGAATTAGGGATTATTATGGTCATTTTGGGCATTTAACCAGCCTTCTACGACAGCAATCACTGAATCTACACTTCCAGGTTAGAAATTCATGAATTATTGATCATATAATTTAACTTAGACTAGATCAAAAGCATTAGGATTTTAATTGAAAATTGGAACTAGGTAATTTTCTACTCCTTGTCCGTTTTCTAAGTCAGGAACATCTTGATTTGAGTCTGAAATAATGGATTTACTATCAATTGTAATAATTAAAATTTATTCACTAGATAGTTATCGCTTAATAGATTCTAATAATTAAAGTAATTTGATTGGGGCTTATTCGTAGGAACTTATATTTAAATCAACACCTGATAATTACCATTAATTAATAAATGATAATAAACTTTCTATAAATACGTCCTAATTATCATAAATAATAGACCAGTCAACATCATCACCTCCTACCGATATTATCAGTTTTTATCCTTTACTTCTCCATTCTTCGAAAAGATCCATAGGTGCTTCTCCATCCAAGAAGACTTCTCCATTATCTCTAATAGAAAGATATGCCAGTAATATATGAGTAGCTTATGGAGATACATCATTAGAGTCAGAATCTTAACAGGATCCAAATCCACACCAATATATAGTAAGAATATTCTCAAATTCACCATCTGTAGGGTATTCTTCTCCTTCGAATCCATCAGTAACTTCTTCTAATGTAATGAATTATCTAACTCCTACATCAGAAATTTCGTAAGCATTTTCTTTATCAAAGTGAGAATTGTAAATATTTAGTCCAGCAATAAATATTCTTTCTTCAATTAATTTTAATAGTCCTTCATTTAAGCTATCCTAGTCTAAGAAAAATTCATCCATATCATCAGATTAATAAGCATCTTCTGAAGCAAGAACACTTAAAATTAATTTACCAGAAGGTAATCCTTTGAAATCAGGGTCAGAATTATCATTATTTTTATTAATCCATCCTTTAATTATTTAAAGCAATATCTCTTATTTATCTGGTAGCATATTCATATATGGGTGGGAATATACACTAATTTAAACTAGGTCAACAATATCTGGTCTTTCTTTAATTATAGGAACAAAGTAGTTAAACATTTCCTCTCCGTCTTATAATTATTATAAAGAATGAACAGGGAATTCCATTCCAGGAATAACAGTAACGCTATCAACAGTTAGGATCAATATTTAATCATTGGATAATTAGCCTTTAATGTCTTCTAGTAAGCTTAGTAGTCTTTCAGGTGGCTAATCATATGATCTGATATTAAGGTCAACACCAGATAATTACCATTATTCTAAGAATTACATTAGGCTTTCAACAAATTGTTGTTAATTATCGTAAACCATTGACCAATCAAAGTCCATTCCTCCTACAGAAATAATAAGTTTTTAGTCATTATTTCTCCATTCTTCAAATAGATCCATTGGTACCTCTCCATCCAAAAAGACTTCACCATTATCATTAACACTTAAAAAGGCTAAGAATATATGAGTAGCTTCAGGATTGACATCATTATCTCTTGAATCTTAACATGATCCGAATCCACACCAATAAATAGTGAGAACTCCTGGCATTTGAGATTCTCCATCAGATGGTTCTTCTCCTCCAGTAACTGCTTCTAATGTAATGAATTATCTAACACCAACATCAGAAATTTCGTAAGCATTTTCTTTGTCAAAGTGGGAATTGTAAATATTTAATCCAGCAATGAATATTCTTTCTTCAATTAGTCTTAATAATCCTTCATTTAAACTATCCTAGTCTAAGAAGAATTCATCCATATCATCAGATTAATAAGCATCTTCTGAAGCAAGAACACTTAAAATTAATTTTCCAGAAGGCAATCCTTAGAAATCAGGGTCAGAATTATCATTATTTTTATTTACCCATCCTTCAACTATTTTTAGCAATATTTCTTATTTGTCAGGTAACATATTCATATATGGGTGGGAATATACACTAATTTAAACTAAGTCGACAATATCTGGTCTTTCTTTTATTATAGGAACAAAGTAGTTAAACATTTCCTCTCCGTCTTATAATTATTATAAAGAATGAACAGGGAATTCCATTCCAGGAATAACAGTAACGCTATCAACAGTTAGGATCAATATTTAATCATTGGATAATTAGCCTTTAATGTCTTCTAGTAAGCTTAGTAGTCTTTCAGGTGGCTAATCATATGATCTGATATTAAGGTCAACACCAGATAATTACCATTATTCTAAGAATTACATTAGGCTTTCAACAAATTGTTGTTAATTATCGTAAACCATTGACCAATCAAAGTCCATTCCTCCTACAGAAATAATAAGTTTTTAGTCATTATTTCTCCATTCTTCAAATAGATCCATAGGTACTTCTCCATCTAAAAAGACTTCTCCGTCATCTCTAATAGAAAGATAAGCTAAGAATATATGAGTAGCTTAAGGATTGACATCGTTATCTCTGGAATCTTTACATGATCCAAATCCACACCAATAAATAGTTAATACCCCAGGTTTTTATGATTCACCATCAGATGGTTCTTCTCCTCCAGTAACTGCTTCTAATGTAATAAATTATCTAACGCCTACATCAGAAATTTCATAAGCATTTTCTTTATCAAAGTGAGAATTGTAAATATTTAATCCAGCAATAAATATTCTTTCTTCAATTAGTCTTAATAATCCTTCATTTAAACTATCCTAGTCTAAGAAGAATTCATCCATATCATCAGATTAATAAGCATCTTCTGAAGCAAGTACACTTAAAATTAATTTACCAGAAGGTAATCCTTTGAAATCAGGGTCAGAATTATCATTATTTTTATTTACCCATCCTTCAATAATCTTTAATAAAATTTCTTATTTGTCGGGTAACATATTCATATATGGGTGGGAATATACACTAATTTAAACTAAGTCGACAATATCTGGTCTTTCTTTAATTATAGGAACAAAGTAGTTAAACATTTCCTCTCCGTCTTATAATTATTATAAAGAATGAACAGGGAATTCCATTCCAGGAATAACAGTAACGCTGTCAACTGTAAGAACCAATATTTAATCATTGGATAATTAGCCTTTAATGTCCTCTAGTAAGCTTAATAATCTCTCAGGTGGTTAATCATATGATCTGATATTAAGATCAACACCGGATAATTACCATTATTCTAAGAATTATATTAGGCTTTCAACAAATTGTTGTTGATTATCGTAAACCATTGACCAATCAAAGTCTATTCCTCCTACAGAAATAATAAGTTTTTAGTCATTATTTCTCCATTCTTCAAATAGATCCATAGGTACTTCTCCATCCAAAAAGACTTCTCCGTCATCTCTAATAGAAAGATAAGCTAAGAATATATGAGTAGCCTCAGGATTGACATCATTGTCACTGGAATCTTAACATGATCCGAATCCACACCAATATATAGTGAGAACTCCGGGCATTTATGATTCACCATCAACAGGTTCTTCTCCTCCAAGGCCTCCAGTAACTGCTTCTAATGTTATAAATTATCTAACACCTACATCAGAAATTTCGTAAGCATTTTCTTTATCAAAGTGAGAATTGTAAATATTTAATCCGGCAATAAATATTCTTTCTTCAATTAATCTTAATAACCCTTCATTTAAACTATCTGAGTCTAGGAAGAATTAATCCATATCATCAGATTAATGAGCATCTTCTGAAGCAAGAACACTTAAAATTAATTTACCAGAAGGTAATCCTTAGAATTCAGAGTCAGAATTATCATTATTTTTATTTACCCATCCTTCAATAATCTTTAATAAAATTTCTTACTTATCGGGCAACATATTCATATATGGGTGGGTATATACACTAATTTAAATTAGGTCGACAATATCTGGTCTTTCTTTTATTATAGGAACTAAGTAGTTAAACATCTCCTCTCCGTCTTATAATTATTATAAAGAATGAACAGGGAATTCCATTCCAGGAATAACAGTAACGCTGTCAACTGTAAGGATCAAAATTTAATCATTAGATAATTAACCTTTAATATCTTCAAGTAAGCTTAATAATTTCTCAGGTGGTTAATCATATGATCTGATATTAAGATCAACACCAGATAATTACCATTATTCTAAGAATTACATCAAACTAGAGATAAAGTTATCTTAGTTGTCATAAACCATTGACCAATCAAAGTCCATTCCTCCTACAGAAATAATAAGTTTTTAGTCATTATTTCTCCATTCTTCAAATAGATCCATAGGTACTTCTCCATCCAAAAAGACTTCTCCGTTATCTCTGATAGAAAGATAAGCTAAGAATATATGAGTAGCCTCAGGATTGACATCGTTATCACGAGAATCTTAACAGGATCCGAATCCACACCAATACATAGTGAGAACTCCGGGCATTTATGACTCCCCATCTTTAAGTTATAAGCTTCTTTGATTTTCTTTATTAATATATAAAAATTTATTATTATAACAATTTAGAATGATAAAAAATATTGTAAAATTTATTTACAAGAGGCACTTATAGAAGGGCTAAAAATCATAAAGCCTATCAAAAATGCTGTTAACAGCAAAATTAGTCTCATATCTATAATATGAACTTTTATAATTTTTTTTAATTTTTTTTTTTTATTTAATTTTATTAAAAATCATTTCATATTTTTGGATTTATAATTTCATAATTTTTGTTTAAAAACTATATTAAAAACAATACTATATCTTAAATTTTAGCCTAATTTTAAAAATATCTCTTATATTTTTAACTGTTATTTCTATAAATATTTTATATGAATCAACCAATTTATCATAAAAATACACTTTTTTAAGTATAAAGAAAATCAACAAATAAATTAAATTCAAAATAAAATAATAATTAATTATCTAAAAAATATCATATATATACATTTTTTTAAACTAAATTTAAAATTACATTAATAGCTTTCGTATAATAGATTAATTAATATATTTAATATTTAATATTGAATATATATATTAATAGAGATATTTATTATTTCCAATTAATTTGTTTATAAATAACATTGAAATTTTATACTTTACTCTAAAAACACATATAAGCTGATATTTTATAAAAAAAAATATTTTTTAAAAAGAATTCATAATTATATTTTTATAAAATTTTTATTTTTTTTTCATACATTTTTATAATTTTATCTTATTTTGATATAAAATATATTAATTAAAACCAAAAATACAATAATTACAAAAAATTGTTATTGATACAGAAGATTAAATAATTGACATTTCATAAATTTATCTAATTTTTCTTTTTCAATATTTTCATAGTATTTACATTAAAAAATTATTAGGTATTTATTATTTTTAGCTCAATTAATACAGAACAATTAAAACAAGAGGTGGTAAAATAATTCAATATATTATTAGGAAATATATTTTATTATTATTAAATGCAAAATAAATTAAATTTATATTATTTAAGAATTAAATGTAAATTTTAAACTATCTATAATTTAATAATTCAATAGTTAAAAAAAATGTCATTTTGATTTTTACTACTATTTATTGGTAAATAAAAATAGTTACAAAACAAATTATTATCGCAAAAGATATTAATTAGTCAAAAAGTATTAAATAAATCAAAGATATTAATAAATATAAAAAACACTAAAATATAAATTTTTATAATTGATTTTGTTATTAATTAATAGATACTTGTTAAAACATTTGATATATCATAATATATTTTTAGTATATATTAGTATAATACTTTATATCGAAATTATTTGAGTAAAAATACAATATATATATCGAAAACTATGATTTAATTTTTATATTTCAGATAATAGAAAATAGTAAATTAATCAAACATTGAAAAAATAATAAATTTATTTAATTAACTAATATTTAAATTTATTAAATTAACAAAATATCTATGTTATTTTTTATTATTTAATTACAGTAAATTTATTTTTAAAAATATAAATTTCAGTTTGATGATAAAATTTTTTATTAATTTATTTTTTATAATAACAAATTAATTTAAGATCCGCATATAATTATAAATATCTTTTAAATCAATTGCTGAAATTTTATATAACCTAAATTAGCATAATATAGGATATTAAACTTGTATATATATTAAATATCGTCCATGTAAATTTAGTAATTGACTTTTAGTTTCATTGTTTTTGATATATTTTATTATCCTGTATTTTGAGTTTAAATATATCTTTACTAAAAATTAAATATAATATTTTTGATTAAATATAGAAATAGTTTATAAAATATGAATTTAGTTATTTTTATCGAAATAACTTTAAAAAAATAATTATTTTATTAAATTGTATAATAATAACTATTTATTAATGGCATTTAGTAATAGTAAAATGATATTTACAATTAATTATTATTAGAAAATAATAGATTTAACTTTTTTATATAAAATATAATAATAAAGGAAAGAGCTTCAAAGATTTTTTATATTTGAAATAATTAAACTTTCCTAATTTTTTAAATATATATTGAAAAACTTTAATAATAATTAACACATCATAATATAATAATAAAATATAATTTATTGACCTTTTTATATAAATTATATATAAGTTAAATATAAGCTATTCTTAAAAAATGTATTTTATATAATAGATTGTTTAAATCGATGAACTTAAATTTAAAAATGTTAATGTATAGATATAAACAACTTAAGTCTATCTAATTATCATATATTTTTCGAGCAATTATTAAGTGGCTTATATATTTTACTACTTTGCTCAAATATTTTTTTTGTACATTGTCTATTTTTTAGAGGCTGCAAAAAAAAATGAATTAACTATTAATAAAATAAGGAAAAAATTCAATTTATGTACTAAGATATGCTTTTATTTTTAAATTTGACAATTATAATCATTTATTTAATGTTATTTTACGAACAAAAATGAAAAAAACAGAATTAGTATAATTTTTTTTATTTTCACATATTTTTTAATAAATTTTGTTTAAGAGACAATTTTTAAAATCTCTAGAAATAAATTTTAAATTAGGAATTGTTAAATCAACTGTACCATTATATTTTCGAACAATCATTATTAAAATTATATTTTAAATATCTTATTAGGACTATGGTTAAATTTTAATATTTCCAATCATTTAATAAATTAAATATATCAGCTAAATAACCTAATTATAAACAATTAATTATTTTTTATTGGATTAAATATTAATACAGGGTTTTCCTGAAAAGTAAATAATTTGGTAACTTTTTTAGTTTTACCATATAAATTTAAGTATCCTTTATTCCACAAAAATATAACACATGTATTATTGTTATTTTTTTTATGGATAAATAAATTATTATGTTTATAATTTAATTATAAGGTAGTAATTAAAAAGTAAACGAAAAATATATATATTACCCCAAAGATAAAAAAAAATTTTAAGTAAAATTAAATAATTAAATAGTTATAAAAATTATATAATATTATTATAATGTAGCATATAATTTCTTTTATAAATTGTTTTTAAAATTATAATTTTTTATTATTATCTAAATTAATAAAATCTTTATACATATTTTTTATTTTTGTCCTATGATTTTTTATATTGATCAAAGTCCAAAATTTTAGGGCTTACTAAAAAAAAATTGAACGATAACGATTTTCGAGAATATAAAGAAATTCCATTGTTTTTTTCAGATCGATTTAATTTCGATAATTACATAATTTTTCAGAATATAAAATGATAAATAATAAAATTTTATATAAATATAATTAAATTTTACCTTTTTGATTTTCAAAATTACATATCTTTTTACAAATAGAAATTTTAAATATTTAAAATATTCAAATTTTAAAAATTTAGGAAAAAATAAAATTTTAATATATATTATGGATTTAAAGTCAAATTCATATGAAGAAATTGAATTAACTTTACAAATATGATAAAAATAAAATATTTATGCCTATTAATTTTTTAAAAATTTAACAGAATATTCCTTTAAATAAACTAAATATATATTAGAATAAATATTTTTATGTTAATAAATTATCAATTTAAATATCAATGATATTTAAAAAAATTAAAAGTATTTTGGTGCAAACGCGATTTTTTTCAAAATTGAGGAAAACCCTGTATAGTATACTTTAACCAAATCGATATAAATAAAATTATAAAATATTCTTTAAATGCATATTATAAAGTATATTGATTTGTAAAGTAATTTAAAAATAAATTTATCATAATTATATACATTTATATTTATAAGATAATTTTATTAGTAATTTAATTAAGTAGGTATATTTTTCCCCTTATACTCATATCACAAGCCGTGCAATTATTTTATAAATATAATTTTTAAAATATTGAAAAATACAATTATAATTTTATTTCGGTTATTATTTAGAAGAAGATATTAAGATAAAATTTTAATTAAAATTTATTTTATTATTTATTCGGTTGATCAAAATTTAATTATTCAGGGAGTATTTTGATTTTAACTTATTTTGATATTAATTTGCGATATTTTACATACATTAATTAAGGAGTTTAAAATTAATAATAATTTAAAATTAAACTACTCCCTAGATAATTAAATTTTGATCCAAAATCAACCGGGATAATATTAAAAATTAGTTATGATTAAGGTTGAGTAACAATATATAGATCTATATAAAAATATATTTATAGGCAAAAATTACTATTTAAGAGCACATAATAACTTATTACAAATAATTTAATATCTCCAATATTATGTATTAATATTTATTAAAAATTAAAAATAATTAATTCATAAAAAACTTATTTATTTAAATTTAATAAATAATTTTAGGTATAATTAAAAAATTATACATTTTTTTCTTTTTAAATAAAGAAAATAATATTTCAAATATTTATATGCTGTAAATGATTAATAAAATTTTTTTGTAATCTATGCTATCGAATCTACAAATTTTTTTAACCAGATTTAAAATCCCTAGGGGGTTTAAGCTTAAGATTTAACAATCTATAGTAATTTTTGATAAAAAATTATGAAAATGTAGAGTACTTATAAATAAGAAAAAAGTGTTTATTAAGCTAAAATTTTTTTCTAACTTAATTAATCCTACTTATTATTTAATAATATACTCTTTTATTCTATTTACAGTTTTTTTAAATATCTTTAGATTTTTTATATAAAATCTATATATAGATTTAATGAAATTTAATATCTTATTAATTTTTACATATAAATTATAGTTATTTTTTACTTGTAAATAATTTGCTCAATAATTATCATATTATATATACAAAATATTATATTTTTTCATTTTCAATATATATTTATAATTCTAATTTACTTATTAAGTGCATTTTAAATAATACATATTAAAATATTATACTATATAAAATTATTGTTAAAATAAAGGTTGGGATTTTTCTTAAATATAATAAAGACTTCTAATTCTAAACAAGAATTAATAAACTTAAATAAGAAAATATACAATAATAAAAAAAAAGACACAAATTTATATTAATAAGATGGGATTTTTAAAACTAAAATACATTTTAATCGTTGTGCTTTTGTTAAATTTTGTCATTTGTTACTTACCCTGTGGAGATAACGAAAATGTAAAAGATAATTGTTAAGAATGTAATGTGGAAGGATCTGAATTAAATTTATTTAATAATACTTGTATGTGTACCTAGCATTATTATATTGATGAAAATTAAGTAAGTTGTAAACCTTGTTTTATTTATGGTGACAAATGTATAGAATCATGTCCAGAAGGAACAGTATAGATATATCTTTAAACTAAATAAATTTTACAAAACTAATATTTTATAATTTTTTTCAATTTAAAAATTTTTAATAGACTGAAAATAAGGATTATTATATTTGCGAAAATGGCAAAGATGAAAAGTTATAAAATAATGATTAAACACATATAGTGATTATAGGCGCTATAATAATAGTGGTTTAATTATTATTATCGTTGTCTCTTTACAATTATTTATATACAAAATTAAAATAATCCTTTATAAGAGATTCTAAAGTAGTTCATGAATTATCTCCTGAAGAAAGATAATATTTATAAGGATAAGGGGTTGAGGAAAGGTTTGCCCTTGATTATAGTTAAGATGTAATATCTAAAGGTAAATTGCTTTAATCTTAGAGTAGTGATTTAATTGAATGATAAATTTTATATATAATTAATTAATTATTTTTAAGTTGAATTTTATTTATATTCTTCTCTTATAAATATTTTTTAGTATTTTGGTTTAGTATTGTAAATATAATTTTTATAATAATATAAATTAGGGTTAATAAAATCTTTACTACATTTTAAAAAATAGTATAACTTATAAAATTTAATTAAAAATTATTAAACTTTAATAAATTGATTTATTTGCTAGATTTTATATATAAGCTTAAGTGTAATTAACATAGTTTAATTTAAATAATATTTATCTATGGACATATAATTTTTAAATAGGTTAAATATAAAATATTTATAAATAACTTTCAGGTAATGAAAGGTATAAAATGTAATAATATTTCATAGAATTATAATAAAATATTGAGAATATATATTATTTTTATATTTAAAAATTAAGCTATTCTTGTATATTAGATAAATTATAGTATCATCACTTTTTATAAATTTTTTTTTTTCTTAACATATGGATAATGTTATTTTATAATATAGATTAATATTTATTATAATTGCGTTTAATGTATTTAATAATGTTAGTTTTATTTATAATTATCAATATAATAATTAATATTTGAAAAATTATTAATTTCTAATTTTTAATATTAATTCATAAAAATAAATGAAATTCTTATTTTTAATACATTTCTCTTTATTTTTACATTTTTCTTTCTTTACAAAAGATATTTTATGTTAATAATATGCAAATTAAAAGGATGATTAAGATAGCACAATTTTTTAACATTTAAATAATATTAAAAAATAAATTTAATATTAGAGTGATAAATTATAAACTATTTCGATTATAAGAAAGGAAAAATTATAGTAACTAAAAAACTCATAGTATTAATTAAGTTTATATGAAAAGTTAAGATAAAACTACTTATAAAATTTTTAATCTGATACAATTATTAATGTAAATTTTATAAAAACATTAAAATTAAAAAATAATTTTGATTATTTTTAAAATATTAGAATGACATATTTATAGAATAATCTGATGAAATATATACTGAAGATGAGTTCATTTTAAAAGAAAAATTTTTAAAAGATGAACTGAAAATGAAATTTAGCCAAAAGGTATATTTTTTTAATAATTATTGTCATACTAAAATATAAATTTTAATTATGAGTATATCCAAATTTTATTTTGTTTATTTTTAAATTTTGATTAAAAGTTTATATAATAGTACAGTACTGTACATTTATTTTAAATTTATTTATTATTAATTTATATCAAAATATTTAATGAATATTATAAACAGATTAAAGGGCACAAAATTAAATAAATGGAATTTATAAATTTAAAATAAGGAAGGACATTAGATGTTTCAAATGCATATTTATTAATAGCTATAACAGATGATTCTAAAATTTTGACAATTGACCTAAAAGTAATCAAATCAAATAAATATTTTATACATCCTATTATATATTAAATATAAAGAGTCTATTAAAAATAGGAAATACTTATTAATTACTAATTCATCAATTAAAATATTATTTAAAAAAAAATTATTATCATTTTATTAATCCTATAAGTTGTGGCCGAGATAAGGGGACTTTATTTTGGACTATTTATAAAATTTATTCTACGACTTTAATACAGTTAATATTTATTATTTTTATAATAATTTATACATGATTTTTATATAGTCCGGACTAGAGGGCCAAGCGAGTAAATTAATATTTCTCTAGTCTGGAGTAGGTGGCCCACTCTCCTGGTATATAGGCCTCTCGAAGTTCCCTATTTCGGCGTACAATATATATATTTTTTTCCTAAATTTTTAAAATTTTTATATATTAAAATATGGGTATTTTGATATCCTAAAAGATTAAATTTAAATTTTTTTATACATAATTTTACTTTATAACATTTTATAGTTTAGAAAACTCACCTATTATTTATATTATATTGATCATAAAATTACATTGTAATTTTTATAATCATTAAAATCGGTATCGCGCGAATTTTTATCTAAACTCTTTATATTTTGGACTTTAATCAATATAAAAAATCTTAGGACAAAATAAAAAAAAACATAAAGATTTTTTCAATTATATAATAAAAAAAAGATTACGATTTTAAAAACAATATATAAAATAAATAATGTTATATTTTACAAACTACATTTTAATTAAATTTAAAATGTAAATTTATTTTTATTCATTAAAATTAATAACTATCTGCCCAATATATAAGTAGGATAATAATATTATTTTTACTTAATTATTAACATTACAAAATTAAAGGGAAATCTAAAGGAGGTTTATGACCCGGGCCACAAAATATATAATTGGACTTTTCAAAATTAAGATGACGAAAATTTAATTTCTACGTTTGGGTACGATTGGAATTTAAAAAACCATGTTTTAAAAGTAGAGGCTAAAGAATAAATTATTCAGATAGAAGCTGATCCATAATTAGTTGAATAAAGATTATAATAACATATTTAAGAATTTAATTAAAGAAAAATGAAGTATATCAGTTATGAAGAAAAAATGTAACTTTTGGATTAAGAATTGAAAGAATTAGAAATACAAGTGAAATAAGAACTAAAATAAGAATAAAAATAAATACAATATGATATTTCGATTAATTTTTTAAATGAGTTTAACATTCTTTCAAATAATTTTTTTAGCAATTCTACCACAGATATAAGAAAAAATAGATACAAAAAAACTGAAGAAGAAATTGCTGAGGAAGAATGGCTATAAAATTTAACTTAATAATAAAAATAAGAAATATAAAATAGTTTAATTCCATTTGAAATAAATAACCCTCCAGTAAAAATAATGATAACATATATTTTTATAATAAAGTTAAATTTTTTATTGTTTTAAAATAAGGAAAGTTGCGAGTATATTAGTAGTTTTATGGGATTTTATACTCGTTAAGAGAAAATGTTTTATTTTGGTGATAAACAAGGTTATGTCCAGTAAATATTAAAAAATATCATATATTATTAAATTGGTTATACCTCCTTCTTGTATATAATTAGCTTATTATAACTTTGTTTAAAATTTTTTTTTTTATTTTTTTCATATTTCAATATTTTGAATTTTAATAATAATCATTTAATATAAATCATGCCATTTTTAATAATATTTTGATCTATAAGACTATTTAATAATCTATTAGCTCGAATTATATAAGTAATATAATAATGATTTCAGAGGAGGTATATCCACTTTTTTGACCTTAAAAATTAAAAAATATTATATACTAATTTTTTAAATTTAGTGGTTATTACAGGAATGGTACAAGATATGGAAAAGGCAGGATATCAGTAGACCCTATTTTATTTTTAGATAAGCACTCACCATAACCATTTTATATTAGTAAATATATATAATATTTTAGTTTATTTGAATTATTTATTTTTTGAAAAAATTTTAGCTAAAAACAGAGCAGGGTTTTTTAATTCTTATAACCTTTAAATTGCTAATCCAATTTGTTAAGAAGTAAATATTTTATTTAATATTTAAAGATAAAAAATTATATCTTTATAATATTTCGATAATTTATAGACTGCAGAAGAAATAATTCATTACAACAAAGAAGGAATACATAGTTAAACTTTTTTTTTGCTTTTAAAAAACTTAGATATAATTATTTATGAGTCAAAAAATCAAAAACAGTAGTGTTCAGGTACTAAAAATATTGAATTTGATAAAAATAATAATAAATTTATTTTTTAAATAGTACTGATGAGACTTGAGGGAAAAGATAATGAAATTTTTTCTTAAAAACTAAACCCTGATAATTATAGGATATAAGTTTTTTAAAATAATTTGATATTACAGAATTTAGATTAATAAAAGGTATATTTTAATATCATTATTATAAATAAAATATAATAATAAATATGACATTTATATATATTTTATCATGGGCGTTTAATATGATATAACATTATATAAATTACTTAAAATATATTTATTATATTATTTTATTATTATAAATAATTAATATTTCACAATTAATAGGCAAAAGTCATTAATATAACTGATTACAGATCAAAACCTATAGAATTATACGAAGACTATGGATTTTATTTAAACGGATTAATTCCTCCAATAAATACTATACCTAGAACAAAAGAATCAGAGAACTCTCTCTATTTATACAAGTATTTAATTTTATTAATTATTTACTTTTTTTATGAACTATATAAACATAATTATAAAAATAGATCGTAAAAACATAGCAGTAATTTAGGAATCATAGTTTATTCCCATAATATAGATAATGATAGTTACATATATTTGTACGAATTGCACACTGAAAGCCCAGGATTTAGCTTTAATTTTTTTGAAAATATGAGATTTCCAATGATATTAGTTGCTGTTATAATTTTGTTTATATTCAAATTTTGGAAAAAGGTAAATTTATATTATTTATTATTATAATTTATTTTAGTATTTGAATTAAATATATTAATATCTATTTTCATTTATTATTTTAAAGTTAAAAAATTTTTTATTATAAACCATTATATAAAATAATCTATAAAATATTAATTAAAAAAGCATTTTAAAATATAAAATTATTTCACATCATTTTTCTAATAATATATAATAATGATTAGAATATTTAATCTAATTTTATTATTGATGTCTAAAATTTATTAAAAATAAATAATACAAGTAGAATTTTATAAATTATTAGAAAAACAACCAATTTTATTTTAAATATAAAAATATATCAATATTTAGGAGAAAGGGTAAGGAAATGTTGATAATTCAAGCTTTGATAAAGAAAAAATAGATGAATGGATACAAAATTTTGGTTAAAAAAATAAAACAGATTGAATATTTTCATATATAAAAAAAATATAATTATTTAATATAATAAATTGATATTTAATTTCAAAAAATTTCTAATATAATATTTAAATTAATTTTTTTCGTAAATCTTATTTTATTTAGTTTATTAATTATTTATTTTAAAATTGTATTTTAAAAAAAATATAAATAAAATATAATTATAATAAAAAAGATACAAAATACATTATATTTAAATATCTTATAAATAGAATTATAAAGACATGATAAATTAAGCGAACAAAATTAAAAGTTTTGGATCATATGTGTTTATCATATTATTTTTATTGCAAATAATTTTATCAAATTCGGTTTTATTAAATTAAGAAAAAAATAGAGTTTTAGTAATAGTCGATAGTAACACATATTTTAATTCACATTCATTATTATTCTAAGATTTAGAGGGTAAATAATGATATTTACACAATTAAAGTTTATTAATATATTTTTTTTAAAAATATTTTAGAAAGCGGATATGATGTAAAATTTGGTGGATTAAATTCTGTAAATTTAAAATTATAAGAATACGATGAATATATATATGATCATATGATAATTTTGGCAACAAGTGAAATGAGTATATATTATATTAAATAGTTTTTATATTGTTTAGTAATACTTTTTATTCTAAAGCTGATAAAGGATTATCATTAAGAAAAATATTAGACTTTTATGATGCTGGTAATAATGTTTTTATTGCTGGAGATATAAACACCAGTATATCATTTAGAAAATTATTTAATGAATTTGGAGTTGAAGTTGATTCATATGTAAAATATTTAATCTTTTCGAATTCATTAATTCAATTAATTATAAATTTTATTATTTTTATAAAGGGAACATAAATTTGGGATGATTTTAATAAAGCAGATTTTACTAATGACAATAGCATTATATTTACTAAAAATGCAGCGTTTAATTAGTAAACATTTGGAGGTGAAACTTAATTTCCAATTTTATATAAAGGAATCTCATTAAAAATTCCTAATACCGATAAAGTATTAAAATATTTAATTCGACATTTTAAATGAATTTACATGTATATAATTTTAGGTTTGGCCAATTTTAAAAGCTGAAAATACCGCATATAGTTTTAATTCTGAATATTAGAAAATTTCGATATAAGGACATAATAATGTTTTGGTTGCAGCCATATAATCAAGAAATAATGCAAGAGCTATTATAACCGGTTCTTTGGAAATGTTAAGCAACAATTATTTTTTGAAAAAGTAAAAATTAAAAAAAAATCATAATTTATATAATATCAATCATATGTTTTATTTATAATATTTTACTATAGCAAGTATTCCAATAGATAATATGTTAAAAATATATTATAATGGAACTTTTAAGAAAATGGGATTTTGAAAGCAGAAAATATCAGACATCATAAAGAAGGAGAAAATGATATACCTTTTTCTTATAAGATTGAAGAATAAATATATTATTATATTGATATATATAGATGGGATATTTAAATGTAATAATGGGTGCCTTATATATGCAATGACCACCAAATTATGCTCGAATTTATTATGTTAGATCCTTATTATAGAGTGCCATTAATATAAGAAAATGGAACGTCTCTTTATAAAACGAGTTTCAAAGTATACTTATATTTTTAAAAAATGTTTATTTATTTTTAAAATTTGTATAGGCTCCTGATGTTTATGGTGTATTTCAGTTTAATATTTAATACAATTATCCTGGATATAGCTTTTTAGATGAATAGACTAAGGTGGGATATTATATGTTATTTATTCTTTATATTAATACAAAATTGATTAAGTATGAAATTTATTGTAATAATTATATTAAATTAGGTTCCTGTAAGACCTCCTAAGCATAATGAATTTGAGAGATTTTTACCATAAGCTTATCCTTATTATACTTCAGCATTTTTATCTATCGGTGGATTTTTTGTTTTTATGGTATTTTTTTTGTATGATTCCGAAAAATAAAAAGTTAAATCTGAATGATGGGAAATCTTTAATAAATCATAATCAAAATAAAAATATTGTTATAATTAGTATACTATATACTAATATACCAGTAATCCAATTATAAACTAATTGTTTAAAACCTATAAAAATATAAAATTATTATTTTTTTATAATATTTATATTGAAAAATTATAGTATTGTTATATCGTTAATTAATTAATAAAATTTAAATAAAAAATTACCAAATACTTTCCAAAATTTTATTTCAATTTTATTTTCTATTAAAATAAAAATAAGAAAAAATTAATAATAAAAATTTCATAATATTAATAACACTAAATATCATATATATTGTTATGTCATCTGCTTAAAAATCGAATACATAAAGATCAGTTTAAAAAAGTTCAATAAGAGAAAAGTCTGATAGATTGGATTATAGATAAGTTTTTAAGGAAATATTATATTTTGTGTCAGAATAAGAATCTATAGTAGAATCTTTAAGATGTATCCTATGCGAATATTAAGATTTTGTAATAAAATATTTGTATATAGCTTTATTATCTTTAATTAATTTTATACATTGGTATAAATTTGAAAAAATGTGTATTATTAGTTTAATAGAGATATAACTTTGTAATTTATATATTTTTAGGAACCTTATTCAACATTTAAAAGATTAGATAAATAAGATCGAGGTTTGCTAAATTTATTTGACATATAATTATTTTTAAGAGAAAACGCATATTTTATAAGCGAAGTTTAAATACAAAGACTTATATAACATTATGACTAAGATGGAGATGGCTAGCTTTCATATATTGAGTTATAATACTTTTATTTTATTTATCTGTTAAAATTTATTGTTATAAACTTTTTAATAGATTTTTAAGATGCATATTTCCTAAAAGTAATTCAGAGATTAGAGCGCAGGCTACGTAAAGACCATTAATCTTAAGAAAATCTTTAAATCCTTAGGTTGAGAAAACATTGGCAAGGTTAATAGAAAGGTAAGAATTAACCCTAATTTAATTTAAGTTTAAAAAAAATTTAGTATTTCAATTATTATGTTTATTTTTTAAGTGAGGTAAGATTATTTTTCTCATTAGCTGAAAAAATGTTTCAGTTTTAGTAACTTTTTAGTAAAGCAAATGCATCTAAGTTGTTTTTAAGTATTGATATTCATAGAAGAGGGAAAATTACTTATGATGATTTAAATGATTTTTTTAGAAGATTAGCAGGTAAAATCTAAAATTAATTTGAAACTTTTAATAAAATTTTTATATATAAAAGTTGGAGATGAAAATATTTCCTAATCATAGATTACAAATATATTGTAAAGAATTTCAAGGAGTGATGATGACTGGAATATTTAGTTTCAAGATTTTGAAGGATTTTTTTTCCCTATTTTAACACCTATATAAGTATAATAAATTTTAAATTTGACATAAAATACTTTCAATTGAGTTGTTATAGTAAACAAAAATTTAAATTTTAGTAACAGTAATATTAAGTGTAAAAATTATCAAATGACTTAAATGAAGACCAATAAAGAAAAGAAGAAGTAGATAAAAAAATGAGGAGAAATTAATTATATGATAATGGGGAAAAAAAAGGGTAAATTGTCAAGTAAATGGTTAATTTTTATACTAAAAGAAATCCTGAAAAAAATAAAAGGCTTGAACTTTGTTATACTTCAGATCATATAGGAGTTATACCTGAAAATATTATTAAATTTTATAGAAAGCCCATAAAAAAAGTAAATAATTTTTTTAATTATTTTTATATATAATTGAAATCATTTATGAGATATATTTAATTTACTTTAATAAGTGTGATCATCATCCTGATTAATATGAAAAACATGATTTAGCTATCGCATAAATTCATAAACACTAGGTAGTTTTTTTTTTAAATTTATATATTTATGTATCAATTTATAAATTATTTAGGAGCCCTATAGATAAAGATTAGAAAAATCAAAATAAATGAATAATAAAACTTATCATGTGTTTTCGAATTAATATCAGCAATAGGCTAGGAATATAACAAATAAATAACATAGAAAAATATACAATAAATAAGTTGAAACTTTTTTATTGGCTATGACCGATATTATCTATTATGAAAACATGGTATATATATTACTAATTGTAATATACTATTTATTTAAGATTAAAAATAAAAAATTTAAAAGGTTTAAAGCGATAAAATAAATTTGGCTTTAAGAAAAGATTTTACATTACAAGATTTTTTTAGTTATTTCGATTTAGGAAGAAAAACTTTTATAACAAGAGATGATGTTTATACCTTCTTTGAAAATTTCATATTCGATGATAGCATAGAAGTTGATGTTGATATATTTATGAGAAGATATGATAGACATAATAATGGAAAAATATCGTAAAAATTATAATGTATAATTATTTAATTTTTATATAATATTTATTTTATTAATTTAAAGATTTAGCGATTTTTGTGATATGATAGTGCCAAAAGAAGAAGAAATTGTTGAAGTGTTGAAAAAAAAACCTACAAATGGATTAGGATTTTAATAAGTATATAAAAAAATAAAAAATAATTATAGTTAATTATTCACAATTTAACTGAATTTATTTTAAATTATTATGAATAGTTGACACAAGATACTAAAGACCTAATTTATTCGACTTTATAAAGAGAAATTGAATATATCGATTAAATTTAAAATGTTTTAAAATCTTTAGAAGAAATTCCTAACTATAATTTTTATAGAGTATTTACTATTTTAGATAGTGATGACAATGGTTTTATTACTGAAGAAGATGTAAAAAATTTAAATTATATAGATATAAGGTTTGTAAATTAAATTTATAAATTTTTAATTACTTAAATAAATAGTTGAAAAAAGAATTCAAAGAATTAAAAAAAAATAGTAAAAACAAAATAAGTGACAAGGAGATTTAATTTTTAATTAGTGTTATTGACTATGATGAAGATGGTTAATTATCTTATAATGATTTTATAGAAACATTTACTTTTTATAATAGTTAAGATGAAAATGAAGATAATGACACTTTTAATAATGTTTGAATTTGATTTTCTATAAAACAGATAATTTTAAATGTATATATTTTTATTCATATTGATAAAAAAGAATATATTATTAAATTTTTATAATCATTCTTTTTATCTCTTAAATATGTAAAAATAACCTTTTCCCAATACTGGTTCATCAGTTTATGCAACTTTGGCATCATTAAATAAAGTCTTAAATAAATATAAAAATTAATAATATTTAAACAAATGTTTTTAATTTTCATAAGTAAAATTATTAAAAATAAATAAATTTTACCCATTTATTATCTTCTGTTTTAATGTAACTCACATAATGACCAGAATGTACTCCTTTTCCCAAATGTACAACAGTGCTAATTAAATTGTATTTAGAATTTTGTAAAAGTGATTCCAAACTTTCGTCATCTTTTTTCTATTATTAATTTTAATCGCCTTCCTCTAATTCCATATTTTCAACATCTTCATGATTAAATAGGAAGTCCATGGCTCTTTCCACGTTATTATCACAGTTTGATAACCCTATTTTAGCAGCTTTTTCAGAAAATCCCATGTTAACAATCATGTCAACATTTTCCTTAGAATATTTCAAGTTTGTATCATTATTGTTATCCTAAAATAATTTTAAATATTATTAATATTTTTTTTTTTTTTAGATTAAAATATAAATATTTTTACATTTTTAATAGGATCATCTAAAGAGGGATCATCCATCTTTGTAAAAAGCCAGTTCATCGCTAATTCTGGATTATTTTGATTTTCCATTAAAGCCCTTATACTTCTGTTTTTACCCATTCCCATTTCCATCAACATAGCTAATGCATTCTAATTAAATAAAATTGTTGTTAAAAAAAAATTATTTTCAAAATAATTATTAAGTAATTACTTCATCAATTTAAGGACCTTGTTGCTCATTTTTAGGGAGCAAAATTTCATCATCAAATTTTTGCAAAACAAATTTCGAAAAGTCATACTAATCGGGCATTTTAATTAACGCATTTAACTTTTTAGGCTACCAATTTTCCAAAACAAATCTTCAAATTTTATGATATATATTTTTAATTTACCTTAAATAAAATAAAATTTTACCTTTAGACAGGAACAATTAAGTAATCTGGAAGAGTTTTGCAATATGTTTAACTAGTAAACATAGTATTTTTTTTACAAACTGGACAATTAACTTCTACTGAATCTCCTTCAAAATAAGCTTCTGCACATTCTTAAAAATCAACATTATATTCTGGATCTTCAACATTAACCTATTATATTATAAAAATTTTTAAATTTATATTATAATTCAAAAATTATAAATTTAATAGAATATCATTATTTATTTTATATATTTTACTGTAACCTCTTTATGTTCTTCTTCTGCTTTCCTCATTCTTTCAGCTCTTAATTTATTTTCTTCTAAAATTTAAGCCATTTCTTATTCATTAGGAGATCTTACAGGTATCTTTAATTCTTATGCTTAGTTTTCTATATATTTTACTCCATTACAACTTGTGCATTATAACCTGTTAGAAGATTTAAATTTAAAAACTTCAGTTGAATCTCCTAATTTAAATTGTTTTTCTTATTTTTAAATAAATTGTAAAAAGTGCTAGAAATATTCTAATGCATCCTGCATTTTATTTGATTAAAATTCTACATTTTTTTGAGCAATTAATTTTTTTGCA
Organism: Pseudocohnilembus persalinus; assembly: GCA_001447515.1. NCBI lineage: Eukaryota > Ciliophora > Oligohymenophorea > Philasterida > Pseudocohnilembidae > Pseudocohnilembus > Pseudocohnilembus persalinus. Next base: position 561,207 of record LDAU01000154.1, read on the forward strand.
TCGTAAATTTTCAGCCCATCTTAATAAACTTTTTAATGCTCTGGCAATTCCTTTTCTTTACCATCCTATAATTTTAATTCTTTTTTAATAGAATATTTATCACTAACTAAACCCTCTGCTAGCTGTTAAAAAGTTAAAAAAAAATTATTTTTATAATATAATATTATTATAAATATGATTTAATTTCTTTTTTATAAATTAAGAAGCCTGAAAATATTATTATAGCCTATATAAAAAATTTTTAATTTTTCATTATATAATATTCTAATTATTATTAAATACTTTTGCAAATTGGCAATAATAGCAATTTTATGGAAGATTTTTACATTCTTTCATATGATTTTAACCATTTACATAATATTTTTATTTAAATTCCTATAAATGGAAAATAACCTATAATACAGAATTAATGTAACAGGAATTTCCCAAATTAACTAATCCGGTAAACCTTTTAAAAATACATAATTAATATTGTTTTCTATAAATATTATTTTAATAAAATTATTTGTACCCTTTTCCGAAAATTGGGTTTAGTTATTTGCCTTCCTCTACCACTGAATTAAAAGCTGCTTTTAAGTTTAAATCTAAATTCATTTCAGCCAAAGTTTTTTCAGTTTTTTCTTATTATTAAATATCTATTCCTAAAAATAATAAATGCTCGGCCAAATTTTCATCTTTTACATCATTATTACAATGATAACAGTATAAACTAGCTTCTCCATTAGGAGTTATCGTTCCCATTTTTACAACAACAGGGTGTCCTGAATCTAAACCATGTTATAAACCGTGTTCATTCCCGCCAGTTCCTGATATTTTTAACATTTAAATAAATTATAATATTATATATATTTATATATATATATGAATATAATTAAAATAATTTAATTATATATTTATATATTTATTTTTACCGTCTCCTTATTTTCTTCCACATCCTAGATTTCCACAAGTTAAGCACATCCATAAATTTGTACTTAAATTACATTATGAACAAGTTGCTTCACTCATTTTTTAAACCTATGTTTTTTAATACATTTTAATAAAAAAATTAAAATAATATTTTACTATTTAAATTTTACTTTAGCATTTTCTAATTATTGTAAGGTTAAAGTATGCTCGCATGGAAAGGCTTCGTCTTCCCATTATATCAAATCTTATTTTTTAAAAGCTGAATCGGTCTTTTTTTAAATGATAAAAGATATAAAATTTAATTATATAATTATGATATATATATAATTCTCTATTATTAATTACTTATTTCACTGATTTAACTATGCCTTCTAAGCTTTCTTCTGGAAGGGTAATGTTACATTTTAAACATTTAAGTTTTGTTACAGTTTTGGTGAATTCATTTGCTTTTAAAAAAAATTATAAATTTTTAAAATTATGAAAAATTATAAAAATTATTTAAAATTTAAATAATTTACAATCTAAATCTTGAAAACCTCCAGGTTTTCCTATAGCCAATTTAGTTATTTCTTTTCCTTCATTTTCCTTTCTTTTTTATTCATATTCTTAAATTTTTTCTTCATCAGGGATTATTTTAAATTCCAAAACTAAAGGGTGATCAAACTTCTATAAGTGCTAATAAAAGTATAAACATATTTAAAAAAATAAATACCACACATAAAATTAGTAAAAATAAAAAGAGTTTAAAATTTAAAAACTCATTATTTTATTTATTTACCTCTTATGAATGAGTTTAACAGGACCCATTAAAACATTTCAAACACAAATCTACGAGTGATGTCTTAGGGTCTTCAAAACATTTTGTACATTAATCTTTATATAAATTTTTTCCTTATAAAGATAAAGAATAATTATTCTAGTCTTTTATGTGAGGACACTCTGTTTCCATGTTATGAATAATTAGGTAATTATTTTTTTTTATTTTTTTTTATACTTGTTTTTTAATAATTTTATTTAAAAATAACAAAATCTTCTATGTTTTGTTAGAAAAATTATTAAATTTTTATAATATAATCTGCCTTATAAATCATCAGTATATATTAGATTTCAAGTTTGCTTAAAACAAACAATAAATTAATAAGTATTTTCTATTTTTCTATTTAAAAGAGTATATTATAATATTTAAAAATTTATATATTTATTATAAATACTTTAGTATTATATCATTACTCAAAAAATAAGATATAATTTTTATTTATTTTAATATTCTACATAATATATAATAAACAAATATAAATTAAAGCTAGCGGTACACCCTAACATTTTATTATAATATATTGTAAATTAAAAATGTATATAAATAATTAGAAAATACTATTTTATTTTAATATAGCACAAGCATCTTCCTAGTTTTATACCAATTTTAGTAAAATTTTAAATATTTAGAATATTAGAATATTTATTAATATTATTTTTTCTTAGTCCAAATTTAGGCTAATAATTTTTTTAATTTTATTAAATCATCTCCACATATTTTTGAATTTTCCAAAGAAATCTTCAGCACCACCGTGAGGATCTTCGTCTTATTAATGCTACTTGCTACCATTGGATGAATATTTTTAATCATTATCATTATTAATAGAGGGGTCAATTTTTTTTTCAATTTTTTTTAAGTTATCAAGTACAGCTTTATAATTAGAATCTACATTCTTTGGGATATGAATTTTAAAAACGACATATTAATCTCCTCTTTAACCAGCTTAGGGTCCTAATTTGTCAATTCCCTATTAAATTAATTTAATAATTAATAAAAAAAAATTATTCTTTTATATAAATTATATTTTAATTAAATATTACCTATCCTCTAATCATATATTTATCACCATGAGATGTTCCTGGTTTAATAGGAACATTTTATTTTCCTCTTAATGTTTTAACTTCTACTTGACCTCCTAAAATAGCCTATAAATTATTTAAATAATTAGTATTTTTTTAATATAAATTTTAATAATATATTTTATATTTACATCAGTAATATTTATATATGAAGTAGTGTAAATATCAAAACCCTCTCTTTTAAAGTAAGGATCAGGTTTAACATTAACTCTTATTAAAACATCTCCACTTTACCCACCTGTTTCGCTTGCATTTCCCTATTAAAGTTAAAAATTCAATTAAAATTAAATTAATTTTAATAATTATAAATAAATTAGAAAAAAATTGAGCTCTTTATTTAATTATTTTTTATATAGTACTAATAATAACTATAAAAAAATTTTGTTTTGAGTTCTTTATTTAATTATTTTTTATAAAGTACTTTTCCAGACATCCTCATATTTTAGCCATGAGCAATACCTTTAGGTATTTAAATTTACTCTGTTGCAGTGGTTCTTCCTATACCAGTTCCGTGGCAAGAAGTACATGGATATTTTATAGAAACACCAGCTCCTTTACATTTAGTACAAGCCATTTATACAGTCATAGGGCCCTATCTATAATTTATAGTACCTTTTCCTCCACAAGCAGTACATCTTGAAGGTGCAGTTCCAGGTTTACATTTGCTACCACTACAAGTTGTACATGTTCCTTTCTTTTCATATTGTATAGTTTTATTTGTTCCATTTACTGAATCCATAAAAGATATGTCTAAATTAATATGTAAATCTTGTCCTTTTCTTGCCTTGGTTTTTAAAATAGGTTAAATAAAAAAAATATTTTTTAAAAACGCAAAAAATAAGTTTCGTTTTTTTTTTAAAAAGAAAAAAATAGTATATTTAATGAATACATTCAGGATAAATTTATGAATTTTTATATAATAAAATAATAAAAATTACTCTTCCTTATCCCCCTCCCATTCCGAAAAATTATTCGAAGAAATCTTCCTAACTAGCTCCTCCGGCCTATCCACCGAAATCGAACCCTCCAAAACCGCCAAATGGATTTCCTCCACCAAAGGGATTTCCTCCTTAATCTCCTCCAAATCCTGCTTAACTCTATTCATCACCAGTTAATCCCATAGAGTCATAAATTCTTCTTTTGCTTTCATCTCCTAGTGTTTCATAAGCGCTTATTTTTGAAAAAATCGTTGATATATAATTAATTATACATTTAAAAATAAATGTCCTCTTATAAATTTAAAATATTAGTATGAGAATATTTATAAAAATTTAAAATTTTTAAAAAAAAATTTTTTAGGTTATGTTTTTAATTAATTTTTAAAAAATAAAATTACTTGGAAATATCGGCAAACTTATCTTTGGCATCAGGTTCTTTATTTCTATCGGGGTGGTATTTTTATGCTAATTTATAAAATGCTCCTTTAATTTCTTTTTATGATGCTCTCTTATCAACTCCCAAAATTCCTAATTTTTGTTTAGTAAATAAAAAACGCAAATTATTTTTTAATACAAAATTTTCAAAATAAAATAATTTTTATTAATTACCGTATAAATCTTTTTATTTAAGATAATGTTAAGAACTTTTAAATTAATAAAAAGGAGTGTTTTAATGTAATCTTTTCGAAGCCTTTGAATTTAAAACGAAAACGTTAAATGCTTTTTTAAACATTTCTATTTATTAGTTTTATATTATATGTTATTTTTTTGTGAATTAATTATTTATTATTTTTGTTTTTTATAAAATATTTTTTTATTTATAATTATTTTTAACTAAAATTATTTTTAGATAATTCGGTGAAATAAATGAATGTTTGCTTATAAATATTTATTTGTGGTAATTGATAAAATAAATAAAGTTAAATGTATAATTGTAATATTGATTATCTTATTAAAACTTAAAGAAACTTCGATTTATAGATGACTATTATGTTGAAATTAATTAATAAAAATTAATATCAAGTCTTGATAAAAATATTAAACTATATATTCATAAAAAATAAAAAATATAAAAAATTTAAAAGAAAATAATATTTTTCTTTTTTTAATAAATTATACTATATTTCAATTGAATAAAATATTAGTACGAACAGAATTTTTTTCTTTTATAGTTTACGAAATCTCCTTTAATTTTTCCCTTCCATTTTAAGTTAAAATTTGACTATCTACAATATTAGTATTATTCTTATAAAATTACCTTAAATCTTAATACTCTTAATCCATAATAAGATCAATCACAAAGTTTATTAATTTATTATTTTCTTGAATATTAGCTTATTTGACTCTAAATTCCCAGGTATCATCTAATTTTAATAAAGGGCAATTTTTTTGTATAAACATTTATAATGCTATTTCGTGTGTATTTAAGTATCTTTAATTTTATTACTATAAAGATTAATATTAATTTTAAGTTTTGAATATTTCTTAATTTTCGGGCTATATCATAATCAAATCTGCAAATAACTGAGAAATTTCATAACTAGGTTTAATTACTGTTTGCATATTTTATTTTTAACCTAATTCATGTTTTAACTTATTCAAATATTCGAAGCTTAATTATGTATTAAAATTATTTAAATTTTCTAAATCTATAATTAGTAAATTTTTATTTCCATCTATTTATTCCTACAAAATACCATTTAATTAATTCTTAAAATCCTATAATTTATTTATATCTACAAAACCTTTTTTTAAAAATTATTGAATTAAAATAATATACTTTTTATTAATTAGTTTATAGTTTAAAATTTATTATCTTACCTAAACCTAATTAATCTAAGCACAACATTTTTTATATTTTATTTTTTGTTTATTATAAATAATTTAATAAAAATTATAAGTAAAAAATATTTACAGATTTATACCTCTAAAAATGCTAAATTCTGTATTTGCTAAAAACTAAATTTTAAAGCCCAATTTAAGATATTTTCGCTTTTATATTTTTTAATATAGTAGTAAATATAAATATAAAAATTAATATAAATTGATCATTTAAATAATGTATTATAAGTAAATATATTAGCAAAAATTTATAAACAATTAAAAACTGGTTAATTTCCATTAACTTAATAAAATATTTGAAATTTTTATCATTAATCTTTTAACTTAATTTTTGTATCTTAATTTATTTATTCAGAAGGTAGCATATGTAACTTGCTTTCTTAAAGGGACTTTTAATTTTATTCTTACTAATATTTAATATCAAGATTGATTATATTGTCATTTGAATTATTTTAATTAGTATCATCGAATTTTAAATTCTAAAGATCATTTTTAACTTAATTTATTTCAGGTTTGTTATTATAATCTAAATAATTTTATTATTCCACTAATTTATTATCAAAATATTCATTGCATAATTACTTATTATTAAATTATTTTTATTAAATTTAACTACTTTTTTAATCTGAAATATTATTTATATTGTTAGTTTATGATATCTCATTTATTTTATTCTAAATATTTAAGTTTAGTTTAATTTCAATATTATTTGATTAATTAACTTATAAATTAGTATTTTATTATTAATTTTAAAAAGAGCTTCCTTTTTTTTATATATCTTTGGGTATTTAACTGAAATGGATTTCCATTTGTTGTTATTTTATGTTGATAAAATCAAAAACATTTTATTTTTTCCATTTTTCATAAACTATTATTATTCTATTCATTAATTCTGCCACCCCACAGTGTTTTAAATCTTATTGAAATCTTTAAAAATTAACAATACCCTTCGTATTATTAAATATATTCCAAAAAGAAATAACTATTATTAACTAATAACTCAAAATACAAAAAATTCTCAAATTGTCTTAAATTTCTTTTTTATCGATAGTATTAAATGTGTACCTATATTTTGATATGCCTTTTGCTAATATATTAAATATAGATAAAAATGTTTATTTAATTGATAAAAACACATTTTAATCTTCTATTTTTTCTAAAGTAAAAACCCCTGGTCTCTCAATATTAGAAATATCAAAATTTTCTTTATTCATTATTGCATCTCTTATTTTATTTTTATATTATTCTAACTTTTATGAGCAAACTTTATTAAATTTCGTAATTTTTTCTAATAAAACTGTGTGTTATGCAAAACTATTTTATGATTCAGGATTTTTATTTTGAAAAGTTTGTAGTAAATCCTCATCTATCCAAATATTGCCTTTATTAGTTTTAAATGCACAAATATATCTTAAATCTTCTGTTATTGTGGCAGCCCTTTTACTTAACAAAAACTGGCACATGTAGTATTCGTTATCTTTTATAACCTATTTAAAAAGAAAATTATTAAATAAAAAACGTTATAATATATATAAATATTTTTTATAATTTGAATTTTAATAAAATTAAGAAAAGATTTTTACCTTATGAAAAGGGTGCTTATTAGGCAATTACTGTGCTTTTAAGTAAGAATCCTTAAGTAAATTAGTTAGGCTTATTAAAAATTCTGATTTTTCTAATTCAAACTAAAGTAGTTCATTGACTCTATAAATGAAAAAAATTTTAAAATACCAAAATAAAATAAATTTATTTAATTTACTTATTTTTTTGTTCCTATCGTAATCTAATAGTTCTTAAAGTTTAATTAAAATTTCTACTTAATTTTTCGATATATTTGGTTTTCGTCGGGTCGTTATTTTCACTCAACAGAATGTCTTCGTTTTTTAAAGAAAAATGATGAAAAGTTTTTAACAATTATTTATCAACATAATTATTGGAAGAATCTAAAGTGTTATAACTCTGTATTTTTGGATTAACTAATTCATAATTACTTATTTTTCTATCATATTCTAATTCTTTTCTAAGTTTATGGGAATTTTATATAATAGAAACTTATTCCAATTAAAATAATAAATATTTACTTAAATAAAGGATATTTGATCAATTAATCCCAAGTCATTCTTTTATCCAAATCTATAATTAGCATTTATTTAATCAATGTCTTTACAGTTTAACTATAATGTGTATCAATTTTATCAAATAAGCTATCACTATCTAAAATATCTTTTATATTTTTATAAAGTCCTTGAAAACTAGAACCCTGTGTCTAATCCCAAGGTAATTATTTTGTTAGTATATAATAAAATGTTACACCTAAAGACCATATATCCGATTAAGGTACCCATCCCTTTCCAGTTAGTATTTCAGGAGACATAAAATAAAAGGTACCAACACAAGTATATGGAAGTTAATGTTAATTTAAGTGTTTATCAGCTAACATTTTTGAAGTGCCAAAATCTGCTAATTTTATTTGGTTATCATTAATTAGTATGTTATTTGGATTAATATCTCTATGGAATTTATTATTATAAACTAAATACTGTAAAGCCTAAAATATTTTTAAATTATTTTTTGATAAAAGATAAACAAAATAATAATATTAATATTAAATATATTAATGAAAAAAAATAATTACTTTTAGAGTTTAAGTATAGAATTAAATAATTTGGCACTCCGATAAATCCCTGTTTTGTATGTAGTTATTTATACTTTTTTAATTACAATATTCCAATATAAGATAAAATTATTCTTAAGTCTTGTATGAATGAATGAATTTTACTATATTTTAATGCTAAACTGTCTTCAAAAAGTTAATTTCATTTAACTTAATATTAAAATAATAAAATTTATAAAATCGTTAATTATTAAAAATAAACTAGAATAAAAATAATCTATTTGTACTGGTTTTTATTATTTATAGTAAACATTATGACCTAGTTTATATTATTTTTTTTACCAAACTTTCACTTAACTATGAATTTTTTTAAACGTGTATCTCTTTTATTGCAACTAGTATAAATTTATCTTCCTATAAATTATTATAATAGCTAATATTTTATTAAATTGTTTTTTAAAGATAAATCTATTTTAAAATACTTAGTTTCCATATTCATTATCTTCGTCAAAATAATAACCTAAATAAACAGTTCCATTTGCACCGGCTCCTAAAATCTTAGATCTATCAATTTAAAATTTTCCTAGTTATTCGATTTAAATTTCACTTTAAGAAGATAATTAATTGCTTTGATTTAGGTTCATATTTTCCATATTTATATTTATTTGACTTAATTATTAGAAAAATTTTAATTTATTTTTTATTCTAATTAATTATGTACAATAAAAATTTATTAGAATATAAATTAATGCTTGATAATTTTCTAAAAATAATTATGTGTTTAAATCTAAATATTTTAATCAAACAAATAAAAGTTTTTTATATAAATATATTTTATATATTAACTAATTATTATTTATAAGAATTTTATAACGGAATATATTAATTTTATATTTGTTTTCATATTCATGCGATGAGTCAAGCTTTTGTGGACATTTTACTACAAAAATCATCAAAATTTTATGATAATTTTTGGGCTCTTTCTACATTTATACAATCATAGTTAATTTATTATAATGATTATAAATATTCATCAATTGGTTTATTTAAAATTTCTCCTAAGGATATCATATTTGTAACTAATATTTCCAATTCAGAAGAATTTTTAAGATTTTCTTTTGTTGTTAATATAGTAAATAATTATTATCCTAATGCAAATGCAGGGGCAAATTTTTATTATCTCATTAATATAGATATTTTCAAATTGATAAGGAAAGGAGAGTCTCCAAATCTTTCTTTTAACTCCCCTAAATATTATATGGCAACATTTTCATTATCTGAATTCATCTATTATATTATAATAATTAATTTAACTTTAAATAAATATAAAAAAATTTTTATACATTATAATAAACTTAAGCTAGTAATGTTAAGACATCTTCATCATCAATTGCTCTAAGTTTATTCAATTTTTATTATGCTTTATTTAAATTATTAGCTTATAAAAAAGCCAAAAATTATAAATATATTATTTCAGACTCTTCTTTAAATGGGAAATTAGCTTAATCGGTTTCTTTTTCACTTTTCATTACCTCTTCTAATTAACCACTTTGGATTCCCATATATAACCAAATTAAATAATGAACCTGTGCATAAATTAATAAATATAAGTACAAATAAATATCTATAATTTTTTAAAAAAATATTATATGTAAAATATTATTTAATTAGTTTTATATGTATTATATATTTTCATTAGAATATAATTAAATTAAATACCAAAGATTAAACTCTATCGTCTTTAAATGAATAGAAACTTTCTTTTAATTTTTAAACATCTACGTTATTAACTAAAATTCCTCCGATAAAATTATTAGTAAGTTTAGTAATACCTTAAAATTATTCTGTTAATTTGTTTTTCTTTTCATTAAGCTGAATTTTATATGCTAATTTTGTTTATGCTATTAAACTTCTGGCAATCTTTATAAATATTTAAATAAGTTTAACTATTATGATGTTGTTAATTTTATTGTATATATTATTTTTATATGATGAAATAAATTACATAGAAATCGATTTTCATTATATGTTCGCCAAATTATGATTCATCTAATACATCCCTCCATGTTTCTATATTTTTAGAGTAGTTTCCAATAAAGAAGTTATTTTTAAAATCTCTTAAGTATGAGTCAGGATCCATTTTTATTAATACTATAAGAATATTTTATTTACTTGAATTTTATTTTTTAATTTAATTAATATTTATAAATATTAAACTTAATAAATATTGTAATTGAAAAAAAAAAAAAGTATTATTAAAATTAATTAAATTATTAGAATATAAGGAATACACACGTTTTTAATTTTCTTATAATTACATCACATAACAAATAAATAGTAATAGTAATATTTAATGTTATAATTCAATTAAAATATCATTTATATATTATATAACAGGTATAAGTTAAATTTTTATATATAATAAATACATATTTATATCGGTAAATGTAGCTAATCAATCTAAAATTGACTGATAATACTAAGTAATTATATCATTATAAATTATAAAACTTGCATCACTTAAAGACACAGAAGCGTAATCGGATTCGTATATAATTGATTAGGCAATTTTTTTAGGAACAGCTTAATTATCTCTTTTTAAGTTAAATATTTTTTCTGGGGAGAAGCACAATTTATTTTCTTTATTTATTTCCGCATATTTTAATTTAGAAATCATTATATCACCCTCATCTGTCAGTAAGAATATAATATCTCCATCAATTTTTTTTTATTGTAAATTTTTATTTTCAAATTGAGGATAGAACTAAATTAAAAATTCAGAAAAAAATTATTTATTCATTTTATATTAATATTTTTATTAATAAATAATTGTTTTTACTTTTTCAACTAGGTGAGTTTGAAACTCAAGAGGGTATTCAAATATTTCAAGCAACTTAAAAGGTCTGTTAATTTATTCTTATTTTATAAATGGATTAAATCGTATTGAATGTAATATTTCGCCATTTATATATGAAATAATATTAAGACTATTTTCTGAATCTAAAACTATTAATAAACCTCTATTTTATAAAATTTGGCACTCTAATATGTTATTTAAAACTCCTTTTACTGATTTTACCAATTTTCCGTCCTATTCATTATATATATTTATAGGACTTTATTCTAATATAAACATTTAGTTATTTTCATTAACATCCCTATGATTTTATATAAAAAAATTTATATAATAAGATAAATTTAAATAATATATTTTAAAATAATACTATTTTCTATGAGACACAATTAAATATTTTTAGTTTTAACAATAATTCAAGCTAACAATTCCAGGTAAATGGAGATTATCAAACATTATTTCTCTTGTTTTCAAGGCTTCAACTTAAATTGGATTCATTGTACACACAACTTAGCCTTCAAATTCATTTCCAATCTATAAAAAATTATTAATTTTTTTCTAATTTTTAAATTTATTTATTAATTTTATTTTTTTACCTCTTCTAAATTAAAGCTACTAAAATTTATTGCCATTTTTTGTACGAATCCATTAGAAAATCCTAGGAAAAATGAATTAAAATTCATTTTTTATTAAGGATTTAAAGTTTTTATTTGCTCTTCGTTGTATTTCATATTTGTTTTCATAATTTTAATAGCTTAAGTCTTTATGTTTTCTGAAGAGTTTTACTTATTTATTATTTCATCTTTATTGATTTTTTAATTTTTATAAATTATTTTAATATCTTGATCCAAATTAAATTCCAAATCTTGCTTTAAGAAATAAAGATTTATAATTTTTATCTATTTTAATGACCACTTACTTAAGAAAACAAGTTATTAGTTCTATAAAAATAGTAATTTTTAATAAACTCTAAAAAAAATAAATAATATTCATCATTACTTAATTAATTATGATAATAAATTCTATTATTTAGTTTTGGTGAATAAATGCTTTTTGAATACAATCAGTTATTTTCGAAACTGATACATATGACGATAACAGCTTTTATGTATTTGCATCATAGTTCTCTATTGAATAATTTCCTATGGCTATTAATATGTCTTAATTTGCTTTTTATGCCTTAAATACTTTTTTAATACTTTATATTGGTTTCGTTTTAGCTATTTGGCATTCAAATAAATTTTATTTAGAGGTTTAAACCTGTTGTGTATTTCCCATATAAATATTTTAGTCTTATATTTATTCAATAAAATAATTTGTTTTTATTTTTCTTTTTTCAAAGTTTATTAATAGAATTAAACCTATTTTTGATTTTATAAAAAAATCAAAATTTGTTGTTTTAAATAATAAAAAGGTAAAATAACATAATAGATTAAGTATTAATATATACATAAGTAATTTTATTGAATTACTTTATAAAAATGATAGAGTATAAGGGTTAATGTTTAAATTATTATATTAAAATGTAAAATTATGATAATTTATAATTTAGTAAAAGTTTTTATATAAATTAATAATTATTTAAATAATTTATTTAAAAGATTTTTTATATTTTAAAATTTAATATAAATTTAGTTAGTTGATATATTTTATTAGTTTAAATTAAATTATATTGATATATTTATTAATTTTTTATGTTTTTTTTTATTCATTTTGAAAGATATGATAATATTTTTTAATTACCTTTCTAGCTAAGTAATGGTTGAATTGATTGCTTCTTGTAGAATCGATGGAACTTTTATATTTGAAGCTGTATTAAAAAACTAAAGGGCCTGAAAAATTATCAATCTCAGCAAAATTAAATAAATTTAATTTTTACAATTCAACCATTAATTAGGAATAGATTAAAAAATTATTATCACTTATTATTAACAGAAAAGAAAGTATCCAAAAATATTTAAATTATCAATCGATTATTCATATTAAAGTTAAAAAACTAATTGGAAATGCTAAACTAGATCCTATATTTTGTTTTAAAAACTGAAAATTCGATTGTTTTAAATAATTTTAAATAATAATATTTTTTATGAAATTTTTTTTTTTAATTTTAATTTAATTATTTTGAATTATTATTTTATTTTTTTTCATTTAATTTTGAATTGATTTTTAAAATTAATTACAAAAAATTTCAAATTTTAATTAATTTTGATTTTATTAAATAACTAAGATTTATGTACATATATTTAATTTATTAACTTGCAAATTAAGTTGCTTATACAAATAAAAATTAAATAATTTCAAAATTTATTTATATCCCTTTTATATCATGAAAACATATTGTTCACTTCTTTTACATAATTTAATAAGAATCATAATGAATTAATATTTACTACTAATCTTATAGGTTTTAAAATCAAATTAATATAACTTATTAAATTTTAATATCTTTCTTCAAAAGATATCTAATAATAATAAAATATTAACCATAATTTAAATTATCATTTACTTTTAATAAAAAATACAATAACAAATATTGAAATAAAAATTTTTTTCTAATCAATTCTAAATAATATAATTTTTATTGATTTTCTTTATTAAAAATTTTAATAATCAAAAATAACAAAACATAAATGAATAAAAATTCTAACTTTAGCTCATCATTTTCCAAAACTCATACTATAATAAATAAGAATGATTCTAAAGATAAATAAGAAAATTCCTATGTTAGACTTGCCTCTCATAATTCTGATGATACTACCATTTTGAGCAAAAGTCAAGAATAAAAAACGCATTTATAAGAAAATTAAGATAATTAAAAATAGTAAAAAATTACCAATAAATAATCATAATTAACAGAACAATAAAAGTAATAGTAAAAAGTGTTAAAATAAGCATACAAGTAAATAGAAAATATAAATAAAGGGGATGATATTGATAATAATTTTGATAAATATTATAAATTTGAAAGTTTAATAGGTACTGGGGCTTTTGGTATCGTTATTAAGGCCTTTCATAAAAATTTAAAATAGTTTGTTGCTATTAAAGTAATAAATTGTTTTAATTTTTATAAGTGAAAAAAAAATTAAATATCAATTCAGAATATACATATAATGAACAAGAGAGCAATTTATATATCATTTCAAAAATTTAATTGAATTTTTTATGGATTTAAATTAATTTCACCAAATTCTAATTAAAATAATTTATTCTTATCAAAATTTATATCCATTAATTTAATATAATATACAATTAAAATTAGATTTTAAATTCAATGCAAGCTAATAAAAAAAATGCTGATTATTTGTTAGAGGAAGCCGAAATATTGTAACAATTAGATCATCCAAATATAGTTAAGTTTATTGAATGTAAAAAAACATTAAAGCGGATATTTTTGGTTATGGAATTGGTAGATGGTGGAAGTTTAAAATCACTTATATCAAAAAAAAAAAAGTGTAATAAATAAAAACAAAATTTTTATTTAACTTTAAAATTAAAGCGCTTTTAAAATTAGAGGGTAAAAATTTTTCAGATAAAGAAGCGAGTATTATAATGAAAAATATAATAGAAGGTGTACAATATTGTCATGATTAAAATATAATTCATAGAGATTTAAAGCCAGGTAGAAAAAATTTTTTAAAAATAATTTAGTTTTTTAATATTAACATTAATAGTATTTAAATTAATTAAGAAAATATCTTGGTTGGGAAAAAATATTTAAAATGTATAAAAATTGCAGATTTTGGCTTGAGTATTAAATATTAGCCAAGTATTTAGGGAAATTTTCTTAAAGACTGGTGTGGGACTTTAACATATATGGCTCCTGTAAAATTATTAATTTAAACTTATATTTATATAATAATAATTTTTAAAAATTGCTCTTAACTAAAATAAAAGGAGTTTTTTGATTAATAAATTTATAACAAATCTGTGGATGTTTGGTCTTTGTCTATAATTATGTATAAAATTTTAAGCAATGGTTGCCATCCCCTATTTATACCCAAGGTTGATACCCCATTTACATATAAATTAAAAATGAGAGAACCTTAAGTTGATTTTCCAGATAATTGTTCTCAGTATGTTTTTATTTAATTTTTAAAAAATAAAATAAATTAATTATATTTTTATTAGAATGGCGAAAAATCTATTTTTTAAATGTTTTTAAAAGTCTCCAATGGATAGGTGAAAAAATTTTTTGTCGAATTAAAATTTAAAAATATAATTATTTCAATTTTATATTTTTATAAAAATGAATAGATATTCTATATATTAGATGTTAAGCCATCCCTGGATAACTAGAAAAAAAAATGGCGAAATTCCATTATGTTATTCAGATCTAAATCAAATAGCAAATAAAATGAGTTTTCTAAGCAAATACTTAAAAGCATTTATTTTTATAAAGTCATTGCAAAAATTATCTGAAATTTAGTATAATGAAAAATACAAACAAAGATAAACCTAAATATAGTAAACAACTAATGAATGTGAATATAAAAACAAGGTATTGTTAATAATATTTTATTTTTATTATAAAAAAATAATTATCTTTAATCTATTTGTAGTGTAAATTAATTTCGATGGCTAAAAAAAAGGGTATACTTTAATAAGTAATTCAAAGTAATATGTTAGAAAATATTAGTTATAAAGAACATGAAAACTATTCTTAATTTTTGGAATTTGAAAAATCTTAATCCTCTAGAAGTTCTTCATCTATTGATTTAAGTGTATAAATTGAGTAGATAGAAGAATAAAAAATTTAAGAAAATGTGGAATAAAATCAAAAAAGTAACTCAATTAATTTGGATGATGAAGATGACGAAGAAATTTAAGAAGGTGAAGGTTTATCTCCTATACGAAGAAAGTGTTCTAATCATTCTATTTTAAGCCAATAAAAAAAACTATATCAACCTTAGAGGTCTAAGTCACCACCTGAAAGTTAAAAAAATTAAAATGGTAAATTAAAACCTTTAAACTTTATTTAAATATAAAATTTATATTTTTTTTTAAAATCAATCAAATAATAAAATATATTTTTAAATTAAGAACCTGAATAAATTATAAGTGATAAAATTAAAAAGTTAAATAGAAATTGTAGTTTTCAAAAAAATGACAAAAATTCTAGCTAAAGTAGTTCTTCTATATAGGAATAGAAAATGATATCATCCAATTCTACTAATAAAAGCACATAATATATAGATTAAATCAAGTTTGAAAAAAAAAACTAATAAAAGAAATTCTCCAAAAATACTAAAAAAAATAAAAATAAGCATGATTAGTACCAATATAATTAAAATGTCAATTAAAATTCAATAAAAAACTTTACTATTATAGAAGATTTAAATGATACCAATACGAAATCAAATATGGATTTTATTTTCAATATTTAAAATACAGCTAAACTATAATAGCACTTATAATAATAAAAATCTATATAAAATAATTAACTGGACAACCCTAATACTAATAATTTAATAGGTATATAATAAAATTATAATGAAGAATAAAAATAAAATGGACATTAAACGGTTTCCAAAAATTCAAAAATTACTTTATATAAAATAAATAATAACAATAATGAATAAAAATAAGCCATGCCTCTTAAAGATAATATAAATTTATTAATACCCAAAAAATAATTAAAATAAACTATTTAAGATTCAACAAATCATAGGTTTAACAACTACTACTACAAAAATTAGTCAAATAACAGTAGTTTATAATCAAGTGAGACATTTTCTCCTAAAAAAAAAGGGTTAAAATTGAAAAATGTATAATTTTTTTTATAAATATGTAATTTATTTTATTTAAAATAGGAATCGATTATACATGAATTCTAATAGAAAATTTAGTACAATTTCTAAAGATAGCCCTATAAAATTAGAACATAAAGATAGGTCAAAAAATTTTGACGAAGATAAAACAAGCATTTTATCTCCGGAAAATATAATATATGAAAGTCCATAAAAGAAGAATTATATATAAAACTATAGTAAAAAAAAATCTTAATTATTTTAGTCTTCTGATTAAACTTTAGCGTATTAGCAAATTCATGAAAAATCTGAATTGAAAAAAACTCTATAAATTGAAAAAATTAACAAAAAATAACATCAAGATAAAAGAAAGTTTAAAGTCTCGACAAGATAAAGAATTTCAACCGTAAATAGTTATGCAAAAAACAGTAATTAAAACATTTAATATGTAAATGATACCATTCTTAATTAGTATTACAATAAAGTTTAATAAGATTATAATTCTGTTTAGCACAGTAACCGCGCTTTATCAGTGAGCTATGGTATAAATTAAAAAAATGAATCAATCACAACTATTAAAATTAAATAGTTTCAGCATTAAGATGCATTTTAATAAATTTAGAATGAAAGTGAAAAATAAAATTTTGAGTACAATTTATACAAAGTCGCAAATTAGGAATAAAACAGAAAAACCAATATAAATTTTTATAAAAATAATTATAATAATAATATAAAAAATAATATTTAGTACAGTAAAATGCCTATTACAGAATCGGGGCAAAAATTTTATTAAGCAAGAAGGTCTAGCAGTGTATAGTAATAGTAATAAAAATTAAACAGTTTCTCTTAAAGTCCCAAAAAATAAAATAATAATATAGGTAAAAGTGCTTTAACATATAATATTAATATTTTATTAAATAATTTTTTTTTCATTAATTTCAACATATTATTTTAAAATAGGAAACAAGAAATATTTAAATTTGCAATAAATAGAAAATAATAGCAATTTATTAAAATATTAATATAAATTACCAATCATAAATTAATAAAATTACGTTAAAAATGCTAGTCTAAATGAATAAACAATATAAGGTTTAAATTAAAAAAATAAAAGATCAGGATCTTTACATTAATACGGAGATATATTAGAAAATGGAATCTAATACTAATGATTTAATTAAAAAACAAAATTTAATATAAAAGAAAGTTTTTTTATAAACAAAAATGTATATATGATTTATTTAATTTTTAATTTAAATTATATATATATTGTAAATTAATACTAATTATAAAAAATTATATAAATTACAGAAATTTAAGTCTAACAATAAATTCGAACAAAGTTATTTATATATAAAGTTTTAAATATTGTATTATTATAATATATTAATAATCATATGTTTTTATTTTTTTTGTTTCTTTTCTTCCAAGATTTGCTTAAATTATTGCTAATCTTTTACTCTATAGATAGTATTTATTATTTTTAAGCAGCCTTTTCATAAAAACTATTATAATTTAAATTCATAATATAAATTTTTTATTTTAAAATACCTCAAAATTGTTTTCTGCCTCCTAATTTGTATTTTCGTCATTATTTTTAATTTTAATTGCTTTATTTTTATAAATGTATTTATTATTCCGAATTTTCGGCTAAACTTTCTCTTATTAAATTTAAATTTGCTAAGGTAGAGTATTTCTTTTTTTAATAATGAATACTGGTGGCCTTTACTCTGTTTTTTCCTTGTCCTAATTGTAATTGTTGCTATTATTATTACTATTACTAATTTTACTATTAAGAGCTAGAATACCGAGGCTATAGTTCATTTCTGTTCCTTTACCTTGTTTATTTTATTGGGTTTTCCATGGATTATTCCTTCCTCTTAACTAATTACTAAAAAAAAATATATATAAATATAACTATAAAATATAAAAACTTAAATTTGCGAAATTTTTATAAAATTAATATATTATTTATATCGATATATACATACTCTTGGCTGCTTTTGTTATCCTTAGACTTAAATTATTGTTCTCTGCTTTATGTTCTAGTAGAATTTTCCTTTTTTCTAGATGTATTTTATGATCTTGGAATAGTTAGCTTTTTATTCCATACATTTTTTTTCGTTTAATCGGTAATAACATCATACCCTATTTATAAATTATTATGGTTTTAGCTACAAGATTTTTCTCCAACTTCTCCCTTATGTTATTTTTTTTTCTCATTTATTTATTTTACTTTTTAGTTAATTTAATTAATATTTTTATCTGCCTACAATTACTCATTGTTGGAATCTTACATATATTTTCTATTTTGAGTTTGTATAACTTTGTCTTATTTTTATTTTATATAAACATTTTCCGAGTTAGTTTTATGTAATAGGTATTTATTTATGTTTTTTCTAATGTTAATTAAATTTTTTAAAATACAAAATAATAATATTTCATTTTTATATAATCAAAAATTTTACAAGCTTTATTAAGGCTTCTATAATTTTTGCGGCGATATTGGTTTTAATTTTTATTTTTTAATTTTTTCTATATTTTATAATTCTCTTATTGACATTAAAATTTTTTTTTCCTCCACGATTTATTTTAATTTTATCAATGGATCTAAACCTAATTTATCCTTTTCTAAAAATTTATTTATTTAAAACATTTTTTCTTATATTTATTGCCTAATTATATTAAAATTGAATTATGCTTGGTATTAAAATTTTCTATTTTTAAACAAAATATGTTCTAAAATATCTATTTTATTAAAAATTATAGAGCCTTATTAAAGCAAGTTTTTATATAAATTTTAAATTTATTTACTCTTTAATTTAATTTTACTATACACTTTATGACATTCCGTTAGATAATTCATTTAAATCAGTTTATAATGGCTTCTATTATATTATTTATCTTTGAACCTTCTATACAAATTCCTATTTATTTTTTTAAATTTATGCTTTTGTTTTATTTAATGTAAATTGACCTAAAGTGATTTCTTCCTTTATATCTTTTTCTACAAAATTATACAATTATTTCACTGCCTTGCTTGGATTAGGGTTTCCAACAAAAGATCTAAAATTAAAAAAATATTATTATAACTTTCAAATGAATATTTTAAATACCTCATTAATTTTCTTATATAAAGATCAAATCTGAATGGTGGTACCTTCATTAAATTAAAAGCCATCTTAAGCTTTGCATTAATAAATGACTTATAAGGTGAGTTTTTTATTCTACTAAATGGATTCATTTCACACATATCCAAAAATGTTTCAACCACCCCCTTAATATAGAAATAATTATTTTTCGAAAATTTATCGTAATTAATTATTTTAATTATTTATTAAATAAAATATTTATAAAAATAAGCTTAAAATTTGAATAAAATAAATTTATTTACCTCTCCTAATTTATTTTGTTACTCAATAGTAAAATGTTCATTTATTTAATAAGGTTATAATTCTAATGGATTATATATCAGTTATGCATCATATATTTCAATATCATCATTTTATTATTATTCTGTTTATTATAGCATATTACTTCTTGGATACATTTTATTTTCTATGTTTCCTTTTAATAATTTATTTTAATATAACAATATGAATTATTGGATTTTAGATTTAGTATTTAAATTAAAATTTTTATTTTAATTTTAAAATTATTTATTAATTGTTTGCTATAATTAATATTGCACCTTAATTATAAGAACTTTCAACAGTAAATGTAAGGTTAATTTTAAATTATTTAAATAGCGCAACTCTACCTGAGCCTTCTTTAGATAAATTATCGCTTTTATCTTTTGAGTACATATTTTTTTCTGTAAAATTACATTAATCATATTCAAAGTATGGAGTATTAAGTGACAACACTCTGCAAAATAAACAAATATCGATCTAAATAATAAAAATTATATGAAAATCTAGGTAAATTTAATTACCTAATTTCTGAAATCTGTATGATTGGCATAAATAAAATTTCCTTTTCTACTAGCCTAAGAATGAAAATCAATATACCCGTGAATTCTTTGAGTGTCATTTAAATAGGAAATTAATTCTCTTATCGCATAAATTTAAGGTTATTCTTATAATTAAGGTTTTAAATAAAATCTGTTCAAATTTTGACCCAAAGCATCCACTCTATAATGTCCCCTGTAAACGCCATCAGGATTTATCATTGGAACCAAATAAAAAACAAAATTTTCTCTAGCTATTTAGGCAACTGGATCATTTTTATTTAATAAAAATTATAAGGCTCCATTAAAATTGTGCTATCCTGGTGTTTCCCCTGGATGAACTCTTGTAGAAAAAAATATACATTTTTTTTCCTTTTCAAACCTTAATTAAAAAAAAATTAATTTTAATATTTCCATTAATATATTTGCAATGTAAAAAAAATTTACATAAATGGAGTTTATTCGCTTTGTTCGGGAAAAAGTAAAGGAATTCTACTAATTCTTTCTTCACACTTTTAGGTATGAGAAGATATAACAATCAAATCAATTTTTCTTTTTTCATAAGAATATGTAAATGTATTTCTATGAAAATATATATCTTTATCATCTTCATATTTCGTTTAATAATAATCTAGATCTTCCTTATTATTAAAAACATATCTTAGTATTTTACATATATAAAAATATATATACCTGTAATTTAGAATAAGAATAAGGGTGACAAAATGCAAAATATGTCTTTTCTCCATTAAATTCGTGATTAAATGTAATTTCAATTCCAGTTTCTAATTATACCTATTAATATAATTAAACTAAATCAAAATACAATTAATATTTTTTTTAATAAATTTTTAAATACAACAGAATCTGCTATGCTTGGATCCTTTATTCTTTGCCACAATGATTGAGATTCTGCTCTATAAACCGGCTTCATTCCATTTTTAAACAGTTTAGTCTGAATTTTGTAAATAATTAAAATTTAAATAAATATTGTACTAAACTATTAATTTACCTAAAAGCTCATATTTTTTATAGTGAATTTAATATTTTGTAAATATGATGATCCTTCTACAGAAAAATAAAACCATGTTCTATAATTAGTTTATACAGAAGTTCCAAAACAATCTGGCGTTATCCATAAATTAAACTATTTAGATATAAATAATAATCTTATCAAAAATTTGAATAATTGATATTTATTAAAACAAATTAATAATCTATACTAAAAATTTGTAATACTTTTTATTCGATAAATTTAGTCTTTTTCAAATCATTTATATATTTTCTTATATTAGTATATTTGTAATATAATTATTTTTATTATAAATTATTTTATTTTTACATGATCTTCAGCCACTTATTCAACATTCATTAAATTTCCTGAATCAAAAGAAGAATCAAAAACAAGCTAACCTATTTACTTTTTTATTTACTAAGGATAAACCCCTATTTAACAATATTATGATTGGGCTAATTCCATTTCTATATATTTTATATTTTTTGTTTTTTTTTATGTATTAAGTTTCTTTTTTATTTGTAAAATTTTACTAAAGTTAAGAAATAATAAAAACAAAAATAATGTTAATTAAATATTTTCTAAAATTAAATTTCCAAAACATAGTATTTAAAAATGTCCGATAATTATTTTTATTTTTTTATTAAAGATAGTAAAAAAAATTACATGCTTTATATACTCCAATAATACTTTTAAAAGTAATTAAATATTATAATTCTTATTCTATATATATTCATTAATTGCTACTATTTTATAACTAGTATTATTTTATTTATAATTACCATTCACTTTATTCTAATATTTATGATATGATCAATAAGTATATTATTTTTTTATTTTTTTTCTCTATATTTAGCATGATTATAAATAATTCTCTATATGTTATACATTTTCTATATAATAATTATGATATTATTATTAAATTCATTATACAATTTTTAATAAGTTATTACATTTTATATTAAACTTAAAAAAATTAATTTAAAATATAGTTTTAAAAAAATTTAAAGAAAAAACTAATTAAAGATATTAAATTTTTTAAACTTCTAATTTTCTTATAATAAACTAGAATGATTCAATTTTATATATATATAATAAATTGATTCCGTTGATATTACAAATTTATCTATAATAAAAATTATTTAAATTTAGGTATATTTATCAAAAATCAATATCTTATAATTTACTATATGTATTCAATCTTAGGAAATTTATAATTTATTTATTGTTTAATGATTATTTTAAAATTAATCCTATAAATTGAACAGTTTTAGGAATATATAATGTTACTATAGTTGTTTTAATTGTTAAAATAGCATTAATATACTTTAAAATAAATTGTATATATTTAAGAATTAAAAGTAATTATATTATCACATAAATTCATAAAAGTTATTAGCAATATTTTGATTTATTTGTAGAGAAAAATTAAATAAAAGAGACAATAAATAAAAATTGTAATATAGAAAAAAAGAAAAAAAAATTTTAATCAAATAATAATCAAATAAAGATAAAACAAACTAGTATATAGGCATATAATAAAAATATAAATATTTACCAAACTTATAAAAATACCTTTTAGATACCATATGAATTATTTCTTATAAGGAGATGTCGATAAATAAAGAATAGTCAATAAATTTTCTTTAATGTTCAAAAATAAAAATATGGAAAAATAATATGATTAATTTCTAATAGATAAAGTAAAATTATAATATATTTTTAATACAGTGATATTATAAATAATGATAATTTGTCAATAATAATTAATGATTAATAATAAATTGGTAGATATTATCTAGCTAAATAAATTTAGTAATTTCAATAGTAAAGTAAATGTTTTTTTTTTTTTTTTATTTGATTTTTATAAATAAATATATAAATAATTTTCAGTGAATTTTGAATTAAATAAAAATCTTAAAATCTTGGATGTAATTCCAAACAAATAATATATTTCGTAACTTCTTTTATTCATAATATACAAAATAAGTTTAATTTTAAATATTTATTCCAGGATTATAATAATTTTATAGATTAGAATTTAATATTTACTGAAATTAATCAAATAATAGTTAGAGTAAACCATTTTTAAGTAAAAATACAAATAATTAGAATCGAACTTTAATATTAATTAATTTTAAATGAAATATACAAAATAATTTTAAAGAAATTTTTTATAAAATATTGTGTATTGAAACGCGCTAGAATTCATAGATAAATTTACCTTTTTGTTATATTTTAATTGTCATGAAATTCTAATAAACAGTTTAATAATTTTGATAATATATATTATTATTACATTTATATATATTTACCACAAAACTATATAAAAAAAATATATTTTATGATATATATGATATTTGATAAAAAGTTATGTTAATTTATAATAATTTATTTTTAGTTTCAAAATTGGAATTTACTTAAAATAATGCTTTTAGTGATTCTTGTATACTCCATTTCTTTAACTGTATAAATAAAATAATAATATTCTAGTTAAATTAGTAAAATAGATAAAATACATTTAATTGGCTTACAAGTACTTTTAGCTTTAGTTTTAATTTTATCAAAATGGAAAGGGAAGGTTTATGCAATGATAGGTCCAATTGTAGAAATTCTTGTATTCAATTTTTTTGTTTAGTATTTTTAAGTAACAATTATTTATTTTATTCACTATTCATTATATATAAAATTTAATAAAAGTCAGTACCAAATGGTATCATAAGAGATAATAATATTTTTTATACTATATTTTCTAAAATAAAAAATTATTTAAATTTAAATATATTTTAGAAATTTAATAAAGAATTTGCTGATAACAATTAAAATAACTAATTACTAATTGTTTTGGGAATTGTAACTTAATTTAAAATATATTATTTAAATTTGAGTAACATATAAAATATATATATTAATAATATTATTTATAGCTAATGATGTTGAACGCAAAAAACTTCCTATATAAAAATTTTATCTTCAAAGCTTTTGTTGTTATAATTAACTTAATTCAACTAATAATTTATATTGAAAATAGAGGAATTTTGTAAATATTATTATACATAAAAATTATAAAAATGTATTTAATAATTTGACAAACCTAAAAATAAATAATATATGAGTTTTTAAAAAATTTATAATAAATATTCCTTAAAAATAATGAATTTTAAAAATTTAGTTATGATTAAATTTATCATTATGATGATATGATTATAATAAATTATATTTACTAATATTTTTATAAATAAAAAATCATACCTAATAAGTTTTTATTTTATAAAATATTTTGCTTACTATATTTTGGATAATATATTAATTATACTAAACATTAATATTTTGAAAAATTATAGATTTATTATATGTGTGATAATTCTGACTATAATTATATTACTACATTAATATTAAGATACAGTTCTAATAAGACATAGTTTTTATTTAAAAAATAAATGTTATTTTTACAACGATATAATTTTTACAAATTAGGAGCTAAATATATCCATGAAACTAGGGTTTGATTTAAAAAATGAAAAAATTACTTTATTAAGTAAAAATTTAATTTAATTTTATTATTTTTGTTTTATTTAATATTTTATATAAACAAAAATTCTAATTTCAGATTATTAATTAGGTTAAAATTAGAAATCTTATGAAAAATTAACATAAAGATTTATTATGAGTGATTAGAAAAACAAAGAATTTAATACATCAGATTTTTTTAAATTATTTATATTATTTGAAAGTGAAAAGTAAACAAAAATACTTATAAATTAACAAACATGTACTTTATATGATTATCTGTTGGAAAATTTTAAAAGATTAAATAGCAAAAAAAAATACAAGAATTTATTTGCAATTAATACTTTAGATCAAATATATTAAAATCGATTAGACTTTAATGATAATTTTTATACGTAAAAAAAATAATTTAATATTTTTTTTTGTTAGTAATTTTACTATAAGTTTATGTATAACTTATTTTAGATATTTAGTTATTATATATATTTACTCATTATATTAATTTAAATTTTAAGCTAATAAATAAAAAAAAAAAATTTTTTTTTATATTTTTTATATTAATTATCTGATTTAATTAATTAAATGAAATATATAGAACATATTAAGAATTAAATGGAGGATAAAAATATTTTTACCAGGTTCAGGTTAATATAATGTATTTGGAAAGTACGACTATTATTATAAATTTATCCAATTAAAGTTGCATTAAAAAAGCATAGAACTTGTAAATCGGTTAATATTACTTGTTAAATTTATTGTAAGAATTTCAAGAAAATAACGCAAAATTAATGTAATATATATACAAAACATATAGTTTATTTGATTTATTTTTAAGTTAAAGAATAAAATTTTATTTTATAATGAAAAAGTCAATTGCATCCATCCTTAAATGAAGTTGTAAATAGTTCAAAATAAAAGTAAAATTTATCGAATATAATTTTAAATTATAAATTTATCCTAATCATGTATAAATAATACTAAATTTGTCTGATAATTAATATTAAAATTTTTTAAATATTTAACTAAAATCAATTATTAAAACACTTTTATTGTTATTAAATATCTTTTAATTTCAATTTAATATGATATATTATAAAAAAATAAAAATTATTAAATATGAATTTAGTATATAAAATTATTTTATTAATCTGCGCTTATAAATCGATAAAAAAGTAAACTTATTTTAAATTATTTTCTTATAGGCTTACCGGTACTAATTTAAATTTTTAATAAGTTGGAATTAATTTAGATTAATAAAAAGATAAATCTTAAAATGTAGATTAACTTTATCAATTTATACAAGAATAAACTTTTTATAAATCTCTTGTGATACTAAATAATAAATAGTATTTAGTTAGCTACTACTTATTAATTTAGTAAGATTAAAGCTTTGAAAAAGATATTCCTAAAATTGAGAAATTTTGTTTATAATAAATTATTAAAGAGATATAAATGATATTTAATATACAAATAACAACTAGTATTTAAAAAGAATAAATTAATTAATAAATTGTAGTTAATGACTACAATTAAATTTTGGCGTCTATAATAGGTATATATGACTAATTTCATATTGATAAATTAGAATAATTAAAAATTGAATTAATCAATTCTAATGAAGAAATTTAAAATATATAAAACATTTAGCAAAATCCCAAAAAATAATCCAATAATTATTAATAGGACAATAAATAAAAAATATAATTTTCTTTGAAAGGATTTAAATTTGCTAACTAGTAATCTTAGCCGCTAAATTAAAATAAAAAATAGTTATACCTAAGGGCAGTAAAAAAGATACTTAAACATATTGGACCAGGGAATTTGGTCGAATAATATTGTGGTAATTAAGATAAAAATTTTAATTTAAATTACCATAAATAAGCTTAATCGTAATAAAGTAATTAAATAAAAGGCCAAATTAAATTTTACTTACAATAAAATATTTCAAATAAAATTTAAAAAATGAATATTTTTTTAATTTAAAAAGAATTAATAGAAGTAAGTAAAAAAAAAAATTTTAATGATTTTTAAAGAAATAGTTTAATACAATACAATGATTAAGCCGAAAATTAATCTGAATATATAAATCCTAATTAAAATAGAAAATGCTAAAAAATTTAATAGAATTAATGTAAATTTATAATATAAATTTATGAATGTATATAAAAATTATTTAAAAAAATTTAATAAAAATATTAAAATTTAACAAACCTAGCCTAAATAAAACTTTAAACACCAAAAAAAACTCAATCAAATACTAATGAAAATAAGTATAGTAATTCTTAGCCGTCTTTTGAATAAAATGATACCTAATTAATGTAAATGGTAGAATATTCGTTTTAAATTTATTCTTAAATGAGTCCGGATACAAAAAAATAAAAAAATAGACAATGTTACAAAAAATTTTCTTCTCTAATTTAAATGCTAGAAAATAACTGTTCATCATACAAATTTTCTGAAAATAAACTTTTATCCAAATAGTAAACAAATCAAACAATTCAGTAACAGTCAAAATAGTAAATAAAATATAGTTATTAAAAAATCTATGATAAATAAGGTTATAATGATAGAAGCCTAAAAGACATTAAAATACAAAATTAATAAACTGGTACATACGATGATATTTAATCACCTATTTAGAAAATGGAATAGGAATTAATTGAAGAAGAGTATGAGTATTAATAGTAAAAATCATTTCACACACCTAATTAAACAACACATAATATTGTTAGCTTTGACGAAAATTATTCAAAATTTGATGCATTATAAAAAGTAGAAAATTTTTAAATTTTTGATGAAGAATAAATTTAAATGAGAGAATACCAAAGAATTTAAATGGAAAATGATAAATTAAAAAACATTCCATAGCACGAAATAAAAAAAAATATGTATAAATAATTGAAATAAAATTCATAAGATTTAAATACTAATAGAGCATTGCTATCATAAGATACTAATTTTAAATAATAAAATTAACACTTAAACGAAAATTAATAATACAAATAATAATAGAAATATTCAATTAACATAGATAATAAAGAAAAAAGGAAAAAGGATATTAAATTCACTAATTCTCCTTAAATAAAGCTAGATTTTAATTATAAAAATAATAATATGAATTATAATCCCTAAGAACATTTAGATCCTCAAGATGCTTAGCTTTAAGAATAAATAGGGTCTAATATAGAAACAAATGAATAAGTTAGTAATAAATTGAGATGAAAAATTAGTGTACATAAACAAAAATGATACTATTATATTTTTTAAATTTATTTATATAAAAATGTACATTATTAAACATTTTTTTAATTTTTAATAAATTAAATTTTTAATTTTAAAATTATGATATATTATATAAGTAAAATATGTTTCAAATATCAAATCCATTTGCTTACTCTTATACTATTTCTTAAAATTTTTGTTATATTTATTAAACTTATATATTTCCTTATGTGTATCTATGTCTAAATATTTCTGCAAGTTTTTTAAGAGATTTCAAATTTGATTCATTATTGGAATCCGTTAAACCTATAAACATTAGGTTTTATTTCTTTTACTCGCTTAATTATTAAAACATATTTTCAACAATATCAAAATTATTAGATCCAAATCCATTAAAAAATAATCTAAAAATTTAAATTTTTTAATTTAATAAGACTTTATTTTTATGTATGATAATAAAAAAATATATAAATAAGATATTCTAAAATTACAGTATTCTGTAATGACTAACTGGATTTTTGTCTTTATTAATTAAATTTAGGGCATATTTAATAGCTTCAAAACATTTTCCACTACCTTCTGGCTAATAATTTGGTTAACTTTCTTCTTCTAGAGTTATTTCTTTAGAGTATTTTTATAATGATTAACTTATGTTATCTAATTAAAATTTTTGATCGCTTATTAATTTGGTTATGTCAGCGGATTACTAGTATATGAAATCTTCATTTTCATTAAATTAATGTGTATATTTAAAAATATTTAATGACTTGTAGCTGATTTTTTAATTTTCATCATTTAAAAATTTAAGTAAATTATCGACTGTTTTTATCCATTTACTACTATTTTATTATTAATCATATTATCTTCTCATACCCGTACTGTAGTCTAAGGCAATTGAATAATGATAAAATGGTTCATATATTTAATAATATTCTTTTCCTTCTAATTTATTTTTACAAGTATAATAGTATATAAAAAATTATGCATGCTTTTCCCATATTTAGGCTAATTAATTTTACAAATTCGAATCTAAAATTAAATTTAGGGTTTAAATTATATTTTTTTAAATTATTATTTAATTAAAAAATTGAAATTACTTGGATTATCTTTTTTTTATAAATCCCAATCTGATATGTATTCTTCTAAAAATTCTTTCCACTAGTATTTTTCATGATGGCCATTTTTTTTTTTTATATTCACAAAAGCGTGTAAGTTTAATTAATTACAAGAAGAATTTACAAGCGTATTTCCTTATTATATTCCGTTCATTCCTCTTATTAAATGTGAGTTGCATCTATATAAGTGATAAATAGGTTATATTAAATAAATGATTAATTTATAATAAATATAATAACTTTTAAAATTACTTATGTTTAGATTTATTATTTTATGAATAATGATCTTGAGTAAAACAACATTTTCTAAAACAAAGTTTACATTAACTTCTACAACCTAGAGCATTAACTTTTAGGGAGTTTTTTTTTGGAAGTAATTTTTCTTTTAAAGTTTCATAAATTGACTGCATTTGGTAAGATTTTTCTTCTAAAACTTCTTTTTGGATATTTTTGAGATTTTTTTGTATTTCATTTAAAAATAAAATAGGATATTATATTTATTATATGCTTTAATTCTAAAAATAAAAAAATATATTTAATATTAAATAATAGTTTTATATCTTTTTTACATTTTCATTAGTCCATAATTAACTTTAGCAAATTTATTCAAATTATATTATTTGTTTATTATTTTATTATTATTCTTATTCTTACCATTTATATTGTATCTGTTCAAACTGCTCTAGTTTAAATTTATTTAGAATGCAAAACTCAACTTGTTTTTGTTAATTATTTTATGTGTCTATATTTATAATAATACTTTATTGGCTCAAAATTTCTTTATTAAATATTTTTTAAAATAATTAAAAGCATGCACTACTATAATGAGATTATTTTACCTATTATAAATTTAAATATATATTATTTAAATATAAATTATATTAAAATAGTACTTCTTGTATTGGTTATTCTAAGTAAAATAACATACTTGCCTTCAAATTTGTTTATTAATCTTATTATATATCCAATACTTAGCAGAGATATTGAGATATTTCATTAATTTTTTATATTTAAAATTCCAATTGTAAATTTATTTAACTTTTTATTTGATTATATTGTTTCTTAAGCAAATCATAAGTATAGCTTTACCATTTTTAATCAAAAATATTTTCCATTACTTAAATTTACTTGTTTATATAAATAATCAATTATATTTGAGGGTAAAAATTGTCATTATTTTAGACAATTGAGTCAATTATTTTATTTTTGAATTCGTTATTTTAAATATTTTTTGCAAGTTCTAGACATTAATCTTATAAATTCTTATAATTATCAAAGTATTATTATTATTTTTACTACTTTATATCCGCAAGCTTTTTAAAAATCAATTAATCACATTCTTATGTTAAATCATAATTTTTAAATTCTGTTTATATGTCACTAATGCTATTTTATATTTATTCGCTTATATTATTCAATTAAAATAAAGAATCTTTATAGGATTTATATGTTAATTCAGCAAAAATTTGAGTTAATCCTATATCATTTTCTTAAATTGTGTTTTAAACAGCTTCTATGAAATTTTATTTATAGCTTTTTTCTTGTCCACTTTGTTCCTCCAGACTTTCTAAGGGTTGTAAAAATTAGGTCAGATAATTGAAAGATAATAATTTCCAAATTATTATAGTAGAAAAATAATGAAGTATCATTTCGCCCTGACCATCTAATTATAAACCCAAATTTTCTAAATTTAGTAAAATAAATATAATATAATTAAATTAAATTAAATTAAATATTGATTTTAATATAAAATTTCTTGAAATTTAATTTATATTTACAAATTTCTTTATTTAGATCGTTAATAATTTCCTATATTTTTCCTCTTATTAATTTTATTGTGTCTGAAGAAAATTTTTTAAATAGGTTTTATTGCTTATCTTAGTCTCCAATTATATAATTGAGAATATTTTTAAAAATTTTTTCCCAATTTATATTTTCAGCAACCATTTTTCCAATATCTTAAAAAATTACCTATTTAGCCTCTATAATGGAATTTCTATCATTAGAATATAAAAAATTATACGCAACTTTATACTTATTTTACATCTAAGTTATGTCTAATTCATTTAAGTTTACATAAGTGTTTTAGTTTAGCTTATTTTTTATAATTTGTATATTATCTAAATCGAGATCTCCATACTGAAAAATTTTATCACTAGTTATATTTTTTATATAATATGCTTATATTTAATTATACACTTCTTATATGTCGACAGAATTGGAATCAATTTATAAGATTTATTTTAATTCATTATATATTTATTTATTAGAAAATATTTTAAGACCAGCTGTTGCTTGATTGTTCAATAATATGCCATATATTTCTTCTTAAATATTACCTTTTAAAATATCATTTTTCATTATTTATATTTTCTGATCATAAATTTTATTAGCGATTTCTTTAGCGTACTCTGATTTTTTAACATCTATTTCTTCTTAGCTAAATTTTTCCTAATATCCTTAGCCGAAAACTAAATTCCTTTATAAATTAAAATAAAAATTTGTTTTTTTTATTTAATAATAAATATAAGTAAAAAAAATATTTGTAATACCAATCAACAGGATTTCTTTTATACTTGTAAAGTAACTAATTCATTTCATTTTACATCTTATCTTTATAACCTATATATTTTTTCTTTGACTCTTCACTTTTATAGTGTAATAGAGCTTCTAGTTTTTGGTTTCTAACTGTATTTTTTAGTCTATCTTTCATATTTTCTTTAGTTCTTTAAATAATTCTTTTCTCTTATGCTTTTATATTAAATTCCTTTTCCATTTTTTAATATTTCTCAACATAGTAATTATCGATTTAGTCTTGTGATTTAGAACTACTTACCTCTGCAGGACTTTCGTTTAAAATTTGCTAAGTAATGCTTATCACATCTTCAATAATCTTTTTTTCCTTTAATAAAATATTATTATAATACATTATTAATAAATTATAAACAAAATAAAATAACTAATAACTTATTTTACATCTCCTAGTTCCTATATTTTGTCATATTATTAGTGATATGGATTCTATTGCATATATTTCCATATTTCTGTTGAATGTTGAATCCAAGATTATAGTGTAAAATCAAGTTTTTTTTATCTTTGGAATCCTTTGAATAAATTTCGTAAAAGCTACTGAATTTTATTAAAAAAGTTATTTTATTGTTTTTCATAATCAAGATGTTATCCTTATTGAATATATAATTAATAAGTATTAAAAGCATTTGTCAGAATATTAAATGTTCCTTTATTTTAAAATGAAAATATATCTGTAAATTGATCCCTTTAAACATATTCATACAGTCCATTTACTATTTCTTAAGATTCTTCTTCTAATTATTTTTCATTTTCTACTTTATTTTATTTATTATAAACCAAAAATGCTTCTCCACCTAAATTTAAAAAATATTTTAAATAAAAAATTACTCTTGAATAAAAGTACCTTTAATTTTATTTTTTTTCATCTAAGAAATGTTATAAGCAGAAATTTGTAGTATTTCTTTGAAATTTTAGGATAAATTTGGGCTCACATTTAACAATAATACATTACTAACTGCCAAACAGAACAGGGTTATGTTTTTATCAAATTATCTATCTTTTTTCTTTCCATCATCTAGACCCTAAATATGTACATTATATTATATTTTATATAAAAAAGAAATATTTCTAAGTATATGTATATAAATTTATTTACTTCTGTATCAAGTATAACAAGAAAATCATATTTTTTAGTTTTTAAATTCTCATTTAATTCGTTTAATTCTTCATTTTATACATTTTATTTCAATATATCGTTGATCTTCTCACTGACTTCTAAGATACTTATATAAACACCCCTATTATTTTATAAAAAATATAAATTGTTTAAAGTTATTTTTATAAAAGAACACTTAAATATAAAATATAAATAAAAAATAATGAGTTATTTTTAAATTTTACCTTGTACATCTACCAGCCGAAGTGGAAAATTGACAACCAAATAAATAATTTAATAAAGTACTTTTTCCGGTTGATTAAGCCCCTAATACGGATATAATAAGTATATTTTAACCTTTATACTATTCTGAGAGTTGATTTAATAAATCATAATTTATTTATCCATTGTCTCCATCTATAAGTTCAAATCTTTCTCCATACTAACAAAATTAGGAAATCCTTTATTGTATTGTTTACCTGTAAATTAGAATAAATAAAAGTTAATTTATTTTTTTTATATATTATTAAATGATACAAAAAAAAAAAACTTAAAATTTTTATTACCTTTATTTCTCAGAAATAATATCTTTATTTTATTTCATAATAGCAAAGAGTTCTCTCCAAAAAATATCTAAGGAAATAGTAGCCCTGTTTAACTTTTCTTCACCTAGTTCTATTTATTTTTTTATATTTTTTAATTCAATTTTTTCCTATTTACTCATTTCATTATAATCTATTTTTAATAAATTTTTTAAATCTATTGAAAGTTAGTGCTATTTTTCTATTTCATTCTGAGCTATATATAAAAAAAAATTTTTTAATTTTAATATTTAATATTTTATATTTATATGCTACATTTTTCTTGGGCTAGTAAGTTTAATTCCTAAGACATTTTTAGTAATATTTGATACCAATTTTCATTTTATGTTAATATTTATATAAATAAGGACATTATTTTGGTTAATTAAACATCTTTTTATTGATTTAAATACTTCTATATTTATTATTTTTAATCAACTAGATCAATATCACTTTCCCAAATTATTCGTTCTAATTATTTTATTTTTTTTTCCAAAAATCTAAATGTAAACCAATTTTAGTTATAAAATCCATGATCTTCTATATAATCTTTTCTCAAAATTTATAAAATCTATTCATATTAATCAAAATTCTAAAAATAAGTTTTTTAATGTTTTAAATTATTAAATGGATTTATTTTGTAAACATTTTCAATTTCTTAGTAAAATTTTTAAAGATTTTAATTTTAAAAATAGTAATTTCCATCTTTTTATTATTATTCCAAATGATTAAATATTTGGTATCTAATTTTTTCTAGATTTTATTAATATTAGCTATCACTAGCCATACTCAGGTCCTATATTCCAAATACATTGGTATTTTAATATTTTAATAAGGGTATATCATTATTTTCAAAGATTTTATTTTAGATATCTTCTATTTCATTTTCATCAACATCTCTTAAAATTATATATAATTTAATTGTAGATTTGCTTTTTTAATTTATCAAATTTATTTGCTCTATTAAATAATTCTAAATTTCAAAATTTTTATCATCTTTTAGTTCAAACTCAAACGCATGAATTATTACTGTTTAAAATAAAGATAATAAGGGATTAAACATATTCTAATTTAATTAACCTTTCCAATTTAAAACAGCTAAATCAAAGGATTTTTATTTATTTCCTCTATATTATTCCAAAAATGAAATATCGCTTTAATTAAAGGTAAAGGGATTTCTATCTTACTCCTAAAAGTCAGTGTTAAAAATTTGATTTAAAATAAAAGTTTTTTTTAAATTATAGGAGCATAAAAACATTCCGAATTGTACAACTCCAATAGAATTTTATGCTAATGGAAATAAATTTTAATTTATTCTAACTTATATGCTTTATTATAACCAATCTTCAATTTATTATAACTGAACTTTGTTTTCTTAATTTATAAAAAATTACATATATTTTTAAAAATCTATATCTGTATAAGTAAAAGGAACATATGAATATTTAGAATTTTGCTATAAAATTTTTAGCTAATAATTAGCATCTGAATTTTGTAAATATAAGTAAAGTAAAAATTTTTTATTGTAGAAATTGCTTTATTTGCCGATATTTTCATTAAATAAAGTTTTTAGTCTTGAGGTATATTTTTTGTTTAAATTTTTTATTATTGAAGAATTTTATGAACACTCTTACCCTTAGAAAAAAATAGAAAACAATATTTAATATAAAGAAATAATATCTGTTTTTTAGCTTTCATATTATTCGATTATAATTTCTTAAACATTTTAAATATGTTTATCATATTGATTAATAACAAATAATTTATTTGATTCTTATTTTATTTATTAAAATGTATGCGTGCTTAAGTATACAGCCATTTATTATAAATTATTTTCTTATGTATTTATATTATTTTCGTTATTATCTTATTTGCTCTATCTAAATTAAAAAATTTATTTAAATTTAATTTGTAACTCGTTATTACAATTGGTTAAAAAGTTTTTTTTAACATAATTATAGTTGAAATTTATGTTATTTTAATTTTATTAAATGTACAATAATGCTTCTCTAATCATAATTAAATCTTATACATTATGTATTTAGTTACTAAATTAAAATAAAGAAATTTCATTGAGAACTTATTGATCCAATATATTTAAACACGCTTTATAAAAAGGAAAAGCAAAATTTTAATTTTTATTATAACTTAGGAAGTTGGCCATGTCAATTTATGCATTTTTGTTAAATTAAATTTATTATTAAAATTAAATATTAAACCATTCTTTTATAATGTTATAATTTATTTAGTCTTAATATTATTCAGGAATTATACCAATTATTTCGATGAAAAATTTTTAATAGTCGGCTAATTAATAGTGCTCCAAACTGAAAATCATTAAAAAATCTTAAACTATATTTTTATATTATATTTAGTTGTCTTTCTCATAATCTAATCCTTAAAGCTCGATATTTTTTTTTATTTAATTTTCAGGTATATTCATTAATTAGGATGTTTTTAAAATAGTAAGAATTTAATTCAGATAGCTATTTACTTCTTTTAATTAATTTTATGGTATATTTTAATGGCAATAAATTTAATTTTATTTTATATATTTTTAATGAATTTAAGTTATATTTTTATAAATTAATTTATAAGTTGGGATAAGTAAGTATTTCTAAAATTATTATTAAACGCTTTCTTAATTCTTAATGACACTTAAGTTTAAATTTTATACAATTTCTTAACATAAAAATTTAATGAAAAATTCATTTAATAATAATTTCTCTGTTAAATTTTAATCTAAATTTTCCAATTAATTGATTTTTTAAATATAAAATTAATTTAATTGCTTCCAAGCATTTTGAATGTTTTCTTATTAGTGAAATAATGCTTTTATCTGTTGTAATTCATAAAACAATCCCTTTAAGTCGTTATTTATATTATTTTATTCCAAAAATATACCTTTATATTACCCAAAGCTGTTTTTATTAAATAAAATAAAATTATTTAAATTTTATAAAAAATTAATTTACTTATCTTCATAGTATCTCCCTTAAAATAAATTCATATAATTTTCGATAAACTAAAATTTCAAAATAGATTTTTGATTTTCATCTTCAATATTTAACTTTGAGACATATAATTCTGTGGCTGATTCTAAATTTTAAGAGTTAATTAGCTCTTTTATAAAAACATATGTATCTTCATGTTTTAAATCTCCTTTAAATTTGTGAATTCTTAAATTTTCTATTAAAAATGTAG
This sequence comes from Pseudocohnilembus persalinus, assembly GCA_001447515.1. Taxonomy (NCBI): domain Eukaryota; phylum Ciliophora; class Oligohymenophorea; order Philasterida; family Pseudocohnilembidae; genus Pseudocohnilembus; species Pseudocohnilembus persalinus. The sequence goes on from LDAU01000154.1 coordinate 598,291, forward strand.
TTAATTCTCCAATTTTTTATTACTACATACAACAGTCTCCCGTAAAATATTATTTTAAACAATTTACAGAATTAACCATTTAATCTAAGTATTAAAGGATTTATAAATAACTGATTTAATCATTTATTTTAATTATATTCTCTTAATCTTCTTATTGTTATATGAGATGTAATTTTAGGTTTTTTTAAACATAATTAGATTCATTTTAAAAGTACTTATGTAAATTTTGCACTATGTGATATAAATGTTAGGTGTTAAAATAATTTATATAGTCAAAAATTTCATATGAGTAATATAATTTTTTTATTTTAAGACAATACTCTTTTTCATAATTTCCATCTTAGTTATTCTAATAATATGTTTATTTAAGTAAATCGACTAATTTAACCTAAAATCTAGCTTACTCATTTTTTTATAAAAAAGGTTATATTTTATGATTTTTTAGTTGTTCAATAGTTTATTAGCTTTGGAAATTTATGTCATAAAAATTCTTGAAAATTTCTGATAAAAAATTTAATAAAAGTTTTCTATTTTTAGGTATGAGTTAGAAAAACTCACTATTTATATGGTTAAAAAAATTGTCTAATAAAAATATTTTTTATTCTATTTCGACTTAGCTTATAGCTTATATATTGTTATTGTCCATATGATTTGTTTTGATTTTAGAAATATATTATTTTTTTTATTATATATATTAGTGATTTGTAAATAAGAATATTTAGTAATTAAAATGTCTAATAAAATCTATTCATAATCTTTATAATTTATTCTATTATTTATTTAAATTTAAATATTATAAAAGAAAAAATTAAATAATATATTTATTTATATAAAAAAAACAATATGTCTTATTTTTTGTTAATTTTTTAATGCATTAAAAGATTTCAATTGAATACCAACTTTCATTTACTTTATTTATTTTTTTGGATATACAATTTATCATAGTTTTCTTTGAATTTTTTCATTAATTCAAATCTACAAATTCCGTGCTCTAAATGACCGAAATCCATAGGAAAATCAGGTTTACATGATAAAATACTCCATACTGCCCAGTACCAATTTACACTAATATAAAATTATAAAAAAAATTATTAATTAAATTTTTAAAAATGTTTTTGTAAACTTAAAACTCACATTATTCTGCAGGCATTAATTTATTAAACAAGGTTATTTATATCATCTTCAAATTGATACTTTTCATTGAAAGAAGATTAGGCCAGTATATTATATATAAACTCATTTATTATATCATCTAATTCTTTTTAAGATAGATTTTTATTCTCTATAACAAGTTTTTCTAATTCAAAAGATTATTTAGGATATTTTAAAGAAATTAGGTATATTCTTGTAAATTAGTGAATTTCATCTTAATTCAATTCTTTGTCTTCTCTATATACAAAAAATGGGAATTTATCGACGGCGTAATCAATACAGCATTCATTCAAAAAATTGGCAATGTCATAACTTTTTATTACAATAATTTTAATATTTGCTATTTAAATAAGTTATATATAAATTTATTTACCCAGCATAATTTTTTGAACAATATTCAAAATCAATAAATTGAATTTGCTACCCAATTTCTTTAGTATCAGAGTAAAATATATTAAACTAATTGATATCATTATGACCTATAAAATTAAATTCTTCACCTTATGGTTATATTTGCTTTAAATATTCAATCCATTCAGTACTTATTATTTATTGTAG